>CM075851.1:74822848-75350348 GCA_037975125.1 Latrodectus hesperus | reverse complement strand
TTTTATTGTTATACGTATGTGACAAATAAAGTATAAACTGCCGGGATTCATATAAAGATTCATTTATTAATTATTGACATTAGAAATATTCAAACAGTACTCAAAAATGATAAAAATATTTAAACTGCAAGATTTGAATGAGTATTACATGAAATTGCTAAATAAAAATATGAAAAATGTAGCATATTTCAGTAACTGTCCATCGTAATTTTACAGTGATTTAATCGAAAGAGAAAAGAGTTATGCTTTGATTTAAAGTATTTGTATTAAATAAATTCTATTATAAAATTAAAGGAATTTTTTTTAAATACAATTTTGTCAATTAATTAAAATATTTTATTAACAATTAACTAAGGGTTATGAAAATAAAAATGGAATTACAATTCAATTAATCTTGTAAAATACATAATAAAAATTTAGTTGATTCAGTTCTCTAATTTTATATTAGAAAGTTAAGCTCTTTAATATGTGATTCGTTGCCTTTATATATGTGTGAGCCTTTATATTGTGATTCACTTTCATTGTAATATTCAAATGAAAGCTAATTGAATCTTTTGGTAATTTTCTTCGATATTTTTGTAACAATATAATCATTTTTACACAAAATTGTGTTAGCTTATATCAATAAATATTTCGCGACATTAAATTATCAATGCAATTATTGCAAATGCAAAGGAGTTTCCCTTATTAAAATATGCGCATATACATTATTCATTAATATTCATTCAAAAAAGAAAGATTTTAATGGATGATTGTGAAGAAAAGATAGATAATTATGCAAATTCATATAAATATATTTCGATTTTTAGCATTGTATTTTAAAATGCACATTATTGTTATTCAAATAAATTAATATTGAATAAAATTGATTACTCAGTTCATTCAGTAAAAGGATTAATTTAATATGCAAGGCTTAAAATTTATGACTAAAGTTAAACAACTTTTTGCTCGATTTTTTGTTAGTCATAGCAAATTAAAAGCAAACAAATTTTGGTACAAGTACAAAACTGTTATAGTTGTTTTTATTTGATACATTTTAGATTTTTCAACGATTTAACTTAAAATAATTGTGAATTTTATTCGAAAAAACAACTAGGCTAAGTTAAGCATTTTATTTTTAAAAATTCTTTACATACATATCATTTTTCTTAAATGTGCATCGTTTCAATCATGCAGCTAAATGGACAAAACTGTAATTTCTAGAGTAAAGCTGATTTATAAAGCATGACATAGAGAGTTACGTAAATTGGGACATTTACTTACATAAGAAGTATAATTTTAGCTTAAAAAAGTTGCAAAAAATAATAAATGAATTATGACATTGTTTTAAACAAATTTAAATTTACTTAGAGAACTGGGGATTTTTCAATCATTTTAATTATACTGAATGGTCACTCTGCTTTTATTTGATATATATGAAAATGATTATGCAATAAAATTATTTTTATGAGACTGAATTCTAACAATTATTAATAAAGGGTTTGTGCTCTAGATTTCGGTTTAGCATTCAGCGAGTACAAACCTTACCTCAGGCTTTCTCGTTTGTAGAAGTGAGAAATCCCTAGTAAGATTTAGGTACCAGTATATATTTAGTCCTAGAGTGCAAAAAATGTATTATGAATGACCGACAAATAGAATCTAACAAATGTCTATAAATTATTTTAAAAATTTTTATTAAAAAATTGAATTGATTATTTATAACTTAAAAAGTTATAGAATAATGTAGGTTGAGATAGATTTTGCCACACGTTGTTGAAAAAAAAGTAAAAAAGTTTTTTGTGTGATATAAACTTTATTCTTAATAAATGATTAAAGTAAGCAATAATGTGAACAATATTCAAAAGTTACAATATTCACAATACCACATGTTGTTGGATAATTTTTATTATGAAAGTAGTTTCTTGATGAAAATTATATTTTAGTAAATTAAGTAATTAAATTTTTTTTAAGAATATTATTCTTCATTGAGTTAAATTTAAATATGTTAATTTACAATCATCGAAAATTATTACAATCATATATAATGTATTTAGTAGTTAGTATATTGCATTTTAATTAAATTCTTACTATGTACTTCATCCATTCTTTATTAAGTTACAAGAGTAATTATTTTGAAATGATTCAAATACTGCTTCTGAAAAGTTAAATATCTCTAAGATTAAGAAGTCAATTTTGATATATTTTTACCAGGAAATAAGAGCTGATTTTTTAAAAATTTCATGCAGAGTAATTGTTACACACTTTATTTGATCCAGGAAGTAACATTAATTATCTTTAAAGACAATTAAAGAAAATTAACTATATTTCAATAAAATTGATAGATTTCTGTATAATCAGACACATATCGATATCGTGAATACTCCTGAAACAATAATTCATAGTTTATCATAGAAATAAATGTTTTTGCAAACGCTAGACATATATTTTACAAAATATATTCTGTAAGATTCAACAGCATTTTGATTTTGTAGCTTAATTATAATGTTTCACAAAAAACAAATATTTTGTTAAACAATTTACTATTTGTATTAAAATATGCAAATCTAATAATACTTATCTGCATATTTTAGACAGTTGTTTTACATTATGATAGTTTTGAAAAGCCGTCATTCAAACTTTATCTACTAAAAAAATACGTAATATTATTCTTCTCATATAAGAAATTTAAGTGACATATGCATTTAAAATAATTTGATTGACAGTCTCGGATAAAAACAAATTTTCTGTATTTTTTGATACTTTATATCATAAACTCATTCGGAAGCTACAATATTTTAATTAGTATTTCAATCATTTTCACTTATAAACATGGAATAATATTCCAATTTGTATATTTGCAAATATATTATTTACTTATGTTGTCTCTTTTAATTACTTTCAGGATTTGAATTAATAGGATACAAAGTTCGAAAACAATTTCAAAACTTTAAGATGAAATCAAAAAAATTATTAAACTATGATTTGGTAAAGAAAACTGTCTTACAGGAGTCTTAAATCTGATTTCAATGGCTTTAATCGGATTTAATACGTACTTTCATCCGAGAGAAGTTTAAAGTGTACTTTATTTAAGAGCTTTATTTATGCATCTAATATTTATCTAATATCTAATATTTATAGTATATTCAATTAAATTTAACTGCAAATTACAACGCTAAATTGGATTGGCATATTCTACGAATTGATTCAAGTTTAAAATAGTATTTTTAACTAATAAATTACATACATTAAACAAAATACAAAGATATACATTAAAACACTTATTCCTATTTAGATGAGTTAGAATATTTTCCTTTAATTTTGATTAAAATGATTGCTAATAGTTTGTAAATAGTAAATGCGTAGTGTAAATAAATAGATACACATATATAGCTACTGTTTTTTTGTCACAATATTTCTATTGAATATATATAGATTCACATTCAATATCAATATTCTACGTAAAAAGGGATAAAAATTCAAAGAACTTTCGATTCTAAGAAAAATTTCACTTTCAGATTTTTCATGGTAATATCAAAAAGTAATGGGATGTTTTCGTTCTCTTGGTGCCAATAACAGGAAAAGTACTTGTCACAAGAAAAATAATCATTCCAAAAATATAAATGCGAATGGAGAATTCTTGTTTTCTAGTACATTTCTTGGATAGTTTGGCAGTAATATACTTTCAATTAGACTTACCAATTTTTTAAATTTATTATTTACTTTTCGGATATAAAACAGGATTATTATAGTTATGTAACATTATTTTCCACACGAGTTTTCAACACAGTTTTGGTGACAGAAAATTGTTTACTAGATAAAAAAGTTATCATTTAGGATTAAAATAATGAAATTAACATGTTACGTATGTTTCATAATTATTCAACTTTTAATTTGAAAAATAACTCAGTTGGATTTTCTTAGGATAGTTTAGTAAAATAAGTAAAAAAAAATCTTTTTGATATAAGAAAATTATGAATTAATATTGCAATCAATTTCGCCCCTATTTCATCTGATATATATTTCAAATGTGAAGAATATTGATTTTTTCCATTTTTATCGTCTATGATAAATTAATCAACTGGATAATTTTCAACTAGATGATCAAGTAGTTATTTAGTTTAAAAACAAAATTTATATTTAAACTAACAATGTAATCTTGTAAGTTCTTAAATCAATACTGTGACAATTTTTTGGTTTTAAATTTCCATCATTTTATAATTTAATAATTAATAGTATTGCAAAAAATTTTCTTTATTTTATAAATGTTTGTTTTTGTTTATAAACTTTCTTAAAAATTTCTTAAAGCATATATATATATATATATATATATATATATATATATATATATATATATATATATATATATATATATATATATATATATATATATATATATATATATATATATATATATATATATATATATATATATATATATATATATATATATATATATATATATATATATATATATATATATATATATATATATATATATATATATATATATATATATATATATATATATATATATATATATATATATATATATATATATATATATATATATATATGTATATATATATATATATATATATATATATATATATATATATATATATATATATATATATATATATATATATATATATATATATATATATATATATATATACCTAGAACTAACCTATATCATCCAATAAAATCCTGAAACGTGGAATTATTTATGATAAGATTTACTATTCTCAAATATATTATATTTTGTAAGCTTTATTTGTTTAATTGTTAGAATAATTTGTAAAACACTGAACAAAGTAAAGTGTAATATTTTGTCAATAAAACTGTTAAAATTATACTTTAGAGTTACGAGAAATAAAAAAATGTCATATTTATAACATTAGTTAATACAACAAGAGTTAATTTTTGTGAAATGTCACAATTCTCTATAACACTACTGAATAGAATTTAGTAATTTTAAAAGTAATTTTAATAAGAGAAATACATTAAATTAATGGTTTTTAAAAATTAATATAATGAAATTCAAAAAATAAGAAAAAATGTATACATTTTTTAAAGTTTGTTATTACCTGTTATAACAAATTTGGCAGTTATAGCATTTTAAATTACAAAATAGAGCAGGTAATTTGTACAAATGCATCTTTATTTAAACTTTTTTGTATAGTTCCACTTTATAAATTACCCATTTATTTCATACGACAACTAAAAATAGTTTTTATTATTTTCATTATTTGTTTCTCCTGTCATTTTTTACGATACTTTTTTACAAAACGTTTACAATATTTAAGAAGAATTCTTATTAAAATAAAAACTGCTTTCTTGTGAGAAACAACTTTTATTTAACTATCTTAGGACCAAGAACATATAACTCCCCTTCTTTAATATCTGTAATAATGTCATCATTGATTTCAAATTCATTTAAATTAATAAAAATATCAGATAATTTTATTTTAACTCTCTTAATGTGTGTTTTAGAAATATTTTACTAGGTGCGATCTTTTTATGTTATTTTTCCCTGCTTATCAAGATTTTTTTAGATAGAAAGAAACAGTAATATGTTCTGACACGAAAGGGGTGATTATTAACAACACTCAAAAGGTGAAATTATTTCAGAGACAGCTGAGGTTAGATTTGAAAAGCATGTGAAAAAGATGAAGATTGTTTTCTCCAAGAACTTTCATAAACCATATCCCGTACAAAGCATTGAACATAATTGTACATAATATTAGAGACAAAAATGATCAAACTAGTATTTGTAATTATTATAGTTATTAAAGATGAAGAGTTATATGTTCTTGATTCCAAGTTTAGTAAATTAAAATCATTGCACACAAGAAGCTAATTTATTTTTTATAAAATGTTTTTTAAAATTTTGAAACAGAGAGCAAAGAAAAAATAAATGTAAGTAAAACAGCATAATTTTCTTTAATTGGATGACAAGAACTCAGAAAATACAACTGTTTAAATAAATGTACTGCAAAGATTTGGTTGCCTAAATTATCCAATTTGTAAATCAAAATGACATAAATGTTAGTATTTTTGTAACAATTAATATTGAAGAAAACAATATCTTTTTTTTAATTTTAAATTATTTTTATCTTTGCATTTTATTTAAGTTTAATATGTAAAATGATTATCTTATTGAACTATTATTTTACTCTCTTTATTTTTATCTAAATCATCATTTTTACAAGCCAAAAATCTCTTCTTCTACCTGTCAGGCCAAAATATAGCAAATTACATTCTTTTAATTTTCTAATTTTTTTTATCTTGTTGCCAAAAAATGTCTAATCGCTTCTAATTTATTATTACTTATGAGTTTATATATAATAAATGTCATTAAAATATATCTAATTGAAAAATTTCAGTTAGTTTAAACTAATGCCCTCCTTAACATAAAAAATAAAAAAGCAGAAATAATTTCTGAGAATTAACAAAAATTATTTTTTACGATTTATCATTAGAAACTTTCATTTTATTAAGTTAATCGTTTAAGATCAAAAGGTTTGAAAAATTATACACATTTCAAAGTATTAACAAAATACAAGCTGTATTTTGTAAATACTTTGAAAAGTTGAATACAGTATGAAATAGATGCTATAAAACTGATTTATGTAAATTAAATTATTAATTACCTGGTAATCGTAACGTGTAATTTTCAATTAATTACATTTGTCAATTTACTTGCAATTGAGGTTTTTTAATTTACTTTTATCGTGAATTATTTTTGTGAAAAAATGATTCAAATAGGTATTTAATTCAACTCGTCATATTAAATATCGAATTTTATTATTTTTTATTGCTCTGCTAAAACTAATTAAAATTATTTCAGGAATACTTTTTCTTGATCAGAAGTTTTAATTTGTCATGTGTGGTAAAATAGCACCTTCTATCAAGAAGATATAACACTGGATTTTTAAACTGACTTTTAATGCTATTGAACAAGAGACACCACAAGCAAGTGGACTAAATATTTCAAGCCTGAGTGAAAGTAATAACTTTCATTTGATTTCCCCATCATTAAAAGGGATCTTGAATAAAAAAATATCAAGCTTATATTTCTTGATTCATAAATCAGTATCTTACAAGAATATATAATGTGACTTTGATAACTATTAATTTTTATCATGTTTTGTAAACGAGTCCTAGCTTTCAGAATATTTTTTCTTTTCAAGATATGATAAATTCCTTTAATTTTATTTATAAATGTTTTTTTAGCTTTTATTTGGTATACATGAAAATGATTATGCGATTAAATTATTTTTATGAGACTGAATTCTAACAATTATTAATAAAGGGTTTTTGCTCTAGATTTCGGTTCAGCATTCAGCGAGTACAAAACTTACCTCAGGCTTTCACGTTTGTAGAAGTGAGAAATCCCTAGTAAGATTTAGGTACCAGTATATATTTAGGCCTAAAGAGCAATAAAAAAAACGTATTATGAATGACCGACAAATCGAATCTAATAAATATCTATAGATTATTTTAAAAATTTTAATAAAAAATTGAATTGATTATTTATAACTTAAAAATTTATAGAATAATGTTGGTTGAGATATATTTTGCAACATGTTGTTGAAAAAAAAAGTAAAAAAGTTTTTTGTGTGATATAAACTTTATTCATAATAAATGATTAAAGTAAGCAATAATGTGAACAATATTCAAAAGTTACAATATTCACAATACCACATGTAGTTGGATACTTTTTATTATGAAAGTAGTTTCTTGATGAAAATTATATTTTAGTTAATTAAGTAATTTAAAATTTTTTTTCAGAATAATATTCTTCATTGAGTTAAATTTAAATATGTTAATTTACAATCATCGCAAATTATTACATTCATATATAATGTATTTAGTAGTTAGTATATTGCACTTTAATTAGATTCTTAATATTTACTTCATCCTTTCTTTATTAAGTTACAATATTATAAGATTTTAGTTACAAGATTTTTAAGCTGACTTTTAATGCTATTGAACAAGAGACACCACAAGCAAGTGGACTAAATATTTCAAAGCCTGAGTGAAAGTAATAACTTTCATTTGATTTCTCCATCATTAAAAGGATTCTTGAATAAAAAAATATCAGGCTTATATTTCTTGATTCATAAATCAGTATCGTACAAGAATATATAATGTGACTTTGATAACTATTAGTTTTTATCATGTTTTTTGAACGAATCCTAACTTTCAGAATATTTTTTCTTTTCAAGATATGATAAATTCCTTTAATTTTATTTTAAATGTTTTTTAGCAACGATTCATGAGTTAAAGTTAAATCGTCCGAGACCAGTTTTCTGAAAAGGGAAGTAATTTTATAAATTTTTTAAGCTAACAAAGCAACAGAACCATAGTGAGATTTCGTATGACATTGTTCCTATGATTTACGTTCTAATTAGAGAGTATTTTATTGTTTTTCCATCAAGAGTATCACAGTTATACACTCTTACAAGAGATAATCATTATCGCATTCAGTATTTTTAAGGATTTAAGCAATTGTATAAAGCATTAAACTATAAGCACTCGATAGTATTGTAAATAGCTGTTCGCAGAATATAGCTACAAGTATACCATGAATATGAAAAGATTCGGTTTGATATTACTGTAGAATTGTTCCCTCTCTAATGTCACTAAAGGAATTTTAACATGAGTCTACAACAATATAATGTTCCAAATATTTAAAAATCTTTTGCTTTCGATGTTATCAAATTAAAAGCGAATGATTGCTGGACATTAAATGTGAAGTATTTTAGGTATTAGTTTTTATATCATTAAATATTATTTATTTTCAGAATTACAGAATGACTTTTTTGATATCATTGTATTCTAGAGAACATTATTGTAATGAATCATTAACTATATGAATGTTTGTTTTTGTTATGGATTCATTTATTTAAATATATTATGTTACTCTATTTGCTATTATCTTATAATTGTTGTTAATATGTTTACGGTGTCTATTTTATTTCAATATTTTTTGTGTTGATTTTCAGTCAATAGATAATTTACAAGAAAAGAAATACAAATATTGAACCAAAATTATTTTTGTCAATAAACGTCTACGTATATGTAAAAGTTATTCATCCGAAAGTCTTTCATTAAATTTTTTATGTCTCATAAAAACCATTACAAAAATTTGTAGTGTGATAAAACTCTAATTAGTATAAACACTATATTATCATAAAAACGTGTATTTTTTATTTATTTAAAATGTTCAAATTTCCTACAATAGCATTATAAATTTTCAACTCAATAAGCAATTACTCAAGGTAATTATTTTGAATTTTTTTGTATGTTGAGAAAACTCTTCACTAATGAGTTTTGAAATGAATAGTGATTTTTTTCACGATGAAATAGTAAAGTATTTCCAAAACATTGAATGACTTCTCATTTATAATTAAAAAAATGCCTAAAATAAAAGAAAAGTAATTTCGCTTTTCTATAGTTGATTGTTTCATTCGAATGTGTTAAAAAGTAAAAAGTTAATAGAAAAGTAGATATGCTTTTTTATTTTTGTAGTTTACATTTAATTATATATTAGCTTGTTTAATATAATGACTGATTTTTTTTCAAAATTCAAATGAAAATTTTATTTTTAATTATTATTTCAAATTTTACAATTTTGTAAACAAAATGGTTTTATTTATAATATTTTTTTGTTGCCAAAATTATTTAAAATTAATTTTTGTTAAATTTATTACTCAAATATTGCAAAGTAATCAGCTAAAACTCTTGATATTATATTCAGATTTTATCTCATGCATAAATAAATATTAATACATATAATAAAATAGTATATTATATAAGAAACACATTATTAACTTTATAAAAATTAATATATTAAATAATTATAGAAGAACAGCATTTTATGACATCAACTGATTTCTAAAGCGCAATTTTATTGAATAGAATTGTAAAATAGTAAAAAATAATTGAATTAAGTTGAATTTTTAAAGCGAGAGAAAATATATATATCTTGTCTAGAGATCATTATTACTAAGATTTTGAACTTCAAAAAGATTTTTTCTGTTATTAAAATAATTAGTTACTCAGTGACAGTCATTATCCAAATAAAAGTGAGAATAATTTTTTTTAAACCGTCATAAGCGAATTCTTCAAATTTATTATTTTAATAAAAGTGGACCCGATATGTAAAATATTTTACTTACATTTTCGCCCTTTTAAATTAATTATCATTGTTATCAATTTTAAATACAGAATGATTGTTCTTCATACTTTTTGAAATTACTTCATACATTTGAATAAAATATTTAAAACAATTATTTGATATTTTATGAATCAAGCAAAATAAAGCTTATTTTGTCGCATAATTATTCAATGATAAAATATTTTGTCGTGTAATCATACAATGGTTTTGTACGTTTTTCAAACTCATATTTTCCAGAAGTCAGAAAAATATAACAATATCATTTCATCAAGAAAAAGCTCAATATGCAGATTTTAAAATTCAATTTATAAATTTACATTACAAAGTTCTATTCAGCTGGAAAGCTTTATGTTTGTTTTTCTTCTTTTTATGTTTAAAGACTTACTTGTAATATTTACTGAACAATAAGACATTTGTTGTTGATGATTTTACACACATTTGGCAATGAAGAATGTAAACATTTGACAATTTTGAATTTAGATTGAATAAATATTAAGAATCAGGTGCAAGAATTGGACATGGTGCAAGTTCTGTGATAAAGTATAACTATGATAAAGTATAGGCATTTTTTTCCAAATATAGATAGAAATAAAAACATAAATTTGGCAACTAGTTATGATTTAAGATATGCCACAAAAAGAACCTGAAAACAGTAATATATAAATGAAAAGCATGGCCAAAATATAAGATTGCAAAGACCATTTCTTATTCGCATTTATGCCTCACACTTTGGAGTAAGCTACGACTTACAAGTGAGAAATAAAAATGTTTTTATGAAGATAATGATCAAGAATGTTTTAATAGAAATTTCTGCTTTCTATCAAATTGTTGATAAAACAGCCTCAATGTATGTTGATAATAGTCTCAATTGAACGCTATTGATGATATGCAGATTGATCTTAACTGCTACTATTGCAGCTATTAATCCAATTATAACGAATTAGATTTTCTAGAATTGATAAAACTTTTCCTTCCAAAACACTCAATGATTACACATACACATGCACGCACACATACACATGAATGTATCCAGAAATGCCTATTAGTATTGGATTAACTGATAAAAATAGTGAAGTAATAGAAATATAAATGTTTAATGAAAAGTTTTTATATTTAAATGTTATATACTTGCGTCTTTGGCTTTTCATGTGTTGAAAATGTATTTGTTTGAATATAATATTTTATTAAAACCTTTATTCGCTTTTGATACATCCTATTTTTATATTCTTATATTTTTCTTATATTACTTCACTTTAACTTAAAACATATAATAATGGAGAGGAATTTAACATTTAAAAACTTAAAAAATTCAATTAAAAATTCTATATATTAAAACACTTTTGAATTTATTAAAATTTTTTCTTATTTCTATAATGAAAAAGCAGTATGAATAACTTTTTAGTTGAAATTATATACAATAAAACATATTGAGGTCTAATATTACTTTTACCTAAAACAAAACAGTTATTTTAGCGTTTAACGAAAATATGTATCAAAATTAATATCATTGGACACAATCCAATATTATCATATATTTCTATTTTTAAAATTGAATTAGGAGCATTTTTTTATTTTCAGATCTATATGTTTGTAGAATATTTATTTTCATTTATAGAAGGAGTTATGTATGTTAATTGTAAGGATAATAATTATTTTTATAAACTTGTCATGCAAACTATCAAAAAATTTCAAAGTCAAACTACCAAAAAGTTCATCAAAAAATTACGATTTTTTTCACGCTCTTTCATATAAAATATTATTACTCTTGTTATAGTATATTTTATGCACATTTTCATTTCAGATAATTTTCTGTATAGATTTGTTTGGAAAATAATATTTAAAGAAAATAAATAAACTGTAATGTAAAAATGTAAAAATAATGACATTAAGAAATTTTAAGCTTAGTCACAAAAAGTAAATTTTTAATAATTTATTTCTTAATATGCTTTTATGCTTAGTGTATCTATTTTTTTAAAAAATTCATATACATTAAATCAATATTTAATTTTTTTAGTTAAAATTTTGAACCCAAATTATATAGAATTGTTTCAATGATTATATTTAAGAAATCAAATGAATAAATTCAAAGACAATAGCTTGTATTATAACTACATGAACCCTTATAAAGGTATTAGAAATTTATTTTTTAACTCCCCATTATACCAAAACAGTAATATTTTAAAATTGATAACTAATGAACAAAAAAATCTATGAAGTTGAATCAAGGGCTTTCAAACGAAATTCTCTATCATAGAAAACAATGTATTTCGTATTTTCAACGAAACTCAACAATATAGGTAAAGACAACTTGCATCGAATAGATTTATCTCTTAAATACTCAGTTTACTCTCATAATGCTATCACGTAAGTATTTGAGGGAATAAAATTTCGTGTAAAAGTTTCGGAGAAGTTAATTATTCCTACGAGAAATCATCAGTAACTCTCAATGGGATGATAGAAACTGACGCCACTGTAAAGCAATTCCCACCCGCTTTATTCATCGAAAATCCAAAGTCTATCCTGCATCTGCTTTGAGGAAGAATAAACATTCTTTGGAGCGTTAGAGCAAAGATATGGTTCCGAAAATGAAGTATCAAACTATTTTCAACCTCTATAGCTATTTATATATGCACTGATCATTAAAGTCTAATTTCTGTGAATCACCATAAAAGGAATAACACAGTATATCAGATGTTTATTATTTCTATTAAATTATTCAAAATATAAAAAAGCTACTTTATTCCTAACATATGTATACATTTATTGAAAAATTAGCACGATTTAATAATTTATATAATCTAATACATTTGTCATCAGTTATATAGATAAAAGTTATAAATTTAAAAAGAGGGAATATAAAGTATTGTTTTTTAGGCATATTTAAGTTAAAGCATATTTGAGAAGTTTATGAGTTTAAGCAATTTTTGTTAATGCATATTTGAGGTAGTAAAATATTTTATATCATGCTCTTGATGTTGAGTTTAAAGATAAAAATTTAAAAGAAAAATGATGCAATTAAAACCAATCATATGAACCTTAGACCATTGAAAAAAACACTTTCGAAAATTTTCTTATAGGATTAATAGGAAATTCGAAAGAGTTATTACTCTTCTATAATATACATCTGATACATTAAACTTTATAACTGTTTGACATATATTTTGTTAACGCTGCACCTTGTTAATGACGGAATTCAGGTGATATGAACCATTCAAAGAAAATAAAAGTAACTACATCACCGAAAAATTTGTAGATTAAACTGTTGAATTCAATTTCTAAAATGTTCAAAATCATGTTCATGATGTATGTTTGTGTTTGATTGTAAAAGTTAAATATCAATGTGGCTTCCTCAATCCAAAGACATGACACACTGAAATGAATGCTGATGTATAACTCAAGTTCATTGATGTTAATTAATGAATACAAACTAACTCAATGTGGGGACTAAAGAAAGTCTTTAGCATATTTATTATTAGATCGAAAAACAGAAGAGTCTGTAGGCACAGGACTTGGTGCTTAATGGAGAAGTTTTCCCCTTGAACTTTTGTGATTTATAAAAGAAGGTTGATGTCACATGGGCTTTTTTCCTCATTTTGTCAAAGAAGAAATTGTACTTTTAAGAAATTTTAAATAGCAAATTTCAACATTTGTATTAATGAAATTAAACCAGAATGATTTGATTGAGCAAATGTTATTCATATAAAAATATTTCCAAGAAAATGAAATGAATGGACCAGCTTATCACGTTATAACTTTTACTTATCAATATATTTTAAGCACGGCATGGGCTTATCCCTCAGAATCTCTGTGAAACAAAATAATGTTTTTTTGTACAATTATTTTTATTGTATAATAATCAGCATATAGTATTATATGTTAATTTCAGCACACATGATTTGCAGTTATGCTACTATTCCTGTGATTGTCCTTTTTTCTCTTTTCAAGGGAAGCATCATGTTTCGTAGCTCTAAATTATATCTTTTGTAACAAATTTATTATAAGATATTGCTTGTTATCTTTTTATCTTGAATTAGATCTAAGCCTTTCAGTATGAAAGAAAAAATTATCTTAAAAAAGGAATAACATTTTAGATTTTATAAGTGAAAGTTTTCTGCTCTTGAAAATTACTCATTGAATTTACAGTTCAAAACTTATATACTGAATGTAAAATTCCAACTTTACCTACTGAATTTAAAACTCTAATGTTTGCCATTTTCTTCGTAAGAAGTTATATTTTAAAAAAAAATTGTGTAAAAGTAGCGTGATATTCAATATCATATTTTTAATTTTCGTTTTCTATGTTATTTATCTTTATGACTTGTTTAGCCTCTTCATTTTATTAATTTATAATCTATCGACTGTGCTTGGTCAGTAACTTTGATACTTAAAAATTTTTCGCATAACACATTTTGCGGCATCAATGTAAGATAGGGTATGCGCAACAACAATATAGACAATCTAAATAAGCTTTCATTGTTAAAATGGAAAAAAATATGAGGTGTAGAGTGTTATAATAAATTACACGTTTTATTATTTTCTTTCAACTAAAACGACTAACAATATATATATATATATATATATATATATATATATATATATATATATATATATATATATATATATATATATATATATATATATATATATATATATATATATACATGCGTTACTTTATATATATATATTGGACCGAAAAACTTTGCTTATGAATATAACATACAATTATTTCATTTTTATCATTATGTATTTAAGTAATAGATTATTTAAAATAATTTCGTCAGTAAATTTTGAAAATTGAAAGAGAGAAAAATGCATTTTAAATAAATCATCAGTGCTTTTGTACTAATAATGCAAATGATATTACTTTTGATTTTCAACCTGTTATTTTAAGATTATTATGCAAAACAAGAACATCGGTCTTAAAAATATCATTATTTTAAAGCTCTTTATACAAATGTTTCTCTAAAAATCACTTCGCATCATAAAATTACTCTACACTAATTTTAATATATGCTAACAGCATATAAATAAAGAGGATAGGAATATTAAGTAATTATTTGGTCACTATTGTAAAAACAGTCATGTTACGAAACAAGGTCTAAAAATAAACATTTACTAATCATGAAGCTTAATAAACATTTATGGGATATTGATGTATTTCTTCTAACACAAAATATTGAGTAAGATGATGTTTACACAAAAATGTCAAACATTTCATTTTAATTATTCTGGTGTATTAATTAAATTTTTGTACGATTTTAGTAATTTTATAAATAACAATATCATTTGTAAAACGAAAAATATATTATAATTGGTAAAAATTGTTATTACATAGCTATTTTTAATTTTATTGTTGTGTACCCTTTCTTGTTTATAGGAGAAATAAAAGTTTAAAATATTTTTAATTGTATTTTTTAATAATTTTATATCATTTGTTTAAATTATTGGGTTACTATGATATTCCACACATTTCCTTACATAAAAATGATTAAATTGAGATATGTTATTACGAAATTAAAAATTTAAAACCCCAATTTTTAAATAAAAATGCTAACAAATAAGTAAACATTTCTCAAATAAAACAATTATAGGATCATATTTAAAATTAAAGCACTAGAGTCCATTTGTTGATTTCTAAAATATAATGTTTACGAAACTCAAACATTTTATTTTTGCATATGAATGTTATTTCATATTTAAAACTTGCAAAACATAAAACAAAACAGAATGTAAAATAATATTTTCTGCAATCAGACAAGTTTTTTTTAATGAAATTTCATGAAAAGAATCTATTTATTCATTTTTATTTGAAATCAAAAGAATTGTCTGAAATTAGATGAAATTTTCCAGTGCGTTTGGAAATAAAAATGTTAGAGCCTGAGGTGTTTATTCAAGTGAAAATACGAATTGCAATCTAAGGTATTTTATTAACAATCTTTTATGTATAAGTTTAAGGAAAACTAATGTGAAACATACATTCAGTTTAACATAATATTCAATTGCTGATTTATTGATGTAGTACGAAAATGTCTGAAATCATTTCCACCTTTTTGCATTTACAACATCTATAGATTATAAATTGTGAAATAAACTTTTGCAACAGCCTCGAAATAGAATATATTACAAAATTTACTGAAATATATATATATATATATATATATATATATATATATATATATATATATATATATATATATATATATATATATATATATATATATATATATATATATATATATATATATATATATATATATAACATCTCAGTCCATGCAGTTTCAACACTATGCCACAGTTCATCGACAGTAGTGGATGGTGAGTGATGGCGTGCCAATCGCTGGGCAACCATTGACCACACGTTCTCAATCGGTGACAGATCAGGAGAACGTGCTGGCCAGGGCTGGCCGGATGCGGCCATCATGGTCCTGTATACAGAACCGAGATTCATCTGTAGAGATGACGTGATGCCATTCCCGCGTCCAGGTTCGTCACTGATCACACCATTGAAGGCGCTCCTGTCTGTGACGCAGCGTCAATGACCATGGCTTCGGCTACCGAAGCCATGGTCACCGTGCACACAATCCATGCTGCAGCAAACGTCGTCGAACTGATCGAACAGAAACTTGTTGCCTTGCAAATGACTCCATTTCTCGACTCAGGGTTCGTGACGTGGCTGTACGATCCCTTGTGACCATGCGGATAAGATGTCTGTCTTCTCTGCTGTTAGTGATGGAAGTCGCTGAGATCCTGCATGACGTTCCGTATGATTGTTTTGAACCCATCGATTTCATATTCTGCTAACAGTCATGGGGTCTCGGCCGACGCGAGCAGCATTATTGCGGTACGATAAACCACAATCCCGGTAGGCTATAATCCTTCCTCGATCAAAGTCAGACACGTGCTGATAGGCATTTCTTCTTCTTACACGAGGCATTACAACAACTTTCTTTGCCGAAAACAACGTTGAAACGGAAATTGAGTATGAGAAAACTGCTGTCAAATCTCTGGTTTTATACACTTTGTAGATGTCGCTACTGTCGCCTGCTTTGTATGAATGCGCTGAAAATCTAATCATTTGCATATCACAGCAAGTTCTACCTGTCATGCAAATTTCACGTTTGTGGTGTGTCGCCTTCCTGGAGTAGCAATTTTAATGGCCAGTAGTGTATATATATATATATATATATATATATATATATATATATATATATATATATATATATATATATATATATCAGAAAATATGAATATTATTAATAATTATGTGGAGGATTTAATATTTCACAGTAAATAATATTTTCATGTTTTTAAATGCGATGAAATTTTATGAAAGTACATTTTTCCATTAATTATTTGTACTATTTAAGAAAAAATTATTTAACATGCATTATTTACTTACATGCAATGCACGTTTCTTAATCACTGTAAATGGATACTTAAATCTGAGAAACTTATCTCACCTGTTAGGATTGTTGAGTTTTTCTTAATTTATAATTTTTTACTATATATATATATATATATATATATATATATATATATATATATATATATATATATATATATATATATATATATATATATATATATATATATATATATAATTCGAATAATGTGTTCAAAAGTTTAAAATGTTAGACATCATGGCAGATTCAATAATCTCCGTTACTTTATCTTCACACATTTTATTGTATCTAAACTTATATTTAAAATGAATTTTAAGAATTCTGAACTATTTAATTGAACTCTGATAGTTCTCTGATAAATATGAACTCATGAAGTCATAAAATTAAAGATTATTTTTTTCATCCTGAAAGAAGTTACTAAGCTTATTTACAATTTTCTTTAGCATATTAAATGCTAAATAAGGTTTTCATTTTAAGCGAAAATTATAAATTTCAGATTTACAGTTTTATTTTTGCTCTCCTATATTAATCAAAACTAAAATATTTTAAAAAAAATCAGCGTATTATAGACATTTACTTTAAAAATTACTTTACTAAGATAAATATTCTTTTATATTTTAATGTTATTGCATTCAGTTGTTTTATATATATCACATATGTAAATTTTAAAACTAAATTTTATTCAGAGAAATAGAAGTATTTTATGATTTATATTAATATAATCTTAAAAGAATTATTTTTTATTCAATTAGGTATTAATTGTAAGAAGATACTTTTCCATCATAACCACGACGATAATCACTGTAATGAGAAAGAAAAAAAATCGTAAATTACTGTCATAAATATTCCATTTGCATTGTCTAAAAATTTTTATGTTTAAAAACCACAAAAATAATACAACATTTTATTTACATTTTATAAATTAAATAACTATCACTATTGACAAAAAACTTATTTAAACGCCAATGTTTATTTCTTACGAAAATTACTTAGCGATCACATCAATGATTAGTTCAGTAGTAAAGTTAAATATTCCTGTATTTGTCTGTGCTTTCTGACCATGGAGACTGATTACCGTCATGTACCTTTTAACAGACAAAATTATCAATAAGCATCTTTTGCATATACTAGCTTCAGCTTTATTTGGTATTTAACTTCTTTAGCTTTGTTTATCTCCCTTCAGTCAATTTCTAAACATAAAAAAACACTTTGATTGGAATACATATAATTTAAAATAAAATTGTGGGAGCCATTAAAATTATCATATATATGTTATATTATATTCGTTATCAGTAAAGAACATATTATTTCTCTAGGTTCATTAGCTGGTTATAATAGGAAAGTACCTGTGAAAATATTTGAATCATTACTTATAAATGTTTAACAAATGTTCATTTAATAAGTTAAATATTTAATATATGTTAAAGAAATATTTGTGATCTATAATGCAGTTATGCTTTAAATTTACATTTACAATGAATTTAATCTGTGACAGATTTATAGTAGTACTTATTATAGCTCACTTAATTTCAAAATTAACAGAGAAACTAAATTCTGTATTTCAAAATGTCAACTAAACAAAATATAAATGTAAATATTTGCAAAATTTTATTTTCCTGAAACTAATTTAATAACTTGCTCTCTCTTTATGTTTATAATTATTCTCTTTTATGAGTAAGTCATATATTTGTGATTTATTATAAATTTCTCTCTTTGTGTTGTTTATGTTATTAAAATATTAAAAATAATATTACATGCATTTTATAATACTTATTTCTTGAAGCAACAAAGAAAAGATAAGAGCCTAGGGAGGAACTCCTATGAAAAATAACAGCTGTGAGAGAGTATATGAATAGAAAGGTGGAAACATAAAGAACACACACACAAATAAATGAAATAACATTTTTTCAGGATAGCTTGGGAAATAACATAATTCTTAAGGGTCTCAGTATCTGGAATAATTTCGGCGTGATATATTGACCTCTGTGTATGCCCACATGAAATGTTATCATTAATAATGATAACGTGAAGGTAGAATCTTATTTAATATATAATGAAGTTCTCACGAAAGAAATATTAGCTAGCTCATTCTCGTATTCCTAGCTAAAGATGAATATCTCACTAGCAAACTATTAGATTTCAAAATATAATGCGTTGACTATTCAATAACAATGAGACTGATTTCATAACAAACTCATTGTTATCTTTAATGTGGGAATATTTTCATTCAAAGCTATCTGGCCCTCGTTTGCAATAAATGACCGTTGAGTGACAAACACAAACCAAACCATCAGAGCTATCTACTTAAGAGTACGTTCCACGCAATGAAGTAATGTTTAATTTAAGAAAAAATACTAAGTGAGAGAGAAATTATAACATACAAAAGTGCTTTTAATGCTATCACGAGTTATGAAGTTTACATACTGTCTGAATCAAAAGGAAAATCTTCTTTACAAAGTGAGTAATCATAAAGAAAATCAGAAGAGATTATTTTAATTAAAGCAGTCATAAATTCATCAAATTTTTTGTACAAAAATCCTATGGTAGCTTTCCGAGAACTAGAACCTAAATAAATGCTTATATTAATGCTGCCTCATTCTAAAAACGAATGAAATTCAGGTATATTAATTTTTAGCATAGGATTTTACATGAAAAAAATTTTGTGGATTAGTTGATTACTTCATTATATTGATTTATTTGAATTTCAGACAGCTTATACATTGCAAACAATTTTAAAAATTATGAAAGTATGAGTAAGTTTAAAACTGGAATAAAAGCCTAGATTTTAAGATTTTCATGATTGGTATTTTATATCTTGGTAGTGAAAAATAACTCTTTGTTTAATATGAGCAATTCATTTCAAATATTTCTTGATATCTATTTAAGAATGAGAAATTTAAGTCTAATACATTTTAATTATATAAATGTAATAAAATATATTACTATTATTACATTTTTACAATACTAATAATCTAATACAGAATTTTTTACATTACTAATAATTTATGTTAGTAAAGTTGACAATTAATTACAAAATATACGATTAGAAACCGCTAAGAATAGAAAGTAGCTCCATTAAAAATAGTTTTTCTTAGAAAATCTAAACCAGTTTGTGGATCAGAAAATACCTCAAAATATTCTAAGTGCTCTTTGGATCAAATATGAAGTTTTTATCCGTTATAAACAGACAAAAAGAGAAACGAAATGGATATTATAACTTTAAAGTTATTTAATCATTCGTATAAGATGTAATTCTTAATTATCATTCCTTTTTTGTAATAGGGTAATAAAATGGATTAAACGTCATTGAGTTACAGAGGTATTTTAAGTTTGATTACTCTGGTAAAGCCTTATCTGTTAGGGTCATTTGCTGCAAGCAGCAGTGTGTAAATTAGTTAGAGCCAACGCATCAAGCGCGATTGATCTACCATAGATCAATGAATAAATCACATGTTTAATATTGGTTAGTTTAAACGTGTAAGCGATTTAAACGTACGAAAATATCGTTTTTCATGAGTCTTAGACTAAAAACCAACTTACTACTGATTATTCAACAATTATATTATTGATGAGGATGCTAAAAATTCATCATTTAATTTATCGAAATGTTATTTGAAATGTTTTTAAAATCTCAGAAAATATTTAGATTCTTATGCTTAAGAAATGAATTTTAAAATTAAAGAAATTTTAAATCTTTCTATTACCATAATTTTAAGTCATTTATCAAGGTTTATATTAAAGTTCATATATTTTACTAAAAATATTTTTGGAAATCGTGAAATTGTAATGATAGACAAACGATATATCTTTGTTAATTTATTTTTTATATTCAGTAAATACCTTATATATTGATAATTTACAAATAAATTTTGAATTGTCCCTGAAAGAGTTTAAAAGCAAAATTTTGTACTCCTGAATAGATACTTTCTTTTAAATATATTTATCCTTATTTGAGATATTCTTAAATATAACAAGAGATTAAAGAAACGGTCCAATCGTATAGTAAGAATATTTTTAACATACAGTTTCGTTTTTTGAAAAACTGAAAATTGAAAATAATTCTAATAATAAATGAAATTAATGCGAATTGTTTTTTGTTAATTGCTGATTTATTGTATGAAAAATAGAAACTTTATATAAACTTATTACTTTCTTACCGTTAAAAGTATAATATTCTAGATATAAATCATTGTTCATAATACCAAGAAATTAATAAAAATGAAAATACATAATCCCCCCTCCAAGAAAAATACAAAACAAATAAGAACTAACGAATAAGTTTTCCTCATTCTTATTTTTTTATCAAGTTTTCAAATAAAGTTAAATATCTCAATATTTAAAAACTTTCAAATCCCATGAAAATGAATAAATCATTTCCTCTTTTACACTTAAATAATTTTGACTATGAGTTTATAGAAAATGGAAAAATTATGACAAGGTTTTGTGTGAGCAATTCCGAAAATCCTGGATATCATAAGGGCATTTAATTTGAATTGAAAGTAAGTAAGCGAGATAATTTAATACCAAGTAATAGATATATTTTTTTCTTTTTCAAATTATCTGTTGTCTAGAAAATTTTTTAATCTTATAATGCCATTTATTTTAAAGCTAATTTAAATCTAAATATTTCTCGATGAATTTTTCTAATGTAATAAAAAGTTTTAAAACTATTTTTATTATTTAATTGTTAAATTATAATTTAACGCTTTTATAATTTATGTAATAAACTATTTTAATTTTTTTCAATATCCAGTTTAACCGAAAGTTTAATACATTAAAAATACATTTTTATTAATTTGTTGAATATTTAATAAATTTTCGTGAATGTGTAATATTTATATGTATCTCATTTACTCCCATTTAATTTTAAAAATTGTTTGAAATTATGAAACCAAGATTTTCTCAGTGAAATATTAGTGTTCTGATTAAAATTCTGAATTCATTTGATAAAAAATTCAATTTAGTTTCCCTTCCTTATTCCTATTTTTATTATATATAATATTTTTCATTTTCGTGCAGTTGAGTTTTAATCACATTGATTTAGAAAAAATTGGATACACTAAAACTGACTTGTCCAATAATATTCGCATGCAATCCAGCTTTGATTGAATTAAAAAATTTTAAAATTTTATATTCTGTGTAAAAACATTAAGAACTCTTGCATATCATAATTAAGTACAATATGAGTACATAAATAAGCTATTTTTCTAATAATCATTTATCCATATTTCCCTACAATCTAACAGATATCTTAGATTATCTACACAAATGTCTTGTGAAGAATTTTTGTCTATTTATCAGTATATGAGAGATGTTATGTTATTGGATATAAATAGAGAACTACAATGTATTTAATAATACCTCAAAATGTGAGTCAAACTCACTTCAAATTTGATAGTTCTGATATGTGGTTCAACAATGGTGGTTGTTAGATTTCGGACAGTGGTGTTAGTTTTAGGGTCATAAAAATAGCAGAGTCACTGCCTTAACACCTCATTTATTGTTTACAACAATCAATAGTGTAAGTAGCATTCATCAGATGAACATTGACCTCTCCAGATAATTGCGAGAAATGAAATAAGACTCATGCAAGCTTTTAACACTACTTATACATCATATCTGTATAAAGCTATATTTGATTAGTGCAAAGCTAAATCTTATAGCAACTACTTATTGTATTTTTGTATAATTATCGTTTTTAGTCACTTTTGATTATAATGGTTGATTTATGAATGTGGTGAATATGATGTCACATATCTTATGCCCTGAAAACAAAGTATTATGGTCTGACGTATAACATACTTTAAAGCTTAACCTTTTTTAGTGTCAATTTTAAAACACTACAGTAAAGTACATAGTTTTATACTATTTTGCAACTGATTGCATTGACACTTTTTCATACATAATAAGTTTACCTTCTATCTAGATAATTTTAGGTCATTACAATTCTGCCATAAAGCACTTTTGAGTATCGTAATAGGAATTGCAATTAAAGCAAGCCTAAACTTTTGGAAATTTGTTAAATTGTTTGAGACAATTTAAAAATAAGCATTCTACCATAAGCAAATACCCATGCAACAATAGTAGAATTTTATCAGTTTATATCATACTAGTTAACAGTTTGCACTTAAAATAGCTTTATAGGCATCATTTTTTTAACTTTTAAAGTTTAAAAATATTCTGTGGTTTTTCAAATTTCAAACACATTTTTATGCATGTTCTTTAAAGGATTTATTTTTTTGACACAATCACCAAAATATAATATGTTTATTAGTCAATTTTATTTGTTATTGAATTTATTTGTATTTCCCTAGATATGAACTTAGGCATTGCCAAATAAGTAGCAATATATAATGGATATTTAAGAAAATATTTCAACAATCTTACTTTGTAAACTACCTGTAATGTAGAATTTCATCAATATATTTTCAATTTTTATTTAATATTATCCTTTCTCATAAAGTTGCAACCAACATATTATACTTTTTCCTATTTAAATTTCAGTAGATTACTATTTAGGGTCAACTGAAAGGAAATTTACACGAGTTTTTCCTTTCACGTTGTATACAGATAGGCATTTTGCTGGCTGTTTTGTAATTTATATGTGTAGTTTAAAGATATAATTGTAGAAAATTATTCATTTTAAAAATATTTTAAGAAGCAAAGCAAAAGAATTATAAATATGATGGAGTAGAAAGTTAGAAAAAATATCTATACTCTATCTATACATAATAGTAAATATTTTATGCAAAGTAAATTTCTCAAGTATGTATTTTTATGACAGGGATACCAAAATTTTCGTCACTTAAGTTTTTTTTAATGAATAAAGTATATTTTTTCTAAAAAAGAGAATATTCACGGCAATATTTTTCACTTTCAAGTTATTAATTATAATACAAGTGTATTAATTGTATTAGATTAACACTTGAAGTATAGTTGTACGCATTAAATGTATAGTGTTTATGTTATTGCTTTAATTACAAAAAATTGTGAATGACACACACACACACACACACACACACACACACACACACACACACACACACACACACACACACACACACACACACACACACACACACACACACACACACACACACACACACACACACACACACAGCACATATATATATATATATAGATATATATTGCTTTTTAAATATTGTAAGAATTTGCTGTGTAGCCCAATTAATTATTAAAATATATAATTTAGTGTTCATTCATTAAATTGCTGATTTAACATTTAACGAAAATTTCTTAATTAATTTCCACATTTAATACCCTATTCAAAGAAACGCTATAATAAATCAAGAAAGAAAAAAACATTTAGATTATGGTATGAGAAACAAAATTGAAGTGGAGAAAACACTGAAAACAGGTGTGTCGTCAAATGAGAATTTTAGATTGAAGATATGCATAAAAAATAAATTTTCTAAATATCTGAGATCAAATTGTAAGGAGTTATAGAAACAGAGAAGTAACTTCATAAACTGCTCAAAGTTAAGCCCCAAGATCATTGTAAACTTCAGTTGGATGGAATAATGATTGTTTGATAGACTCAAATAGTATGTGTGATTGAAATGTCTATTACAGAGACAGCGATCGTGATCCATTCTATCAAAATATTTCCTGCCTGTACAGGAATCGAATACACTCGTGACATAAGATTTTTCCAAAAGAAGGTGAAGAGATTAAAGATTTATCAGGCTTCAATCGCTTTGAGGCTATGCAATAGATTTGCCAAGTGCAATCCATCCCTTTGGATTTGTGTCCATTTGTGAATAAGTTGTAATTGAAACTAATCTGAACTTTTCATGCATTAACGTCTTCCTGCTTTTTATTTCATCATAAATAAACAATTATTTTTAATATATATAATTTAAGAACCAGCTGGTCTAGTTTCATTTCATTTCGAGCATTGCACTGCTGTAGAGTGCATTAATCTAAGATGTGAAGTAAAGAAAAAATCTTTTTCGTTTGAGCTGTATATCCCAATATTCATAAATATTTTTGTAATTTTTTGTAGATTAAACCTTTTTGAAACAAAATAATTTAAAGAATTTTTCTCTTTTAATGCCTACTAAACATTTTATGAACTCATAGTTACTGTGTCAGCAACAAACATAATTTTATATTAGTGAGAAGTGAATTTTCAAGAAATTTTTAGGTTTATTCTATTGATTGCAGCAAGGACAAAACGTTTTGAGAAAAGCCTTGATTACTGATGACAGTCTTTTAAAGATTAAAAATGAATGAAATATTATAGTTGAAGCATATCTCCAAATTTCACTTTTATAAATGTCTTAAAATGAGTACATAAATATTTTACTTCAAAGTAGTATTTACTTTTTAAAAGACCAGGAAATCAATTGTTTTTAAAATATAGAAAACTTTTCATACGTAAATAATGTAGATGTGCAACAGTTTTTTCAATTAAATTTACAATAGACATTGAAGCATCTATTTATTCAGCAGATGTTTTCATAATTAAATATTCCAGAAAAATTTTCCTTGAAATTTCTTTTTATTTATTAGAGGTTGCATAAGATCACATACGCAACACTTTATATATGATACAAACTTTTAATACTAAGTTAGAATTTACAAAAGGAAAAGAAATATTAGTTAACGTAAATATCAAATGCATACCCTAATTTATATAAAAAACATACTTACTTTTTAATTAATTTGAAATGTAATAAAAAATAGAAATAAATAATTTTTAATTGTACTTTTGAAAACCTTTTAAACAAGAAATAATTCATTCGAAGAAATTAATTTTGTGAATATATTCCTCTGGAAGGATTATAATTGCGCAAGTTTTAATAGAACTTAAAAGCAATTTATTTAAGTATCGTTTTACCGAGATAAAAATATTTTGATAATTTTCCTACAACATTTATGAAAATCTTTAAACAATTCTTGATTTATCCTTCAGGAAATTAATATATCATCAGGAAATTAATTAGTGAGTAGAATAAAATAAATTTTATATATAACTCCTGCAAAACCTTACAGCAAACTAAAAACATGCTTTATGCTTCACATATGAATTTTAAATTTTATTTTCATATTTTTTGAGTAATCGTTCATTGCATTTACTTTATTGAATGCTTATAAATTGTTGTGAAAAAAATAGAAATAAATAATGAATTTATGTAGTTCAATTTCTTTTTACTGTCATCATCCGTTAAGAAATTGAATTTTGAAGAAGATTAAAACGCTTTGCTCGAAATAAAATATCAATCAAAAAAGTGTATCAAAGGCAGACGTATCTCTAAAGGTTGAAAGGAATCTTTTCAATATATTTTATAAAATAGAAAACTTTTAAAGATGCCCTACAATTTACTATAAAGCATTCATAAATTGTATTTGCAAAAGATATATTTTACAATTTAAAGAAATTTCATTTCAACATTGTGCTATATATTTATTAAAATAAAAATGTTGTAGAAAAGTGAATCAGTTTTTTCTATAAAAACTTTGATTTCCTCAACTTAAGATTGAGAGGGACAAAATAAATTATTTTATAGCTAGCAGCTGAAATGTTTTCAGAATTATTATAAATAAATTTATAAATTACACTTCCAGGAAAATTAATTTATAGATGAAGAATTCAGCACTCTATATAAATTAAAAAATAGTAACTGCTTAGAGCAAATATGTGTCTTTAACGAACTAATAATTATAAAACCATATTTTTAAAATTTTATCTGTCTATTGCTTTCATGGTATTATTCTTCAGAATCCTATTTAAATAAAAAATAGTTACTTTAAAAATTTTTAAACCTAAAACTATAGCATAGATTACCTTTTATTAACATTAATTATTTTTATGTGTGTTTTTAATGTTATTAATATTGTTAATGTTTCTATTGTTATTAAATATTAAATATTTTTTATATAATACTGTAACTATTCTACTTTAGTTATTCATTTCAAGAAATTAAAAAAAATATATTTAAATTTATTTTAAACAATAGTTTTAAAACACATTGCCAAATACAATTTGAATATTGCACTCAAGATATCAGTTATTGTATATTAATTCATTTAAAGTAAGTAAGAAACAGAAAACTTGAATAAATTTTTTAATTTTAATTTTTAATGAAAGAGCTTTGAAAAATAATATGCAATGAAATGTTAAACTATTAGTTTTATTATATATTTATTTAAAATTATTTCAATACTACTTATTTTGACAAATGTAGTATATGGATATCTTTATTGTAAGACTCAAAATTAAACTGTAGTACATGAAAGAAGTAATTCTGTTTACATCAAATTTCTCTTGGGTTTTCTGGTACCTATTATATAAAAATGCATCTTTATTTGCTTAATGCACTTGAATGAAAGTGAATTTCGGTTAATATATAGTGTAGGAAATTTTTGCATTCAACTAAGAAAAAGTGTATTATTTACAATATTTTATGTTAATAAATATGAACTACATTTATTAAATTATATTATTGTATATACTTTATTAAATTACATAATTATTATATATATATATATATATATATATATATATATATATATATATATATATATATATATATATATATATATATATATATATATATATATATATATATATATAATGTCAGTGTTATAAAATAATGCAATGCATAATAAATTGTATCTTTGATTATACTGATTACTGATTGATACTGATTGATAAGTTGGCAAATATTTATTTATTAAAAGATATTTGTCAGTTTATGAATCATTTATCATTTATACATACACGAGATTGAAGTTTGTCAATTTATATATTTATTAAAATACACATATAGTTGTTTAATTTATCAATCAGATATAATAATTTTTTTTCAATAAAAGATACACTCCAATAAAATACACAGTACGTCTTTTAAATTCGAGATTAGTGACTCTCAACAACAATACCGTGAAATTTTTGTGTTTCGTCTAATGTCTTAAAGTTTGCCATTAAATTTTAGAAATGTATATAGTAAAAATTATTATGCTTTTTTATTACGAGTAAAGTGGCTGACTGCGGATAAGGAGGTCTTGGGAACGAATCCCGGTTCGGGCATGGATGTAATTTCCCTCTCTATCTATCCTGCCCTTGTCCTTTCCTGGTATGAATGAGACGTGAATGGTTGCCTACCCTATAAAGGGGTACCTATGGCATGTGTGTACTGAAGAAGTCGGATTCCACACCAAATATGTTTCAGTTGGAAAAGTTAAGCAGCTCACCCCATATTGCAAGCCTAGGTGGCACACGACAACAACAAAAACATTACGAGTAAAGTAATAAACGTACGGTTGTTTTTGTAGTGCATATTATTTTTATTTTGCATTTAAATTATTAGCATAAACATTTTTACATAGTGTATTATAGACAAGTAAACAACTTTTAAACTTATTTTTTTCTTTGTGAGTCGCCAAATTTTGAAATCGTTAAGGAAAACGCTTAGAATTGATGTTCTAAAGAGTAGGTCACAGAAGGAGCTAATTTTAACAAACTATAATTGTTAATGCATTTATGATTATAAATATGCACATTTCGAGTTTGGGGTTTTCTAAACAGAGCTATAAATTAACAAAATATTTCAATTCAATGACATGTTACCTCATCTATTAATATTTAATGTATATATTAATTAGATAAAATAGGGGTTCTCAATCCTTAAAATATTACCTATTTGATGTTTTTCAATATTAGGTAGGATAATGTGTTGCTATTTATAAAATGTCACATTACTATATTTAATTCTGATTAAATAATTCATTTTCTATGATAGCACTATAAAATAGTTTGTGATTCTAAATATATATTAATCATTAATATTAAACAATACAGGAAAAACTTATGTTAATAAAATTGTTGATTTCAAAATTAAAGAATATTATGCTAAATATAATTCAGCTATAATTTATTAAGTTTTATGATGGAGAAGTTATCTTCATATTAATTATGGGAGATGGGAAAACAAAACTGAAAGTCAACTTAGGATGTACATTTTAAATTCGATATAAAATAAATAATTAGTAAATAGTGTTTATTAAGAAAATTGCCGAAGTTCACATTTATAAAAATTACTGTTACATTATATATTACTGTCTTACAACAAAACTGATACTAAAGATATATTTCTTCAAAACAAAATGTATCATACTTAATCCTAAAATTGTAATTTCTGTATTAATTAAACTATTTGCATTTTTTTTAAAAATTTGCTCAATCTTTCAATTATTTTGTCAACCAATAAAAATAAATTATTAAATTAATTTCAGTTCTCTTAAATTATAACAATTTCCTAGGTGACGTCAATGTAATTAAATTTGACCGTACGAGAATTGTTAAATTTCTTCCTTCAATTTAAGTAACATTTTCACTCTTTGTCAATTTCAATGAAATGTTTTGTTTACAAATGAAGTCAGTTTCAACAGAACAACTTTGTAAATTTTATTATTTTTGTTCAAAAACATCCTTTCTATTTCAATACGATATTCTGTTTCACAGATTATCTACTTTTTATGTATTTTTCAGAAAAAATGTTATGAAAGACGAGATTGCATTAATAAAAAAATTATAGATTAATTATGCATCTTAAGGAAAATAATTTTTGTCAATTTTTTTAATGTATTTGTATTAAAGTTACTATTAATGATGGATAAAATAATTTTTGTCGATTAATTTACTTATATTACAAAATAGTTAAATTAATGAATAAAAAAGGAATATATAATAATAATTTAAATTTTATATAAAAATTTTATTATTTATATCATATTACAACATTGCAACTGTAATCGTCAATTTATATATGTAATAAATTTGTAATAAAAAATTTAAATTTATGAAATTAAATATTTACAGTTAAAATTAAAATAAGTAATTATTTTCAGTTATTCATTGAATTAAATAAGCATCTAAAAGCATTGATAAAGGATAATTATTGTGACCATTGCAATAAAATTTAAATACAATAAAAATAATCCAACGCAACAAATCAACGGAAAGGCTCAATTTAATGATAGGATTAGAAAGATGTTGTAAAATACAACCAACATGATTAAGGAATACAAATTGAAAATTGAGCTTTGATGCATATAGTTAGATGCATAATACGAATGATCAAATGATCAACTCAATAAATTTGCTACTTAAACCATGCGAAACATTTTATAATCCTCCTAGCTCTATTGCCGTTGACTTTGACGTCTGAAATTTGGGACATACTTATGAACTACAAAGACCTGTGTAAATTATATAAGAACCCCATAGCTTAATAATATAATCAAAGGAACTTGTAAAAATTAAGGCCAATTAATAATTAACTGTATTATGAAGTTATTAAATAGAAGTCAGAACATGAAAGTTTTCATAAGATTCTTAGAACCACATTGAGATAATCAGATGATTTGCATATCACTAAATGTTGATTAGAATTTTTTTTCACAAATATAACATTACAAATCATTTATATTTAAGTGCTTGTGAAATACAGAGTCATTTCTTTTAGATCAGAATAAGTCAGGAGTTAGTGCTTAAGTAACATTGAAAATCTACTTGCCATGATAATTGGCTTAAGAATCCTTGCTATTAGCTCTGAAGTTGTAAATTCTATTGAAATGCAAAATACCAATTATCTATTAATAAGAAAGAGAAATGTAGGAAACAACATTTTAAAAACTTTTACTGAAAATTCTTATTTGACATATCTGCAAATTTTCGTGTTTCTTTGGCATAAAGGGATAGAAATATTTAATTGTTTTAGTAACTAGACAGTAAATATGTAAAAAGGCGATTATCTGGACACAATTTTAACGCGTTATTTACGTATTGTGCACTATTGTTAACCAATAGGACTTTACAAGATTCACCATAAAATAAATTTGTTTACTTATCCAAGCATGATTTACAATATAATATAAATTATTTTTTAAAGTAAACAAAAAAAAAAAAAAAACTAAAGATTACCATAAGTTTATCTAAACATCACAGTGTTTTAAATTCCTAATATGAATCAATCTTTCATTTTGAAGCTAATACTAAATTCTTCCTCACAAATATTTTAAACGTGGAATTTTTACATGTTATCTAGAGTATTCTACTTAAAATATCATTTATATATATGTTAGAGATAAAAGAATTCTTCCAAGCTTAATTTTGAACTGTTAATATATGTAGAGAAAAAAGTTGATAAAACTTGTGTTTTAATAAGAAAATTTGACAGAAATACAGCCTTGTTGGAACAAGTTTTATTACAATCCCAACAGAAAGTACATATATGTAAGAAATTGCAATTTTAACGAATATACACCAACATATGATGATGAAATTTCTAATCTAATATATATATATATATATATATATATATATATATATATATATATTATATTTTAAACTATGCATATTCAAATGTCACAGCTTTACAATCAAGTTGTTTAGAAATTATTGAAATTCAAATAAATTTCAAAATTTGAAATGACTGTTGGTTTTAGAAGAATATGTCTATTGAGATAAAAATGAACGAAAAATAAATTTCTTTAACAGCTGGTTTGCTGTCAAAGTAATATTTCCAAGTTACTAAGTGACATCAAAAATATTTCCTTTAACTCCATTAAAAGAACTTTTGTCTTAGCTTTTTCCTTTCTACAATGAATTCTTTGTGGCCTATTTAACGCTTTTAAAAAGAGAGAGAGAGTTAATATATTCTAATTTTTCTCTTTACTTTCATGCTGAAAAAATATGAGAGAGAAACTAAGAAAATGCGACAAGGAAAGTGAAGGAGAAAGAGTGATAGACTGTCAGAAAAAAAGGAAAAAATCTATAAGGAAAAAATGACAAAATTTTATTTTTTTGTCTACCATCTGTTACTTACATTGTTGAAAGAACGTGTTGTTTTTAATCTTTTTAACGACTACAGGCTAAAGAATATTGTTCTAATAATTCTTGAAATAGTATTTTTCTTTTCGTAGAGCTAGTTCAATCATAAATTATTTAGTAGTGTTTAAAAAATATAAAAAAGTTTCAGGCAAACTATAATTACATAAATATTGAAAAACCAAGGATAAATTATTTTAATATTTTCTGCTTTTAAATTTGAATATTTGATTGATCTTTTCACAACAATTTTTAATGTATTGAAATAATATTAACGTACTTTTTCTTTAAATAAATAAATAAAATCATATTTTTATTGACTACTTTTAAAAACTAGGAATAAAAATAATTCATATTCTTTGCATTGATGTAATAGGCCTTATTAGTCACATAACGTATTTATGTAATTACATATTTTATCATTTAATATTTTTTATACAAAATATTATACTAAATAAAAGTCTAAAAGTGGAGTATTTGTTTGTTTATTATAATAAAAAATATTTGTGACTTTAAATATATTGAAATTTAAAATTTTAATATAATTTAAAATTCTTTTACTTAACAATTAGCAGTTTTAATTAGAAAATATATATAAGAAAATCACTTGATGATGAAGCTAAATTAATGTATAGATACATTTTACTTTATAAAAAAATAATGTTGTATTGATATTTATTTAAATTTTAGCTGAATGAAAGATGGATTTTTAAACATGAAATTAAATTTTTGACAAAACACCAGAAATGTTTAATTTATAATACATTTACTTGTTAATTATGAACTAAATGACTGAATGTATTATAAATTTTTAGTAATAAGTAAAATTTATTCATTTGTTTTTAGAGAAGGCAACTGCGAATAACAAAACAATATAGCAACACACATTTTTGAACACTTTAAATACCTCTTTATAGATTTCTATTTTTATATAAAATAAATGTAAATACATTTTATTACTCTAGAAGTAAATATAGTTATAATATTTCCCAAGAAAACATTGTAGTAATCCATTAGATTAAATAAATAACAGTATGCAATTAGTAATGGAATTGCGTAAATATGACGGTAATTTAAGATAAGAGCACAAATGAATAAAATGATTTCTATGGAAAAAACACTTTAATGTGAGCAATGTGGTAGATTCTTTCTTTCAGCTTTTAGTGTCACAAAATAATTTCTTAGAAGAAATATTTCTAATGCTTATTTAGCTACTATTTCTTACGTAAATGAAAATGATATGAATATAAAGTTTGTGGCAAAGAGTTTTTGTTGACTTTACGGAAACATCATTAGCTAGTAAATATTCCATTAGTTCACAATAAATTATATCCCATGAATAAAATAAAAATATGTTAATGGAGGCACCAAAGTTATTTGATGTTGTTACTGATATGCAAAATATACTGTACATGAGTTTCCCCTCAAAATATAATTAAAATTTTATTTCTTAATATTCTAAATGTTCCGTGTAAATCTTCTCAAATGCAATAAAAATATTTTAAAGTAATGAAAAATAGAGCCACTTTTTTAATTCAAAATATTAGTGCATATATGATAACTTATTTTTTTTAAATGTTAAATTATGCAAATAGAATAAAATTATTTAAATCTTTTAAGTGACTGAACTCCATCTCTTCATAAACGTCAAAATTATTTTAATTCTCCGTAACTTTCATAAATCGTAATTTTCACCTAATAAGTGATATATATATATATATATATATATATATATATATATATATATATATATATATATATATATATATATATATATATATATATATATATATATATATATATATATATATATATATATATATATATATATATATTATGCACTGAAGAATCCCAAATATTATGACCTGCTCACAGTTTGACATTGAGTTCACCAAGATCCCGTGCATGACACGATATAAGTGAGAATGATTTATAATTTATTACTAAAAGTATGAAAAGTCCCTCTTTGTAAAATAATATATGTGATAGAGATTTAAACTTTCAAAGCCTATGACTCATGCTCTTCGAAAGAGTCTTACTTTATTAATTTAACCCCCATTTTATTCGGTCACACATTGAATCACTCTGTCACTGATTTTATTTTACGAATAGAGGAAACTCTTTAAATCTTGAATCGTTAATAGTTTGTGAATATCAAACTCTATGGTGTCTGCTTCTCGTTTCAACGTTATTCTTCATTTGCTATAAGTAATCACAAAAACTGGACCCGAGATGCGAATGAACCATGCGGTTTTTGTGATTCACAATTCGAGTCTTTGAGCTATCACAATCTGTCCTCTGTCAAAGTCTCTGAGATAGCAGTCTGAGATAGCACATGCACAGTCACCGGAATGATGTTTTACTTTCTTCAAAATAAATTATATATTGTTCTCATTGGATCCTACATCTCATTCAAAATCTAGGTGATTTCAAATATTTTTGCTTTTTAGTGAAAATTTAAATTAATCAATATGTATATTTCTGTCAATCAATCTGTATAAATATTATATATTTATAAACTTACTTATAAATGCAAAGAGAGTGTTGATATAAATAAATACGCTCCAATACATTCATTATTACAATCTAATGGGATATACATTCAACACTATGGTAAATAAATGGAAGATTCATGTATTCATAAATCTTAATCTTTTCAGTTGCAGTCAATGTGTATTATCTGCATGACTTTAAGTAGTTAAAAAATAAAGAAAAAATATCAAAAGATAAAAATATTCTATAAATCAAAATATTTAAGGATTTAATGACTATTAAGTGAATTAGCTTAAGCATTTATGAAATAACATATTTTGAGAAGAAATATGCTGCAAGAAATGCTAAATTTTCTCCAAATTCTTTATCATATACATTATACATTGTATAAAAAGGAAGATCCTTGATTCTCATTGTTTTCTAGCTTGAATGGTTCCAAAACTTTTATATATTGTTTAAGAATATCGTACTTAATTTTCTTTCTCATTTTACAGAAAATGACTGAATAAATGGATTCAGAAATCCAACATTTTTATGCAATAAAATTTATTCAAGAATGTTGTGGAATATTGAACAATTAATATTTAGATTTTGTTCCATAAATGTATTTTTTTACATTCCAAAGTATTCTAATTGTATGAAAATGTATAAGCAATTTAAAATTATAAATAAAAACATATTGAATTGTGAATTTAGTTAATGACAAAGAAGATAATTCATTTCTTATGTTAAAATTCATATAATAATTATTCAGTGAAGACATCATTTATAAACTTAATGTTCTTATTAAACTGCAGATATAATGATATAAAATCAATAAAAATGCATGTATATAATATTTTATTTCATTGAAAAACAATCACTCAAAAATATATCTTACTAGAGTAATTTTATTTGTACAAAGTTAATGTTTGGCATATAAGCAGTGTAGTAGATTTTAGTATTATTTAGAATGCTATAAACATCGATTACTGAGGCGAACATAAGCATTTTATATGCCCGAACAGATTTGTTGAAAGAGGTTTCCTTCGCTGATATTGATTCTTGTTTGGAAAGTTTTGGAAGGAAGCTAGATAAAAGATAGGAAATGTGCCAGCCAGATGGGGAGTTAATAGCTAAGCATGTAGTAATATATTTGAAGAAAATAATCTAAGAATTCAGCTTTCATCAATAATAGTGAAAATCATAACAATAATAGTGAAAATAATATATTAATTTCAACAGCTTCATTCAGTTAATCACTGTTCAGTAACTAGCTTTTTTTTTACTGAAGATAAAATATTAGATAAACTAGCAAAGCTAATTCCATTATTCTGTGTTTGATCAAAAAATTTATTCCCCTTTTCTAGGAGAAATAATATAATAATTTTGCTTATATTTGACAACACACTTTTCTGAAGCAATTTAATTACATATGGTTACACACCCTACATAACTTTGATTACGATTGAACGGAATAAAAAAATAACAGCATTTAATTTCCCCAAAAATCGAGTTTCCGAAATCATAAGACATCAGTATGTTACCAAAGTTTTAATTTCATAAATTTACAGAAACTTGCACATACCTTTTACGATAAGATCATACTAATTAAATATTTGAGCACATTTGATTTTTGATGCATATTTTAAAAATATTTAAATATGAGTATTATATAAGGATCTCATATTTAAATCTTTTATCAAATTCGATGCTTTTATAATTTGATAAAAGCATCGAATATTGTAGCTTTTGTTATTATAATAAAAAATAAGTAGATATATTTTTAATAATTTTTTTAATCCCAGAAAACAATATATATACATAGTTTCATATTTGACACAAAAGTTATAATTTATTTGGTATAAAAATTAAAATTTTATCCTGATTTTTCTTTGCGTCTAAATAATGACTTCTGATTGGATGATTAAAATTTGATTTTAATCAAATTAAAACATATAATGCAGACGGGAGGATAATTTTCTATTTCCGTGAAAACTATATGCAACATTAATACATTTTTAAATAATTTGTTGATTTCAAATAAATTTTGATAGTTGATCTTTTAAAAGCTTTAAATATATTTAGGGGTGTAGTGTAACAGGTCTCAATGTGACGCACTCTGGGTAGCTCTAAATCCGCTGCAGCCTTCTCCAGTATCTTGTATTCTTGATAATCAGACTCGAATGCGGTTTTCACTCCTCTTTATAGTTGAAGAAGTGACGGCTTTTAAAATCATTACTGGCCTTTACCATCTCTAGGTTCATATGTTCAAGATTGGGGAGTTGCCCATTCTTTTCTTTGTCCTCTTTGCAATTCTGTAGCTATGACCCAGGAATTTCTCCCATTTTAAGTTATGTGCTAAAAAATGTTTTGTCTAATAAAAGTACCAAAAATTTATTGTAACTTTTATTAAAAATACTTAAGTTTTTGAGATAAATTAACTTATTATTGCAAAACATCAAACTTTTTTGAATCTTTATGTAAGTCATTTAAGTTACAATGATTAAGTTACAACAACAAATACTTGAGAAGTTTTTGAGAATAAAATAACTGATTATTGCAAAATTCCAAATCTGAGAGCTTTTCTCAATCTTTTTGTATGTCGCTTAAGTTATAATGATTAAGTTACACAACAACTTATAAAATACTTGATAAGTATATGATAATTAAATAACTAATTATTGCAAAACTCCAAACCTGAGAGCTTTTTGAATCTTTTTGTATGTCGCTTAAGTTATAATGATTAAGACACACACACACACACACACACACACACACACACACACACACACACACACACACACACACACACACACACACACACACACACACACACACACACACACACACACACACACACACACACAACTTATAAAATACTTGAGAAGTTTTTGAGAATAAATTAACTGACTATTGCAAAACTCCAAACCTGAAAGCTTTTTTGAATCTTTATGTTAGTCACTTAAGTTACAATGGAACCATAACCAATATTAAATTGGGATACAGTAAAATATTTTATAAAATATACTTGTTTGTATTTTTCTGAATGCAAGGTATTGGTTGCAATGCAAAGGTAAAGGGAAGTTATTTTTAGTGAAATATATTTTATATTCGAAGTATGAAACGATTACTTTTAAAAAGGTAATGATATAGAGAATAATGATTTCTTTTAATATTATACATTTGACGGTGAATCTGGTATAACGGAAATCGTTTGAAGTAATGTTTTCTCTTTTCAAATAAGTGAAATGTCAAACTCAGCCTTTATAATTATTTATAAATAATAGTCGATTTTTGAAGTTATGAATAACTCCCACTGTACACAAAATTTATACTAATATTAGCAAAGTCATCAACGAGAATAAATAATATGACTAACATCGATTCCATTTTAATTGCCTTATAATAAATAAATAATTCGTTTAACGAAACAATTGAGAATTAAAATATTCTCATATTTTGCATGTTATTTATTATTAATCTTTTTCTGTATTGTATCATAATTGATTTAATTAAGTAAAAAATCATAAAGTAATTTTGTTGGCATCAGTAAATATTTCAATTTTTAATGCATTTATTCAAATATTTTTCCCAATAAATTACTATTATTATTATTGTTATTTTTTTTTTGCAAAATCAGTTACTGCAATATAAGAAATAGGATTATTTCGACAATAAAAAAGAAAAACATGTTTGCTCATAAATGTATTTCATAAAAACATTATTAAAATTTTGCTAAATTTTAGCAAATTTAGAGTTTACGAACGTAAGAAATGTTTCGAAAATTATTCAATATCTTGCCCTTTTCATATTATATAGAAACAAATAGTGAAATACGATTCTCAGCAAATACTAGAGCTTTTGGGATTACTTCTATGCTATTAAGGCATGTTCCGGCATGTTATTGGATTCCCTGCTTTCAGTTTAATTCGTATTTCCGTTCAACATTAGAATGGAAAACTCTGAATGACGTCAATACTCAAAGATGAATGAGCAGCATTTCAGACGTCACTGTTTATTTAGCTATCATCACTAGGACATTCCTCAAATATACAAATACTAATTTATTTCGAAATGGTGTACATGTGTAATAAAGTTATACATAATATAATTCATAAAGTAAAATATAAGAAAATATATGAAATTTTTTTACTGTTTGGAGAGGTTTATTGTCATTAAAAGTTTTATAAAATATATTTGAATTAGAAAAATATTTTAGACAAACGTCAAACGTTTGTAAGCAATATCTAATCAACATTCCGAAATGCATTATATACAAATGTAAAATTGTGTTATTAGATTATATGAGTCAATTTCTTAGAATTAAAATCTCCAAACTTAAATATAATTCCATAATGATTAATCATTGTTTTAGTGTATAATATTTTCTAATTTACGTTTTTTATATAGTTCGCATACGAATTTTGTTACCAATAAAATTTGTGTTATATGGGATTATACTCATATAGCTTTTTTAATTAAAATTTTATAAAATTCAAATCGAGTTAATTGATTTGGTAAAAAAATAACCACCCATATATGTATGTACATATATATTTATGTATATATACACTGAGAAGATGAAAAATATTTTCAATATTTCATAATTAAATTAAATTATTCTTGCAACTTAACTATAGTTGCATTAGAAGCCTTATAAATCATCAGTGCATTCAAAAAAGACTGATTCTAAAAATCTATACCTTAATTTCATACAGTTTTCATGATAGTGAAACCCTTTGAAATATTATCATATAAGAATCGATAATATTGATCTTTGAATAAGACTCATAAAAAATATCATCGCTTATACCTCTGGATTTCGTAAATGTCTTAAGCTGTCCTATGCACTCAGCTTCTTTACGTGTTATGGATTTTTTTCATTTAAAATTTTTTAGATTCCTCGTTATTATTATATTCTTTACTTTTTCATCAGCTTTTGTTTGAGTTGCAGCAACAATGTAAAGGAATTTTTTAAAGAAAAATTTAGCTAAACTTAAGAAGAGAAAGTCATTAGTTATTCTATATATGCATCACAAAAGTATCGCTCACTATAAGCAGAGTTTACATTTTAGAAAAGTGCTATACTTTCATTAAATTATACTGATAGTATACAACTCAGAACAATATTATAAATTTATGAAGATTAAACATTGTTTAGCAAAGCACTTACAATTTCTTGTTTAATCCGAGCTTGACATAAGTTGCATCACATACACACTCAAACACACACATACACAAATATGCAAATGCATGTACATATATATCGATACATATACATATACATACATATGTAGGGGATTGAAGAAATATTTACGAACCGGATGGTTCGGCTCCCATTCCTTAGTCCTCTATTCTCTCTTCTAATTCTATTGGATATAGAATATTTTGTATTGGCCAGTAACGCCATCTATTGTCAGTATAGTTAATATGGATCTGTTACAATCTCGCCCTCTGAACCCGAAGACATCCCGATCAGGAGTCAGCAGGAGTTTTCCTTGAATGGTTTTGTTTTTGAGAATGAGCTATGGCAGGAGTGGGAGTTTTAGGACAGTTAATTTTTGTTGGCTTACCTCTTCTGCGCAAAGTTTTGATAGGGGAAGTTTTCCTTCCTTGAAAAGGAATCAATGCCGAAATGTGGTGTACTCCTATTGGTATATTTGGAGAATCTGTGTTTGCCACAGAATACGATACAAGGGAATTTTAAGTAACGATAATAAATGGACCATCACGACGAGGTGAAAATTTCGCTGCAAAACCAGCACTTTTATTACTTAAATTTGGTTTTCTAACCAAAACTAAATCTCCTGATTTATATGTTGGAGCTGGTCTCATTTCTGGTCCGCAAAATGCTTGCTTTTATTTTGCTGTTCAATAAAGATCTATATGGCTTCAGATGTGAATATTTCCAGTTTTTTTAGATACAGGGTCATTTCAACGACAAAGTTATCGTTTTCGATGATACCACGAAAGTCGTTGCTAACATCATCAAGTGTACGGAGTTCTCGTCCAAAATTGAGAAAAGCTGCAATTTTTCCAGTTTAACTGTACTTTTAAGTGTTCAGTGCGAATCGAATTGCAGGGAGTTTCTCGGATCAGTTATCATGGCAATTTTTAACTAATATGGCAAGACGAAGTTCCAAATCACGGTTCTTCCTTTCAACTGGATTTGCTTGAGGGTGGTAAACTGGGGTTAAGGATTGATGAATTTTCATGAGATAACATAATTGCTGCATCAAAGCAGAAACATATTGTGGTCTATTATCGCTGCTAATCCTGCGTGGTATTCCATATCTCATGAAGATTTCTTCTAACAGAGTGACAGCACACTCTTTAGCTGTTGCATTTTCCAAGGCAAATAGCTCGATCCACTTCGTAGGAACATCTTCTATTATAAATATCTATTTTTTCTCATGACTAACTGGAAAAGGGCCAAAAAAAATCAATGGATAACGTCTCAAACCTTTGGGGTGGTACTGGAGTCTGCAGCAGACCAACAGGTTTTTGGTAGGAAGGCTTGTATCGCATACATTCTATACAATCTTTTCATAATTGGTGATGTATTTCCACATGCCAGTCCTGTAGTACCTTCTAGAAATTCTATCAAAAGTGCCTTCAGCACCGTAATGACCTGCGGTGGGATCATCGTGATGAATTTTAAGAATCTGCTCTCTTGCATCTTCTGGAATGACAAGCTGAGCCTCATCAGATTCTGAATCAGGTGCATATTTGTACAGGACACCTCTGTTCATCAAAAAACCTTTTTCCGTCAAATTTCTGTATTCCTCAGTCAAGTCGACTGCTTCCAAGGCATTTATTATTTTCTTCAGATTTTCATCTTGAAGTTGGCTGTATCTGATTTCTTTAAGACTTTTGGTAGGGGAAAATCTAATGAAACAACAGAGGGCTGGTTAATAGTCACAGAACATATCTCGCATGGGTCATGTCCTTGGTGACAGGGTGGGCGAGATAACATGTCAGCTACCACGTTGCTTTTTTCAGGAACCTACTCGATATGGAGTTTGAACTCTTGGAGTTGAAGAGCGCAAAGAGCAAGTCGTCCTGACGGGGACTTTAAAAACATGAGCCATCTTAACGCCTGATGGTCCATGGCAACTGTGACTTCTTGTCCCTCAATATAGCATCTGAATTTTCCTAAAGCCCAAGCAACTGTAAGGGCTTCACGCTCTGTAGTTGTGTAGTTTCACTCAGCACTGGTTAGTAGTTGGCTTGCATGGGATGTTGATCTGATAGAGATTTTCCTTGGAGGAGGACACCACCTAAGGCATACCCACTAGCATCTGTGCGCAAGATGTAAGGTTTACTCGGATCACACTGCTTAAGAACAGGTGATGAAGCTCAAAGTAAACGAGGTATCCTCACTCTCAAATATCCTATTGAACATGGTATTGTCACGAACTGGGATGATATGGTTTTATTAAATGGAACATAAGAACATTAAATATTTTTACACTGAAAATAATTTGCTAATAAGTTAGTAATTATTCATCTAATAATGTGGAATTGATTGCCAAGTGAAATGCAGAAATTAATTTTTGAATTTCATAAAAATATTGTAAAAAAAATAATAAAACGGTATTATTTTTAGAAATAATTTTGTTTTCTCTCAGAAGAAATTGTGTATTATTTGTTTAATTATTATGGAAGTAATTTATTAATTGAAAAGTAATTGAAGTTGTTAGAAAATATTGCTTATTATTCACATTTCTTCCTTTCTTTTTTTTTTTAAAAAAAAATAACTTTAGATATTATCATAACTTTTGGTTTGCAATTTAATTTGGATTTTATAATTTCAACATATTTTTACTAGTTTTCTGTATTGTTTCTAGTCTTAGAATGTGATAAATGTGAAAAATATTTTCAAATTATATTATTGTTGAAAAGTAATTAAGAAACATGTGTTTGATTAATTTAACAATTAGTATTTAATTAATATTGCTTATAAAGTGTTTAAGAAATCTTGTTTAATTGATTAACTTAATTTAAATAATAAGTTATAAAATAAGAATTTTTGAGATCAAGAATGGCCTTCCTTTACCATGCCCGAAAAGAAGATTTAAGGACGTTAGCCGACGAGCTTGGTTTGGCTGTGGGAGATAATTTAAAAATAGTCCAATTAACAAATCTCATTAGCAAAGCACCAAATTATGATGAAACTGTGGTCAAAAGTATGCTTCAAGCAATTACTGAATAGCGAATAGCGAAAGAAACCACAGCTTTAAGAGAATCTGAAATAGCTGATGAGAAGGAAAAATTTGAGAAATAACAAAATTTTGAACTGGAGAAACTCCAGCTTCAAATTGAATCTCAGCATTTGGCAAGCATAGATCATCTATCGTCAACTGGTACCTCGTTAGCACACCAGAAGCTGGATATTAGTAATTTCAACACTCTTTTACCAAATTCGATCCGAATAAAGAAGAATTGGGAACATTCTTCACAGTTTTCGAAAGACAAGTTAAATTTATGAAATTACCTGAATCTTCATGGATACCTTACTTACTAGGCATCCTGCCATCTGATATTCCAGCTCTCATCGTTCGAGAATCTGAAGAAACACAAGATTATGCGAAAGTAAAGGAACTACTTCTGAAAAGATTTAAATTGTCTGGAGATATATTCTGACAACTTTTCGCTCAACACAAAAGAGACCCATAGAAAACATGGAGAGACTTCTTCTCTGATCTGTCTAGTTATTTTTATGGCTGGCTTAAAGAACTTAAGGTTCAGGATTTCGAAAAGTTAAAACAACTTATCATTGCTGACCAAATCAAGAAGAAAGTTCCCCCCTGATGTTAAAGAACATTTTATAGATATTTGGTCTGAATTTATTTCTCCGGTTGATCTCGTTGAAAAGCTAGATGCTTACGAAAGTGTCCGGTGTGGTGTAAAGAAATCTCTCCTTCCTCTCTCTCATCTCTTCATCAAATCTCTTCATCAAAAGAAGCAGTTTCCAATTTAGCACTTTACTCAAGAAAGAAAACCTCGACATGAAAGAAATGAGAATCTTAAGAAAGATTCAAGCGAAGTTGCATGCTATGGATGTGACAGTCCAGGAGTTATTAAGCCAAAATGCCCTACTTGTAGAGGAAAGGAAAATAAAATTTGTGGTACTTTAAGCAGCGTTATTCTTCAATCGGTTTCTAGTGTACTCGCACAGATAGCAACGTTAAGAGTAACTATCAATGGAGTCATGTGTACCACTTGCGCAGACACTGCTGCATCCCACTCAATCGCAGGAGAAACACTTTAACACATCCAGCAGAAACAAGGTGCAATCTTTGCCACCAGTACACTACTAGTGTGTTTAGCAGACGGTAGTAAAATAAAAAGAGAAGTTCACACAACAAATGTAAAAATTCGTCTTGGAGGCCATACATTGCCTTTGAATCTTGTTGCCATCCCTGAGGCAGAAGGAAACAACATCCTGTTGGGAATGGACTTTTTGAATTTGGCTGGGATTGCATTAAATTTGAAACGGAACAGTTGATTTTTCAATGATCAACTTAAACGACACTTTTCTTTTGAAGAGCTGATGTGGGTCGCTACAAACAAATGCTTCCCAAATTGTTGCACCGATAATTGTGAAAGAAAAAGATAGTACAGTTGAATATGAAACATTCCATTTGACTCTCACTCGGGAAAAAAAATTTAAAGAATCATCTTCATCATCTGCATGAAGATGAAGGTATTCATCTGACTGCTGAACAAACAATTGAATTAAATGAACTCTTATCCAAGTATGAAACTATCTTCAGTCCAGGGGGAGAAGCAAACCCATTTATTGACTATTACATTGATACGCAGAACCATCCTCCATGTTCTGTTACTCCGTACGAGTGTCTCCAGCTAGGAAATGAATCATGCAAAATGAAATTGATAGACTCTTAAATGAAGGAATTATTGAGCCTTGTGAATCTCCGTACGCAGCACCTGTTATGCTCATCTCTAAGTCAAATGGTGCTTATAGATTCTGTGTGGATTATAGAAAATTGAATGCCATCACGAAGACAGACTCTTACCCTCTTCCACGCATAGATGATTTAGTTCAAGAAACTAAACAAACTCGCTATATGTCGACCATCGACCTTAAATCTGGTTATCACCAGGTAAATGTGGCTGCTATGGATATAGAAAAAACTGCATTTATTTGTCCTTTCGGGACATATCGTTTCATACGAATACCATTTGGATTGAAAAATGCCCCAGCGACCTTTCAAAGACTGATAGACAAATTCCGAAGTGGTCTTGGTGACATTTTTCTTCTTTTCTACCTTGATGATATTATAGTACTATCAAAATCGTTGCAGGAACATGTAGAAAATTTAAGAGACATTTTTCAACGACTTGAGTTATTCAAATTAACAGCTAACCGAGAAAAATCCAATTTTGCATGTTCAAAGATTAAATATCTTGGGCATTATATTACTCCTGAAGGTTTAGAGGTTGATCCTGCCAAAAGCTGCTGCTATCTTGGACATGCCTGAACCCAGAACTGTTAAGCAAGTTCAGTCCTTTCTGCAAACTTGTTCTTGGTACAGGAGGTTCATTCCGAACTTTTCTGAAACAGCCAGACCTCTCAGTAATCTAACCAAGAAATCCTCTTCGTGGTGCTGGAAAGAACAAGAAAAATCTTCGTTCCAAAAGTTAAAGACATTACTTGGGACTTTAAGAAAATGGAGTTAGAATTAGGCAAAAAAAAAAACATTATATTTATTACGACATTACACATGATTAAAAAAATAGTTACAAAGAAAACATTTAATCAATAATAAGGTTACATAGTACCTGCACAGTACAAACTATAAACAAAGTTATTTACGAACCGGATGGTTTGGCTCCCATTCCTTAGTCCTCTATTCTCTCTTCTAATTCTATTGGATATAGAATATTTTGTATTGGCCAGTAACGCCATCTATTGTCAGTATAGTTAATATAGATCTGTTACACACACTTATATATATATATATATATATATATATATATATATATATATATATATATATATATATATATATATATATATATATATATATATATATATATATATATATATATATATATATATATATATATATATATATCCTTATTATTTCAACAGTTTAATTTAAGAAAGTTTATATCTTCACAATTTTTACAGCTTTTATTATAAGTAAATGTTAAGAGTTTAAAAATCTATAATAAAGTATACAATATGTTTTTTAATATAAAACTTTTTATAAATCCCACGGGAAATGTTAGATGATAATGGTTTCTTCCTAATTAATTATAATGCATATTTTTTATTTGTATCATATTAAATAAAACTAAAATGATAATAAGCATCAATCAGTAATCTTTTGAAAGGGAAGTGCAATATAAAGATTTATTCGGTAAGTAATTTCATTTTTTTTGGGGGGGGGGAGGATTAAAGATAATTTTCGTATAATAAATAACTTTTTTATTGAATCATATATAAAACATTCTGGAACAACACATTTTCCCATCTTTCTGGTAGTAGCATGATTCCAACGATCATAAAAATTTTTGTCTTTGCTGGCAAAAGACTGATTCAAGTGATTTTTAATCTCTTCATTTAATAGGTTTTACCCTCCAAAAAAGTTTGCAAAGACAGGAACAAATAACAATCCGAAGGCGCCAGATCTGGCGAATATGGTGAGTGTGGAAGTAAATGGTTTTCAAGCTGTTAAAGCTTTTGGTGAGTGACCAAAGTTGTGTATAGTTTTGCATTATCTTGGTGTAACACTATATCTTTTCTGCTGATTAATTTTGATCTTTTCTGTTGAAGTACATCATTCAGTTTGTCTAGCTAATGACACTAGACTTCCGAATTAACTGTTGTGTTATCCGGTGAAAACTAAAAAAATCATTCCTTTAAAATCCCACCAATCATATAGGATCACCTTTTTTAATCGATATTGGTTTTCGAAATGCTTTGAGTCGGCACCTGTTTTTTGATCTATGATCTCTTGTGTTTGACACTGCTATATTGCCCTCAGTAATAATGCGCTTCAAAAATGGATAATTTCCATGACGTTTACGAATCGAATCACAGACGTCAATGCGATGACAGAAATTTCTTTCCGTGAAAACCTGAAGAACAGTTATATCGAGCTTCGAGGTTAAGCCCAGGCCTTTCAAGTGGTTATAAAAAGTTGAATTCGATAAAGTTAACCTCTAACTGATCTCACGTGTTGTTATTAACCAATTTACATCAACTAATTCCTTTATCTTTTCTTCATCAGCATCAACCGGCCATCCGGTGCGTGGTGCATCTTCGACATCAAAATTGCCGGATCGAAATTTTGCAAACCAGTTCTGGCGTTGGCGTACTGACAAATCCATACACATCACTTAATTTCTTTATTGCTTGAACAGCATTTTTACATTTTTTATAATAAAAGAGTAAAATAGGACCTAAATGCTGCATATTGCTCTCCATATTTAAAAGGGCACCAATCAAAAATAACTGCGTAGAATATATTGAACTTTTTCAGACACAAACCTTGCTATATCAACTCTCAAAATATAAAATGATTATACGTCTTACGTTATGCGTATTAAGTATAAATTCGAAAACTACAATTAAATTATCTATCGGGATAAAAATCGAAATTACTCTCTGCACAACTCAATATATTCTTGTCATCAATTAATGCAGTAAATTAAAGTTTAAGCCTTATTTAACGATATTTTTGAAAATTTAATTATTTTCTAATTATTAAGAGAATACATATTATATATTTTTAAGCATTTGAATGGGAACATTTTAAACTATATCATAAGTGCATGAATATATAACAACTATTACATAGTTTACAAAAGTATACTACAGTAAACTATGCTTTTTAAAAAAATTTAAGTTTTTGAATTGATGATCATTTGTATCCTTATAAACACTTTTTATAAATTGTGTTATGCAAGTCTTATGGCTTTTGACAGAATGATGAGATTTTTCATCAAGTTCCTTATAATCCTTTTGTTTTGAAACTCATCACCGTTTATTATTTTACTAGTTTTCCTTGCGTATCGATCACTAAAATTTATTTAAATTTCAAAAATCATGGTTTGTAAAAGATATCTGCATTATGTTAATAAGATAACTTTTAATTTTTATTTTCCAATTCCCTAATTTTTATTTTAAAAATTAATTATTTGAAGGGTTATTTTATATAATTAATAATAATAATTTATTTTATATGTTTTGACAAATTCTCACTGATGAATTCTCTTGAATACTACATAATATTACAAGATAAATACCAGAAAATGCAGATTTATTCTTCCTGAAACGACATTCCTTAAATAAGGAGAACATTCCAGAAATGTTACGGCTTTCCTTGTTCTTAAGATATTTTCCTGCAGGATTATAGGAAGCTGCAGTTTCAGGTTCCCGGATCACACATAATAAATAACGGAACCACGATTTGGAGTTCCCATTTCTTGGGACGCACTCCTGATTGATATCGACTATAAACAGCTAATGGTCATAGATTTCCTACACTTGATTCTACGATGTAAAATAGTCAAAATCAGGAAAGGATAGGAAAACTTAGGTTTTAATGGAAGGAAAATTATTGTATTAGAATTCATAGGCAAGCATGTATTTTTCTTAGGCTTAATGTTTAGATGCCAATAAAAAAGCATAAGATAATTCACACTGTTCATAAAAGTTAAGTTATTATCAATATAAATGATTATAAGAATATATAAATAATTAGAAATTTATAAATCGATGAACTTTTTTAAATTAAATACATAATTCGATAAGAAAATTGAAAAGCTCTTTTATTGTTTGATGTATTTTTTACAATTTATTTCACGGGTTATATTTAAAATGCTTATTTAATCTGATTTCAAAAGGTGATACGTATTTTACTTATCTCTAATCATTTTAAATAAAATATTTCAAGAACAGTTTTGATATACGTTTGTATATTTTGAACTAAAAAATGTTCTTTGATGGTTGACATTAAACCATGGATTTCCCTATTTGGGAGCTGGCCATTGATATATTTGCTATAAATTTACTCCACGCAAAAATATTATTTAGGATAGAACAGTTTTTCTTTTCAAGTACCAAGATGAATCTGAGTTTAGAGAAAATATTATGAAAGGACGTTGTAAGAAAGTATTTTACGAAGAAAGAAACGATTTGCGAAAGTAAAGATGGTTCCAAAATAACTAATTTTCTTTCCTCACAGTTGGGAGATTTTTGTATTTTTGTTGACGAGGTGACGAAATTTTGAAAGTGACAGAATAAATAAAGGAGCTAAATTCTTTATGTATCATATAATTAATGCTTCATTACATATTCACTTGTTTGGTAATTTGTGGGAGAAAACTATTTTACCATTAATAAACTTCCAAAAGGGAAGAATGGCTTTAAGCAAACAGTACGTGAGCAATGAGTCCTCAGTGATAATTTTCGCATTATCGTTTTACTAATGAGATAAATTCTGCATTACAATAATTTTGCTACCGATGATAGAATTAAAATTAAATGTTCTTCTGGTTGTTATTAAAATTAAAATTATTAAAATTATTGTTATTAAAATTATTAAATGTTCAACAATGGTTGTTATTAAAATCAACATGTATTAATTTTTAAAATATTATTTTACATTTACTTATAATAAGCCTTCGTTTATCAGAAACCAAAGTGGTTGAATTAGAAAACAAAAAATGCTATTAAATGAATAGTAATGAAATTTTTCAATCACTTATTTTTAAAATTTATTTAGATATTTCAAAAATAAGCACTTATAAAATATATGTATTTAGTATATTTGAAAATAATGACAGAAATATGTTTCCTATCAGAAACATAATCAAATGATAGGAAGCTGGAAAAATTAATAACTCTAGGAATATGAATAAGTAAATTTGAAAATTACAATGAATTAAGTTTATTAATGCATTTTATTTATCGTCATCAATTTTAATTTAGAGGAATCACTTATTAAAATTTCTAGAAAAAGATTTTATTATTTTGTATAATTACTTTTCTTAGTCATCTTTTATTTTCTAAATTCAAAATCATTATCAAATCTTTCAATGTTGCTTGATACGTGCATTTCGGTACATTTTTGAATTTGCTGAGTTTTGTGCCAAATTTTACCGTTTCATTGGAAATTTGGTTTTTTTTATTAAGTCAGAAAAATTTAGACTATCAAGAACATTCAACACTATTATTTATGACAACTTTAGCTCATATATCAATACTTTATAATTCAAAAAAACTTTGTTTTAAACTGGTATTTTCATCAGAATTCTGGTGATAATAATTTAAAGGAATGATTTTATTAAAAATGAAATCCTAACTGTTCATAATTATATTTAACTATTAATTGTATTTAATTTCCTTTTTTAAAGAAAGAAATGACGTAACAATTACGTCAGTTTGGAGAATAGTTTCAATCACTACACTAGTAAAAAATACACCAAAAGTATTATAGATTATATTTTGGGCATCTGTGCCCGAAATAATAATGCAAACAAAAGCAGTGTGCAATAAAGGAAATCAAAACTTATTTTCTAAGGTATACTGGTGAATAACTTATCTTTTCATTATGCTCTCTAAACCAAATTTGTACCATTTCTTTCTATACTTTGTGTAATAATTTCAGATATTTGGAGATTTTTATTCAATAAAAACTTTCTTCAATCTAAATGTTCTCAAAGTATTTATAGTTGTCTATATTATTGTATTAATAGAAGCTATCTCACGTGGTTTTTCAACATAATGATATTGTGACTTCTATGATGTGATGATTTTTCTTAGCTTAAAAATCTTGTGTTATCATTTTTCTTCTGATATCTTCTCGTGATTTTTATGAATTTTGACTGCAAGAAAAGGCTAATATTAAATTAAGAGGAAAAACTGTTTAATAAATGATGAATCACAAAAAATTTTATGCAACCTAAGCAATTGTAAACTTTAGGGAATTAACATTCATAATAACCAGAAACAGAAAAGTTGTATTCTGGTTGTAGTTTCGGGAATAACTCTAGATATCTTAAAACCAAACACTAGCATGCAGCACTTAACAGTTACAATAAAATTTATGTTTATATAATTTCAAAAGTAAACGTATTCAATTATGAACAAACACAATTCTATAATGTAAACAATCTACACTTGGTATTTGTCATAAGAGAAGCAGCAATTGTTAAAGCAACGAATAATATTGAATTGACTTCATTCAATGCGGTATGAAATTATAAAGGATAATCAATAAAAAATCTGACATAATTTTCATAAACTAAATATTTATATGAAATGATAACTTCTTACAAAAAATAAAGTACAACGCGAAAATAAAAATTGCTTTGAAATACCAATCAAACAAATGGCCATCTGTTTAATTTTTATAAAAATTTAATTTCTACATATTTTGTACTAGTGAAGCAATTAACAATATAAAACGATAAAAGCAGTTTTTATTTTAAGCTAAATTCTCACATTGTCATATTCATAACTACATGTGCTTTGAATTTCGTATGTTACACGTGATATTGAATTCCATCAATGTTTTACTCAAGTTCAAAATAATAAATGCTTTCCTCAAAGACATTTTTATCCTTTACCAAGTCTGTCGTTGCAAATAAACCTTACTTATATTATAAAATTTGCTTATACATATATTTTACATAATAAAACATTTGTGCTTTCTCTTAAACATAATCAGTTTAATAATATTCTCAAATGAGTTTTAATAATAAACAGTCACATAATACCAATGCTTTCTTCAGGGTTCGTAAACCTCCTGGTGGGGACACAAATGATATATTCAACATGGAAATGAGACAGAAAATCTATTCAGATCAAAGATTATCTCAACAAGTAGAAGATTCAGGTAAAAAAATAACTTGATACTTTTAAATGAAACTTTATAATGTTTTAACAAACATTTTTCGTCCATAATGCATTTAGTATTGACGTTATCATAATGTAAATGTAGACATGAAAAGTATGATGCGAATATATAACATGGAAGAACCTTTGCAAGTAATAAGTATAAAATATGGGCAGTTTTTCTGAAAGAGAAAAATAGCTTAACTGGTTTTGTGATAATAAATATATCCACTAAAAATTATGTAACATAAAAATGACAATATTGGAAGCATTATTATATACAGATATTCATAGTTCATTTTCGCAATCTTGTATCGACGAGATTAGGCTCACTTGTGCCCAAGATTATAATGCAGGTTACAAATGTACATTTGTTATAGAATATTTCTGTCATATTTATTTTGGCTACAGAAAAATTTTACCGACACACTCAATCATGTTTAACAAATGTGCATTTCTTTAAAAAAATGCCAATGTTTCAATAAGTAAATGAATGCCAACAGAAAATAATGAAAGTTAGATAAGATATTAAAATTTGTAAGCAGACAAAAATAATATTTAATTCGATTGGTTGCGCAGACTGGAAAAAGGAAATGTAAATATAAATTTCAAGCAATGAAATAAAAATTATTTAAAAAGAAAGATAAAAAGGTTGGATCTTATTTAGATCAACCTTATCGCCAAAAGCAATAATACTGCGAACAATATTCTAGTAAAACTATGTATTTTTGAATTTCAATAATTTTTTAGGCATCTATACCTTTTTTTAGGCGCGGATGTTCGTATTTTAAAAATAAAATGGTACTTTTCCATCCTTTTTTATAATCAAGGTAACGGGAAAGAAAAAAATTATTTTGATAAATGTTTCATTTGCATCAGGTATTGCTTAAAAATATTTATGTTTTCAGAGAAACTATTAAAATATACAAACATTTTCTTTACATTTTATAAACTAAACAGTTATCACTTATTGATAAAACTTATTTTAACGCCAATGTTTATTTCTGACAGAAATTGCTTAGCAAACACATCGTTGAACGATTGCGTAAGTATCATGTAATAGTACATTTTTTAATGTGAAATTAAATTTTGCTATATTTAGTTGTTTTTGTCTTGGTGGTTTGTGACCGTAATGCTTCTTTTAGCGGACAAAACAATCACCAAACTATATTTTGCACCAACTAGCTTAAATTTTTCTTAACATTTAGCGGCCTTTCCATTGTTTATTTATTTTTAACTAATTTTTGCACAAAAAAATTAGATTTAGTATATATATCAAATTCAAATTGAAATACTGAGCCAATAAATTCATCGTATTTACGCTATATTATTTTTGCTACTATGTAAAAAACACATTTCTTTAGGATCAAATGCGGTAGTATAATTGAAAAGTACCAATAAAATACAAATTTTTATTAATATTTAAATGGAAGACGTGAATAATTTTTGAATTGATTACTGTATGCTTTATTCTTTTGTGTGTGTGTGTGAGCACACAAATTTTCCACCATTCTTTCCGATGGGATGAAATAAGATATCATCAATGAAAGTCATTAAAATATTGACAAAATCACCATACAAATAAAGTACATATCTATTCTCATTTAACAAAAGAAAACAATGGCATAGAATATTTATAAATTATGAAATGAATGTCTAAAATGTGTTATAATTCGCTTAAAATTCATTTGAATCAATGTTACATACGTAAGTTTGAGGACATTAGGATGTATTCAGTAATGATCGCCAAGTTACTAATGTATTAAACGGTCGTTTTTGCGCTTTCCTTTAGCAACATAAAGGAAATAAGCATGCTGATTGCATAGTCAAATACATGGAGCAATTATCCACAATAACTTAAAAGTACTGACGTTCATCTGAAATTGAAGATATTGAGGATTAAAGGATTACCATATGGTTGTGAATTACAAATATTGCTTTGTGGATCCAACTAGGTACACATGCAAACTTTTAAAACTCTGAAAATTGTGGAACGAGAAATAAAGAGGCGCTGCTTCTCATCAACTCCCAGCATTTCTGGCAAAATTCATTTGTCATTGGAATAACTAAATTCATACGAATTTTTATTTAAAACAATTGGCGAAATTTGCGCATTCAAAATTTAAAAACACGTATAGTTTCATCAGTATATTCTTTCAATATTCTTTCGCAAATATGCATAATATTTATAAAGTTACACTAACGGGAAGTCATCCTTAAAGGTCAGGGAATCTTTCATTAACAACTATTAAGATCACGCATATCATTTAATAATTTGAAAAATGTAAAAATATTAAGAAATTATAAAATGGTGATATCAAATTTGTGGATGTCTATAAAGTTTATCTCATAGTTTCAAAGTTTAATCCTTAACAGATTAAACACTACACCAATTTGAGTGACGTTTTTTTGAAAAATATTGTCTATGAAAATATTTTGTTTTGATGCAGAATATGTAAAGACAATGAAAAACCTTTTTAGAATACCGTTACGAATACTAAAATTATTTACAACAATCTTAGGTTATTAAGCTGTTTAGAGGTTTGGGCTGCTCATGTTAGCCTTTGATTTTTGTAATGTATTTTATTATTCACAGCTAAAATGGCCATACGAAAATATTTTTCACAGCACTTACATATCTCAAAGGAAGAAACAAAGAAAGATTTCAAACACTCATTAGGACAAATCCAAGCAGAGATGCTTATGATGAGTGACATCATGCAAATTATGTGCAGTTGTCATTCGTTGTTTATCATTGGCTGGAATCAAACCAGGAATATTTCTGCTTGCGGAACGCTATCCTACTACTAATTGTTGTAGCACCTCTACTATTATAGTTAATCTCTTTTATAGGTTAAAATACAGCGCTGATAAGCTAAAAACGACAATTGTGCTTCAAGATCGATCTGCCTAGATAACAATATTATAGGAAAAAAATTCTGAATGTTAATAAGAGTGTAATTCTCAATTATAAATACAAAATATATGCAATGAAGTATTTTTCCGATATATAACATGTTTAGGAGTAACATTTTTTCTAGTATTGGCTTTGTGTTTTAGAAGCAAATGGATAAATATACTCGTTGTCAGTATCCACTTTTAGTATTTCAGTATTGCAATTATGTAAATACCAAGTATACCAACTATCTTTTGATTTCATGCTAGCACAAAACATCGTTCTTCTTAAATATTTTATTTTTAATGACTCAACAATTAGTTAATGTTAATAGTTTTTCCATTAATGATTGAACTATTTTAAATATTTTACCATATCATCTTATACATATAATCTAATATTTCATGATAGAATAAGAAATTTTAACATGCAAAATGACATTCTGAGAATTTAATTTATTTACTTTACAGCAATCAATTATATTTATTTTAATTTTTTTAATCAGTTTTCTTTTAAAATTCAGACAATATCAATATTTTTTTACAGCTAAAAAGGAAAATTTTGAATCAGAAAAGTGCATTCCTCATTCGAATACATGTTCTACATGTATACATTCAAGAGAATTTGTTAATAATTCAAGCAAAAGTTTAACCATAAATGAATTAAATAAAGAAAATATGAATATGCTCTCAGATGTTGCCGAAGAAGTACCTAAACATAAACTCAATGAAATTTCTGGTGAAAACATGATAAAAGAAGCCAAGGAAATTGAGGAGGATGATGATCAAGAAATATTGAGAAAGAAATATGTCAGCGTTAATCCAATAACAGGTGAAAAGTTAGAAATCGGCGTATCACCTCGTCCTAAACTCAAAGATTGTTCCAATAAAGCTCAATGTCCAGATGATCAATCAAAAAACACATCAGACTACGGACTGACCCGTCCAAGTATAAGAATTCGCCAACCACCTGGTGGTAGATCTTCACATATATTTTAACTGGGAAATGAAAAAAGAAAAACAACGTTAAGCTTTTAAGTTTTTTCATATTAAATTCATCTTTAGGAACTTTTATTTTCATGAATTTTACTTATTTCAAATTCAAAAAATTAGAATCGAAATATATATAGAATGAGATTTATTTATCCTATTTTTTAAAATTTAATTTTATCTGGTATATCAATCCAAAATGACATATATTTTTTTAATATTTATTAAACATTCTTAATAAAACAAAATATAGTAGGTCTTCATAAATAGCTTTTCCACTGTTTTGTTCTAATATCAAATTTTTTTAGCGTTTATACACATTTTGAAAATTCTTTTATTTCAACTTTAAGGACATATGTATGCAATTAGTATTTAAGAATAAAATTTAGCTTTTTAAACTGCTTTACTTTTGAAATTTTTGACAAAACAAAATTAACATCTTATTGTTTGAAAACATATTATGTTTTGTATTTTTTTAAGAATCTATTTAATATTTTCGACATATATTATAGGAAGTATCTAAATTCAGTTTGTAATTATTTTGTAAAATTGTAGTGATAAAAATATCATAAAAGTAAATTTTTATGTTGTATATTAGATTAGAATATTTAATAATGTTATGAACAGAAATTGAGCAGTAAGCATTAAGAGATAATTATAACTATTTTTATACAAATGTTACTGCAAATGTTAGTTTTCCATCCATGCTACTATCTTATATCAAAGAAAATATAGCTTCAAATTCTTCTGAAGAATAGTTTAATAATTTTAATTAAATATACCCGGGTTACAAATGGAACACAGTATTTAATCTAACATTTTGTTGAGAGATAAATAAAAAAAGACTCACAGACTTTAAGGAGTATGCAGACTATATTATTCTGCCAAAATGTAAAAACTATTATGAATTTGGTTTTATTATGTTTGCAAATAAAGCTAAATAAACCATAATTTTTTGTCATAGTAATTTGATACTATCAACCAAAAAGCCATCATTCATTTCTCCGTACCTTGACACTTGAATACAACTAGTTCTTTAAATGAAATATATAAAAAGCTGATTTCTCGTTACAATAAATATTAATTTTCAAATATTAACAAAAGTAATCATAGCTTTTTTTAATCCAATGGTGGGCACTTGAGGGCTGAACCCTGTGCCACAACAAGGCCAGAAACTGCTAACTCCTAGTGCATTTTAGTAATCATGTTTTGGAGAATACTTGTGTTCTCTGGTAAATAATTCCTGGTTCCCTTATTTCTAGAACAGAAATGTTTTAAGTGTCTAAAACTTTTTTACATATAAAAATATACAAGAAAAATACATATAAAGCAATACATATTTACATTCATCAATACATGATAGATGATCAATACATGATTTACATAGTACATCCTTACACATAAAATTACATACAATTTTTCAACATTTTAATTTTGAGTTAAGGAAAACACAGAGAAAAAAATTTATTTACCAGTGTAGAGTAGTTCTAAGCTATGATTTAGATAGTTTTATTTCATGTTAAGTTTTTAACGAACTTAGAATACAAATAATTGCAAGTTTTCAATGAATTCATATATTTAAAAATCAGAGCTTAAATTATAGATTACTTCACCAAAGTGGATAAAAAACTACTATAAAATCCAAAACAATCATAAAAATGTTACAATAAAATCCAAGGTGTTACGGTTTTTACAATGGTTATAAAAATTATATCAGCAAAATAAAAATGCTAACAAATATGTACACCATATGTATAATATAATTCATATATGTACCCTATAAATAGAATCCACACAAATATGTATAACATTACACCAAATATGTATAATATTATACCAAATATGTATTTTTTTATGTACATATCTTCCCATACATCCGTTTCTTCTTCTTCTTCTCAGAATTGGGTCTGTATGTCATTGGGCACCTCTGCTTTTATCAGCATTTTGTACCATTAACTCCAAACCCAATGTTTCCTAGTTCCAGTTGCTCGGGTCACCCACTTTATTAATAAAGTCCGATAACCCTTTAATGGAGTCTAGATGTAACTCTCTAGTATGGATGATGCCTAAAGAAGTTAATCTAGGGAGGGCAAGAGCCTCACATTCATAAATGATATTCTCTGCCGTTTCCTCTTGCATATTACATTTCCAGCAGATAGGGTCTTGCTGAAACAGTCTCATCTGGTCAGAAAGTCAGTCATGCTAGGGATAGCTTCCTGACTTTCACCAGAAGAAGATGGTTTGGAGGTCATTTCTACCTCAAGTGAAGGATTCATTACTGCCCCTTTACAAGATTGCCTCTGAGTTCCCTTGTCTTTTTCAGCAAGGTCTACTTCAGAGGCTTCACCTGCAAATGCAGAAAGGTTTGTTATTTCTTGTGTCTTTTCAGTCACAAGATAACAATTAATAAGCTCAGGTAATGGAAGTCCACCCAGCATTGCCTGAGATACTGGGCAAGGCAAATTACTCTAGAAGTTTACCAGGCAACTAGAGGCTCCGTTAAGACACCAATACCGCGGTGCCAATTAGCCCTAGGCACGGATCGCATAACACCAGGGTTTACGGGAGCTGGTTCGCCGCCTCTGATTCTATATTCAAGGCTATCCTGTCATTCCTACAGGACATTCAGCGATCCACCACCTGCCGACGCGCCTGGTGGCTGCTCAAGCCCCAGGAAGGTACGCGTGCCCCCTGGTTCCAGGTACATCCGTTTACCAAAGTATATCGCATTGCTGTAATGTGAAAAATAATAGCCGATCACTGGAAAAATAACCATTGATAATGGGAAGAAAAGTTCACTGCTGAACCTTTCTGAGAATTCTTATGTTGCTTTCTTTGCAAGAACGTATCCCCAAGCATGAAAACCTTATGAAACAAAAGCATAAAATTCATATGGCTTCCAGAAAAGAGAAATGAGTGTGAAATCTAACTAACACAGCCTGGTAACCTGGGATCATTTGTCTATAAAACATAAATCGACATTTTCAAAGTTGGAAAATAATAAGAGCTGATTACAGAAACTTATTACGACACTGTTCTGGAGACTTCCAAGGCCTTTATCGAAGAGGTGTAAATACCAGAGCCAGTCAACAAATGAGTTAGTTGAAATTGAGATAAAAGTGACCATTACGATCACAATGGATGAAATTCTTTCACCAAACGGAGGAGACGTAGGTATTGGAATTTGGTTAGCAGCCCATAATGGTCGCAAATTTTGCGCTTGGCGAGCAGTGATCGTAATATTCACTTTAGCCGAAGTTGAAGCAAGGAGTCAGACACTTGAGCCGTCAACTCTGAAAACTGTCTAGTTTCTGTAAAAATTAAATTTAATGATGCTTTTTTCAAAGGTCTTTTCTGATTGATTCAAAATCGATAGCCCTCATATGTATTTTTTTATTGATTGAAAAAATGGCTATAAGTTTTGAATGTAGATCCCTCTGAAAATTTTTTCTTATTATAATAGTGAAATGCAATCTTATCAACTAAGTGCACATAGAACTTACTAAATTGATTGAAAGTTGATGTGTTCAAATTCTTCTCAAATAAGAAAATAAAATTAGGATGTGCAGGTCGATGGGGTATCCTAATGAAATCCCTGTCCACACCATAATGCTTCCGTCTCGGAATGCGTGATGTTCGGTGAAGTTTTGAAGCTGATTGCGTTCACGCCATATCCTTATACGCTTGTCATCTGGCTCCAGAGGAAATCTTGATACATCAGTAAACATGATGTTGCCCCACACACAGTCCAATTGAAATGTTCCCGGCACCGCTATTATCGAGCCCCTCTTGATTGGATTGATAGACAAACACAAACTCTTGTTACCAGGGCGTACAGTTCACTCATATGTAATCATCGGCGTACAGTAGTTGCAGATATCACCTTATCAAATGACGCTGTAACCATAGATGTCACACGTGTGGAGGTCGCTCTGCGATTCCGCTTGGCAAAAATTGCAATATATTGATCTTTCGTGAGGTTTGTAACACTTAGGCGACCGACTACGGGCCTTCGACCACTGTCTGTGTGTTTGGAATTGTTTACATAAACGTGAAAAATTACAGAATGATGAACGCTGAAGAAAAGAGCAACATTTGAGATTGTTTGTCCTTATTCAATGCGCCTCACAGCACGCCAGAGCTCAGAATTTTCCATTCATCATTTGAAAGTCATAGAAACACGTATGTCTTGAAAACAAATTGTAAGAAAATTTTAAGCACCTTTTATCAACACGTATGTAACTTATGTAACACTTCATAACGCTGGTATCTTATTATACTGCCCTCTTTGCATATTTCTTGACATGAAAATGCGATTGGCTGTTACCTAATATATTTGCATACATCCATCTATATCTGCAGCGACTTGCATCCTCTTCAATTCTTATTGGCTACCGTAAATTAGTACTTTTTTCCATGCTTAGCTTTTGAAAGTGACTGTCCATAAGTCTATACATATATTATCATTTAAAGCTGAAACATGATTATCATGTGAAAATATTGCAACGTCATCAGAAATTGTTTAATCTATGAGCTTTTACAAATCTTTTTTTTTCCCTTTACTTTAACTTTAAGATTTGTGTCACTTTAGTATGCTGCAAGAAATGGGTCCTATTAAAAATAAAAATAAAATTTTACTTAAAATTTAAATTGCAAATTATCTGAAAAATAATATTAATGGAGTTTTGAAAAAAGCTCCTAATATATGTCATTAAAGTCATTAAATAGGTAGAAATCAATTTTATAACTCAATATCATTTCTAACAATTTAAGCAAGTGTCCCATATATATATATATATATATATATATATATATATATATATATATATATATATATATATATATATATATATATATATATATATATATATATATACAGAGGATATTAACACATTTTAGAACGATTTCGGGGCCATTTAATTAATGTTTATAATGTAAAAACTATTTTTTTTTAATTTTTGACCTGATAGCCTTTTTTCTGGATTATACATCTGCATCCTAATTTCCATTATAGAAGAGATTTTCTAAAATTTCCAGGGGTATTGCTTTCCATTCCTCTTCCACTACTTTCCAGAGTCCATTTATCGTGGTGAGTTTGGATTTAGAACGAGCTCTATTTAACAGACCAAATGCACAATAGTCCATAGGTGAAACATCCGGGGACTTCGCAGAAATATGTTGAAAAGATATATATGCAATACCTGTATTAGTCTTCATTTTTTCAAGGAATGCAGTGGTATGACTTATAGCTTTGTCTTGTATGACTTATAGCTTTGTCTTGTATGACTTACAGCTTTGTCTTGATGAAGTTTCACACTTTGAAAGTCATTGGGATAAAGAAGTTGCATTTCTTATGTAAATATTGGATTTAAAACCATCTCTTAATAGTATGATGAGTTGAATTTAACATTTTTTTCCACTCTCCTTAATTTTAATTTCCCATTGTAAGAGAAACCTGCAAGAATCATAAGCCCCTTACTGTAACTTTCTTTACATTGACGGAACCAGGTTTGTACATTTTTCCTCCTAGTTTTCTATAGTAAATAGACCGTTTTTTGTTGCAATCATTTAGGTAAACCCATGCTTCATCAAGGATCACAATGTATTTCCATTTATCTCCTGCTAAATGATTTTTATACAGGATTCTAAAAAATGTTTTTGTTAAGCCATATGTCTCAGCAAAAGCTGGTGAATACAATGTTTTTAAGCTTTTTTAATATGTAATTCTTGCATTAATATTTTATTTACTGTTGCTACAGATGTATCTAAAAATCTTGCGATTGATTTCTGTGTTAACGGATTTTCTCTTGTTACCAGCGATTTCACTTTAGAAACATTTGAAACAATACATACCTTTTTCAGTTATTCGTTTGGAGCCTTCTTTCCATGTAAAAATAATGATTTACGGTTTTTACCAGTCTGATTAACAATGTTGCTTATTTGGCACTTAGAATGCTTAATACCATGCATTTCAAAACGTTTTTGAATTCTGGTATAAGAATATTTCTCTTCGGAAATCGCAAAAATATATCCTTTAATGCACAGCTTGTTTACATGTGACATTTTGAAAGATGAATAAATTTAAAAGTAGCAGACGATATTTCTCATTTCAAATAATAAATTGTTGCGAAAAATGTCATTCTAAAACATTAATTTTTTCAAAAATTATTTATCGAAATCGTTCTAAAATGTGTTAATACCCTCTGCATATATATATATATATATATATATATATATATATATATATATATATATATATATATATATATATATATATATATATATATATATATATATATATATATATATATATATATATATATATATATATATATATATATATATATATATATATATATATATATATATAATATATATATATATATAATATATATATATATATATATATATATATATATATATAAATATATATATATATATATATATATATATATATATATATATATATATATATATATATATATATATATATATATATATATATTGAATTTTTAATTACTGATAAAATGTCTTGTAAGAAGAATTTTATTTACAGTTGCATTATATTTAATTTTAGAAGCTAATATCAAAACAATCAATAAAATTAAGCACATCCATAACTGGAAAATATTTTCTACATACTATTAGTATTAAACGTTATAGTATTGATGAAAGAATACTGTAGTTCCATCAAAGAATAATAAGAGAATTCAACTAAACATTTTATACTATTTAGTCTTCCTGTGTGTGCGCAAATTAAATTAAAAGCTTATTTAAAAATATTTGTAATATACAACACTAGTTTTTATAAATTTTTAATTATATAGCAAATTCTTCGAAAACTGTTCAAATATTATTTTTATAAAAGAGTTTCCTAAACTATAGATTAAAATTTTAGAAATTAATGCAAGGGAAATAGAATCGAAAATATAAATTGTGGTTTTAATGGTGTTAATCTATACTGCTGCTTTTTTTGTACCATACTAACAATAAAACATTTCTGTCACCAGATTTTATTATATGTTTTAAATGAATAGCAAGAAGTTAATACCCTTACTTTTCTGATGAAGCTGCAATATGTAAAAGCGACTTACCGTATTTTAGAAATGCAATTTACATTTATAGCGCAAATAAAACACGGAAAATATCGTTCCAGGGTCCATAAAACCGATTGTTGAACATCGGAAATGGCGTGTGGCAGTTTGATCGCACTTAAGAAACTCTTAATGCTCTAAGGGTGTGCCTGCATCACCATCCATTTGTCTCTAGTGACGTCACACGTTTATCGGCCATTAAAACTAAACTTGTGTTTTGTCGCGAATAACTAGTTTAGACACACCCAAACATCAAAAGAAATTGTTCTGGGATGTAAAATGTGTAATTTTGTCAAACGATACTTTATGCTTTTTTTAAACACATTAAATTTAATAGTGGAGTGTGATAATGAAAGCTGAAAACAATAAAATATAGAACAGGAAGCTTATGTTTTAGCACTTAACGGGCATGCATTTAGTTTTGCGATTTTGAACAAGTGCAATAAATTATAAGTTGAGATTACCTGCATTTTAATGCTTGAATAAATAGTATATCAATTAATTTAACTTGTAAAAATGAACTTAAAAGGAAGTTGAAACAAATTAAAATAATTTTAAATATTTGCTTTTATAACATAAAAATTCTACTGCAATATTAGAAGGTTACGTGACTTGGGAAAATTTCTTAACTGATGTAGTTACTTAATCATAAAAAAAGTTTATTTTAAAGTTTTTAAGAATAATCAGTTTTTACATTCAATGTGTAAACTTTGTTCTAGTGAAATGTCTTTAGAACTATCCAGGAATTTATAAATTTCATTAATTTGTTCCAGGTTTGAAATATACAATGTGCAGAATACTGCAGCCAGTTATGGATTAAATATGTTTTGTGAAATAAACTAAAACTATATTAGACAAAGCATCATTCAATGGCTTATTACACAAGTCTATAGTTTATTTCACAATTACTAATCTTTATAGTTGTCTGTAACTTGGGTGAATTAAAAAGTCATAATCTTTGTCTTAACTGAAATAATTTTTTTATAGATAACAATGAAGCAAAGAAATATATAGATTATACAAAAATATTTAAATAGAAAATTTAATTAGTCAAACTAGCAAGATGTTTTATATGGAATCAATAACAGATATTAAAATAATTCCTTTAAAGCCATTAATCTTTATCAACAAAAATAATTATGATAATGACCGTAATAAGTACCTTATTTAAAAGTCTGTAGTACTAAGATTTGCTTATTTGTTATGTTTGTGTGGGGAAAAAATGAATATCTGTTCATAAAAGAAAACTTTATTTAAAAGTTATCAGTTTACTATCAACTATACACCTATTTATATGCAGTAACCTTAAAACAATATTGAATTTTATATTGAAAAATTAAATATGACAGATAATATAATTCATAATTGAGGAATAAAACTCTGGTTTTATGTTTTAAAATCTGTTGAAATTGTGATGAGAGTGTGCAGAGTAAAAGAAAAATAATGTCGGTTATATTTTTTGAATAATATTTTCTGTCACAGTAAAAATAAAAGGATAAAGAAACGGCTTTTTTCCAAAATAATTCCAAACAGGAAATCGAATCCTTTTTCATATGTTAAAAATAAATATCACTGAAAAATTATGAAGTTTTAAAAATTACTCATTTCTTATAAAAGATTTGCTCGATAAATATTTATTATTGCAAAAATGTGTATGTGGGGTTAGTCAACATTTTATTACTTATTCAATAAAAATTTGATGGTCATCTATAAAACTTCTTTCACGCTAAAATTCTCACCTACTACTTTAAAACCGGTGATATGTCAATTTGTCTTTTTTACAAGACCATATATATTTCTTAAATAATTGTTATATGATAGCAAATATTTTCATCAAATCATTTTATCTAGAAAACTATATACATAATCATAATTCCTTAGATAAGTTAATGTTTGGAATTTAATATAATTAAACTTTATTTTCTAGTATCACAAAATGGTAGTCACTCAATCGCATAATGATTATATTTAGCAGTATGGAAAATTTCGGTTGTGTTTGGGAAATTTCCTCCGAATAACTAAGAATTCTATGAAATATTAAAAAATACAAATTCAAATTAAAAAATGCAAATTACAAATTATGTGATTAATGCAGTCTTTATAATGAGAATTTCTTCCCTTTAACCAAATAAATATATAAATATAAATATAAGTGATAAGTTTCCATAAAAATTATCGCAGTCTGAAATAGATTGAATGTTCTTCCTAATAATAATGTACAAATAAATAACAGAAAAATAATTACTAAAATTGAATTCTAAGCCTCAAATATTTGATAAGTTGAATATAGAACAACGGGAAACATATGGATATATTTTAAGGTATTTCTTCATTCAAAAAAAATTAAAGCATAATTTAATTTACAAAAAAGTGTATAGTGTAAGTACAAAGAAGTATCTAATGTAGATTAATTTTAATCGGAATCAATCTTTAGCACTAATTTAAAATTAGCAGTTTAAATGTAAATTAAAAATAAAGAACGTTTAAACAACCATGTAGAATCATACACGTAACTAAAAATAATTGCACGTGCATAATGATGTAAGCTTTATAATTCTTCTATGTAATTATTTGCTTTTATATTAGATTTAAAAGTCTGATAATACTGGAATTCAATAAATTTTTTAGAATTGATATTAATCACTAATCAAATATTAAACTAATGAAAAATATTCCCATTATTGTAAGAAAAACCATTTATATACTTAAGATACATGCATAATTTTTATTGAATGTTACAATACCATTGGTGGTCAGAAATACATTTATTGTGGCAACACTAATCATAATATTTTAATGTTACAAATTATACTATACCTAAGTATATCATTAATATTTTAATTTTTAATAAGGCAATTTTTATAGTTATTTTATCATGATATTTATTTTTAGTTTTGCTTTAATTTTATATGATTTATATAATTTTGCTTTAACTTTTGAATTTTTGCATTTTCATGTAAAATATTTTTAAGAAATCTCGAGCCAAGGTATTTGGTGGCAAACGAAGTATTATTTGTTTACATTATTCATGAAAGTACTCGAGATTCTGAAAATTTAAAAAAAAAACGTTAGTCAAAATTCATGTTTAAATTCAATGAATAAAAGCAAGTTTATTATTGGTTTGGGTACCACTGTCCCAAGCACTCGTGTGTTAAAGCCGCCTGGAGGAGACAGCAGTGATTTATTTGGTCTTAAAACTCGCCAGACAGCTCTTTTGCAATCATTAAAGAAGACATCTTCAGTAGTTACTAGCTTGAAAATACGAGAATTAATTGACAAATCGAAGAATTATTGTAAAAAACTTCATTCCTTGGAAAACGTCCATTTACTCACTGAAGCTGAAAACATAGATTACGATTCGGAATTTGAAAATCAAGAAACATCGGATAATCTACAAAAGGATACTAACCCAGATTCTTCGAAATCTGAAGGAATAGTGAGCTATCCCATAAAGAATAATGAAGAAAATCGTAATTTAGAAATAAATATATCAAATTATGACCTACGAGAATGTAAAGGGAAGGAAAATTTATTAGAATATATTCAACATAGTTTACCCGAGGAAAAGAAACCTGCAGAAATTTCAAGTAAGGACAGTTCTGAGAAAACACTTGACGATACTAAACCAAATGCACTGACACCAAATCATCAACCAGAAGATACCATCAGTGACTGCAAACATTCTGAACACGAATCAAAAAATTTTAGTAAACACAAAGCGGATGTTAAATTTTCATCGCCAAAAAAACCCCTTGAAGTAGAAATTAAGGAAGCTGTCAATAAAAACGCAAATAAATCCAAGAAAGAGTCACAAGAGAGCAATAAAAAATTGACATCTAAGAAATATTCAAATAATAAGCAAAACAATAAAAACTTGAAAAGTTCGGTGAAACCGCAGAGTCCAGTATTCACTCGGAGTCAAAAGAAAGTGGTGCCAAAGAGATTAAGTAAAGTTGTTAGAAACCCAATTACTGGTGTCATTACCGAAATGAATCAAGATAAATTATGTCGCCAATTAAAAGTTATAGGATTAAATGAAAATAATGCGAAAAATTATCGTAAGCAAAAAAGCGATTATCCGATACCTTTTAAATGTCAAAATGTTGCTAAAGTTTATATCCCTCGTAATCCTATAACTGGGGAAGGGACAAAAGATGATTCCAATTATTACGAATTTGTTCCTCGTGGAATACGCATAATACAGCCACCGGGAGGAATATCGTATGGAATATATTGATAAGGTGATATAATGTTGTGGGTTGTAATTTTAGATGGTTTTAATTTATAGGTATCATTCTTATGAATATTTTTTTATGAATTAAGCTTTTATGTATGACATCAGTAATGTTTAACCTTTAATGAAAAAAAATAGATAATTGGAAGATTACAAAATCTCAGTGATTGAAAAAGAATCATGTATTAATGAGAGAGATTATGTTATTGATGAACATTAAAATAAAAGGACTGAGAAAATTCTACTGCTAATGTATTCGTAAGATATTACTGGTGAAATGCGAAACTATCATGCTCATGCATATGATATTGCCCATGAATTTGATTCTCCTTAGATTTAAAAATTTTTCTATATTCTGATTTTTCTTTGCTGTGTGACAATACAATCAATCCATAGTGTTCATTTTATTGTCTTTTTTATGCTATCACTGTTATTTTGAGAAATCAAGGACCCAAAATTTAATTTTAACTATGAAAATTTATATTTTATTGTTTCTAACATCTTGATCTTGAAATGTGTCTTCAGTTGGCAAATTTCAACAAATTATGCCTTAGAAATTCTTCAAGATTTTACTGCAGTTAAATGTTTAAAATTTCACATGGTTAAAAAATAAACTGAATATTGCTTAAACGGGGTTATTGAATATAGAAAGCTTGAATATTAATGTAAAACAAGTTATAATATTTAATTTAATAATCCTAAGTTGTCAATATTCTCATATCTTTATCGATATCACACCAGATTACTTTGTTAATATAAAATTTTATTCTGTATTTTTTTCGCTATTATTGCTCTCATATTTTGCTATTTTATTTGTATTTGTGTCAGTTGAAAAGACTATAAAGTGCTAAACTATCACTAATAATATTCACCTTTTTTAATTTCATATTATATGTATATTTTGCTTTAAACTTCAAAAATATGTAAATCAATTTTTGTTTGATCTTTTAATATATCAATTAATTTTAATAATCTGTTTAAATAGTCAGATGTAATAAAATTTGTATTTCTAAAAAATTATTGAGAATGCCACATTTTTTTCTTAAATGAAAATATTTTTTTGACATCAGGTGTTAATGAGAAGTATATTAAAACAATAAAATGCAGCTTTGTGTCTAAAATGTAAGCTATATAAGGTTTATATGGAATAATTTATTTAACAAAATCTGGAAATCAATGATAATAAATAAATTAAATCACGTATTATATATTCCAAATTATATTCTTAACATCATTTAATGAAAAGCTCAAATAAAGCAATATTTAAGTTCCTTTACTTTAGAGCCAATGTATTTTTAATTCCTTATTTGAAAAATCCATCTGATTAAATGAAACTTAGGCATAGATTAAATCTGATCTCATTAAATTAACACCTTTTAAACTGTAATTTTGATTGTCACTATAAGACTGGATTTCTAAAAAGGTCTTAAGCAAAAAAAAAATTTTTTTTTTGCAATAATCCTTTTTCTAATTTCGGAATTAATTTTATTCATTTTGATTGTTAATGTCAATACAAAAATGTGATACAATTACGGATGAAAATTAAAAAATTAGTTTTTTTTTTAGTCCATACATTTTATTTTTTCATCATTTACTCTGAACTTCAATTTTCCGTCTGCCTTTGAATGCAATAAAGATTTACTTTCCTTGCATCAGATATATGTCTTGATATTATGCCTATATCATCAGCATACGCAAGAATATGTACTGCTTTATTATCTCTTGCATCACTAATAGAATTTCATATAACTTTTTCTAATGCAAAATTAAAAAAGTTTGGAAATGCCCCTCCCAGCCTTTCTCTATTACAAATATCAGAAGTTGTTGTTCTGCATTCACGAATGTCTTAGTAAGACATAGAATGTTTTATTAAGAGTGAGATTTATAAGATTAATTAACTTATCTGATACATTAATTTCCAAAAGGGCTTTCAGTATTCTGCTCTATAAAAGTTATTATTGTCCACTCTAAAGACCACTAGCAAATAGTAAGTATTTCGATTCAATACTCTTAACATTTACCAAGAATTTGTATCAAAATAAGGATCTGATGACTTATAGATCACCTTCTTCTGAAACCACACTAATAATTGACAAAAACTGTGTCCATAGCTGGGAGAATCTGTTTTAATAAAATATGTGTGAAAATATCTTACAAACAACGAAAAATAAACTTATTTTTCTATAATTAGAGCATTTCAATACGCCCACTTTTTTATGTATTTTTGATAAACTTTTTATCTTATACTCACAGGGCAGAATTATTTTTCCCAAATAAAACGCATAATTTTCTAGGTACATTCTGCCCGATGTTTTCCACCACAGTTAATTATTTAAAAGGGAATAATATATGTCAATTCTGCTTCATTATTTTTCAGTTTATCAATAACAGCTTAAGACTATTTAATTGTTGAAATATTGAAAATATATTGATTCTTAGTCTATATAGGCAACCATAAATTAAAAATTATTTGAAACACCTGACTTAAGTAAATTGTTAAAATGTACGCATTATCTGTTAATTTTCTTTTTCCTTTTACGTATTCTCAATTTCTTAGATACATTTTCATAATCATAAACTGATCTGTTGATTGTTTATTCAGTATAATTTTATGCTTTCTATTTTTATTTTTTACTAGCAAATCTAGACTCATCATCAAGCCTATTTATGCCCTCATTCTCCAGTTGATCAATATGTTAACTAAAATAATGATGGTATAGAATTCTCAATAAATTACTATTTCTCTTCCTTTCATGTGCAATTATTTTCTGCTTCATTCATTTTCCTTTAGTCTTTAAAGATTTTAGGATTTCTCGGCTTCCAACAATTAAATTGTACTCATTTGCATTTCTTTAAATTAAATATCAATAAAAAGATAGGAAAATGCATCATCTCCTTTGTAAACTATCCTATCTAAATGGAGAGAAAAATGTCTAGAATCTACCCTCGCATGATTAGTATGTGTATTATAGATTCCATCAAGAAATTTGTATTTTATTTTATGACTATAGTTATACTGAAACATTTTGTTGCTAATCATCATAATTTTTGAGGCAGAAAAATTATAATTATGATGGCATTATCATTTGAATTACGATGCAAGCTGCCTTTTCTTATAACTAATATAAGTTCCTCTTCACCATTAACTTTCGGATTATAAAATCACTCATAATAATTCTTAAACGATAACTAGAGTAAAAACCATAGAAATGATTAATTTCATCATAAGAAATACAATTTCTAATATCATCTTACTCCTTAGTTGGATAAATAATGAGCAAACTTCTCTATCTTAATTGTAATAAACATAATCTTGTTGAAATGGCTCAAAAACTCTTACCAAAAGACTGATTTTTTTTGCTCAATATGAATCCAATTTCACCTCAATGATTTATTTCATGATAGGAGTATGTCGTCTCCATAAGTTCCCCGCCATTGCAAAATATTTCGTGGATTGTCAGCAAATTCAGTTTATAAGAGGTCATTTTTTAGATCAATAATTGTTGTTTTATTTTGACTAAGAGTGTATATATCCTTAAATCTATATGTCATTGTCTTTCACCCAGATTTACAGGATCTATTGATCCTTTTCTCGTCAAATCCAATATTTGTTTGAAGCAGTTGATTGATTTGTATTTTTAGCCTTTGCCATAAGATTTTTTTGTCTGAAAACATTTCTTATCCTTAAGCCTAACTCCCAACATTAAAGGCTTCTCCCAAAGTTCATTTCCCAGTAGCAGGATGCTTGGATATTGTTCTGGAAGCTGTATTCCCATTTTGCTCACTTCTTACAGGTATGAGTTACGCGTTGGAAATATTCTTTATATTTTAACACTTTTTTATCATACGAAATGTTGATATTTTCTTTGTTTAGCAGCTTTAAATCTTTTTTTAAATTAAAGTATAAAATGAAAATTATTATTAATTTTAAATGCTTGAGTTATTCTTGTTTCCTGATAAACAATTTTCTTATTTATAGTCCTTTTCGATAAATTTTATACAAGCTTTAATTTTAAATGTTGAAAACATACGTACAATCTGTGAAAATCTTCCATCTAATAGTTGACATATTTCAGCATTTTGCCATCACGTAGGGAACAGTCTAACAAGGATTGGCTTTGCTCAAGATAAGACAACATAGATAAAATTTAGATTAAGTAGTCCACCACATAAAAAATTAACAGAAGAATTTTTCGTAGATTGTGGTTCATAAAAACGTCTCTAAAGGAAAGAAGTTTAGAAAAATGTCAAGTTAGGCATCCCGACTGATATGTATGCAGAAAAAAGAAGGTGTAACATCCATCTCATCATATTCAACAGTGGTTGGGCTCAAAAGTTAATCCTGAAGACTAGTGTTCTACCATGAGTTGATGGTAAACCCTCATTTTATGTTTGCTCAGCATCGTGTATACAACAGCGACCACTTATTTCATCATTTAGCTTTATTCTTATGCATGCTTTTTCAATGAACAAAGTTCGAAATAAAAGTATGTATTTTTTTACATGAAAAGACAAATGTTCAAAAAATTCTTAGAATGTTGTAATGTTGAAATGTACGTATAATATGCACAGAAATTTCTGATACAATGATTTTAGTAAAATTAATTCCAGAATTATAATTTGTTTTAATATCCATGTTTATAGAAAACATAAAAAGATTGTAATTTAAAAAAAATTATACTAAGTGGCATTTTCAAACAATTGCCAATATTTATTTATGTGAAAAATCTTAAAGAATATGTTATTTTGCCTTTAATTATTTCACTGTAAATTACTTCCCAGAATTTATATCAAAATAATAATGTCAATATTTTATAAATTCCAATGTTTCCTCAAAAACTCACAAATATTTTTTCGCGGTGGAAAAGTGGATGCATTCGAGAACCACCATGTCATCGCTGGAAGAATCGAACATGCTAGGTATTCATCATAAGATCGAAATATACTGCTCTTTCACGTAGTGTTTAATATCGAGGTTATTTGTGAACGAAAAACTGTTTGTAAATGTAACATTCACCAAGCATTTTTCATTTTTCAAATACGTAAAACGTACATGAAACTATATAGCTATTATTTTTACTTTTAGTTCATAAATATATTTTACCGTCTCATTGATAAAAGTGAATTTCGAGGTAAATTGTTGATCTATTAAAAATTTTAGATTTCTAAATAATAAATTTTTATATTAATAAATTCTACTTTTTTCTCAAGAATATCTTTTATAGATCAATTGTGAAGGATTCTTAAATGACATTTTATTATACTATGTTACGAAATTTTTATCGACTACAGGTTTTTATACCCTTAAAGATTTTCAGTGGCATTCTCTCTACGAAATATCATATTATTTATGCAAATTTGTAGAAAATAATTACATTGTTTTTATATCCATTGATTCACAAGTATGACAGTGGTCTAATTAAGTTTGATACGAAAGCATAGCTTCCAAATTTACTCAAGCTTATATTACAAAAATGTAACAAAATAGATAATTATCCTCATAAAGGAGAAATTTTTCAGTCTTTTTCAAAAATTCAAATTCCATTTCACGTGAATCTAAAGATTTTAAGGATGTTTAAAGAAAGCAGTCTTATCACTTTTTGTATTCTAGTTTTTCATGGACAAGAGTTTTTAAAGTATTCTAAAGGTCATAGTAGTACCAACATCGACTGTAGAGAAATTGTCCTATTTCTCTACACTCGATGTAATTCTTCTATGTTTCCCTAAAACATGCGATAGTTTAACGGGTAAGTTAGAAGTGACTTTGATCAAGATACGACCATACAATAACACAAGTATATTGGTAATTGCCTGATTATTCAGCCATAAACTTCTGAATTTATAGAAATTCTGGCAGAGATTTCTATAGCTTCCAAATCACCATTGGCACTCAGTAAATCATTTTAAATCTTCGTATCCGTGATGTATATTCCTCCCACAATGAATCTTTTGAACCTCACTTTTTGTAACAGAAAATAAAGCCAAATAAACAAAATGAACTAAAAAAAATTTTGCAAGAATTAAATAAAGAATTCAAAACTTTCATTTGTTTAAAATTGTATATGCTATAATGATATTATAAATTACAATTTACAATTATTTTGTTTTACAACCAAAAATTATAAAAAAAAGATATTAGATATCATTTATCATGATGTCTCCAAATCATCTCTGACCTAACTTGATAGATACCGATTTAAATTTTATAGTGGGAGCTCTATCAAACTAATTCTTCAGATGATTTAAATTTTTTACTCTCGAGTTTTGCAAGCAGACATTACTTTCTATGTTTTCCATTGAAGATATGAACACATCTGTACTTAAGCTTATGCAATAAAATTCAGTATGATTGCATCAGTTTATCAAAATTTATTAACTGATGTCATTTTGTTCCATGCTAATTATGGGCATTTTAGGATGAAACTTTATAATTGTATTTCCCCATTAATAAATAAATAATAAAAATATTTAAATGATTACAAATATTTGTTAATGTATTAACTTCTGACAGGTTTAATCCAACATTTTAAATAATAAAAAAAAAAACTTGAAACCAGTGAAAATTTCTGTTTATTAAATCGAATTTTATGACTAGAATTACTTTATATTATTTTTTAAATATTTTTTTACTTATTTTCCTTATGAAAATGTCGTATTATGTCATAATATTTTCATAAAATTTATGAAATATCTCTGTGACGTGATTTCCCTTATATATACATACAGTAGCTGGTGTATTAGAAATAACATGACTTAGCACCTCAACTTTCACTTATTTTTTACACTCATCTAAGCTCTACTCATATTTCACTTTGCACATTTACTAAATGTGAGATAATAACGTTACTATGCTTTCAAAATAGAGGCCTTCTTATTTTCTTAATATATCCAAGCTTACTAAATCCCTAGGCTATACTAAATGTTATCACCAGTATAACCACCCACCAAAATAAGCACTAAATCTTCTTAGAACACAATGCAGCCTTCAAGCGGATAATTTGATGTGTTAGTAAATGGTTTTCGAGGAAACTTGAGAAAACATGATATATTCTTCTCTATATATAGAATTTTTCTCAGAATGGGATAAATTTATTTTAAGTAAGATATTAAAAGTGCTGAATAAAATTAAAATTTATTTTAGGATTCCATTATTTCTTCCAATACAGTTAATTAATTTAAAATTGCACAGATTTCTATGGAATAATTATTTATTTTTCTACTCTGCAAAACTTTTAATTAATACCTTTTGATATAACTTTTTTGTTAATATTTAATTGATTGATGAATTCTTAAGGATAAAGAGTGTAATTTCTTTATTATTTATATTTTTAATGATTTAAATAAATACTTCACGTTTCAGATTTTTTTAAAAAATAAATTACGAAATTGCTTCTCTCACATAAGCTAAATTTTTTTGCATAAATTATTTGAAAATTATCTGCTATATTGTTCATCAAAAGGTATTAAATAAAAGTGTTTAAAAGTAGGATTAAATTAATTTAATATAATCAAGTAATTATACCTGTTGAGACAGATTGATGATTTTTAAAATTGTTGTCATTGTCTGAAAAATGATATATTAAAAGTAAATTTATTTTTCATGTTTTGGATCAAAAATGCTTAAAACGCGTGCATCTGGATTTTTTTACAATTCAAATAATATTGTAAAATGTTTTCTGCGTATTAATAAATCATTTACCAGAATGTTATACATTGGTAAATTATTTGAGATCAATAAAACATTTTAAAAATTTTACTTTAAGGGTTAAAATTTCTTAAAAATATTTATTTCTAAATTACATCAAACATTGGACTATCGAAGTTTGTTCTGAAATATTGGATAAGAGAAGATTAATTAACATTTTTATGATGTTTCTAATTATTTGTATAATATAAAAAATAATTCTATAATGTATACATTACTCAGAAAATAAAATGTTGTAGGTTCAATATAAAATTTCAATCACTTGGTATGTTAAAACCAGTATATTAAAATTCGGTGAGTGTGATATTATATATATATATATATATATATATATATATATATATATATATATATATATATATATATATATATATATATATATATATATATATATATATATATATATATATATATATATATATATATATATATATGTACATATATGTATAGATAGAGAGATATAATTTATTTTAAATGTTTTGCAACAAAATATCAAGCACGGAAAATTTTAGCATATAAAAAATGTGTTTATATAATTAAATTGTATACATAACCATAGATATTCTATATTGTTAAATAATTTTATGCAAAAGAACAATACTTAATTGTTTGATATTATATCCAGAATAACTTGTGATACATGGGGTCATGAAATATGGAATTATAAGGAATAATTCAATAAGATTTAGTTAAAATATTTTTAAATGAATATACTTTAGTTACTTTACATAATTTATTTGATTATTATGATAATCGAAAACAATTTAATGACAAAACATTTCAGCTCAATAAATAATATGCTGCTAATTAATTAATTTATACTTCAAATATTACGGTTGTATTTCTTTCCAATAACAGAGAATGTTGATTATAATTTTAAAATGAAATTTCTCCATTACCAATAGAGTATAAATTAATTAGCAGGAGATTGAAAAAATTAAAAATATTTAATTCTTGTTTTTTCCAAAAGTTAACCATATATACATAAATACTTAAAATAATATTTAATAATTAGATCGAATATCAAGCCTCTAATCACAAAAAAACTGATTTTCTAAAGAATTTAGTTTGTTTCCTGAATCATCTTTTTTCAATATTGAAAAAGTAAAACAAATCTTGTTTATGAAGTAACTAAAATTATTTTTAAATATTACTTGTACTTTTAATCAATTATTTTTATGTTCTCTACTTTAGTGAAGTATAAATCATATTTTGGTAAATATTTAAATGATATTTGGTAAATTATAAATATTTCATTTACTTTTATATAGGATAGTATGATTCACAAAATTATAGCATTTTAGAATAGCAAAAAAAGTTCAAAAACAATTTAATCAGTTCAATCTTACGAAATTTTTTATTAAAATAACAGCTTTTACAAGCAATTAAATGCCATAATTCTTCTTCCAAAAACATATATTCTCATTTCTTTTACTCTAAAAAACTTGAAAGAATATACCTGAATGAATAAACCTGAATGAATATAAAAATATTTTAATTATTTTTAAAAAGGTAAAATAAGATGTAAAATAAGAATGTTCAATACAAATTTTTATAATTCTTAAAAAATAATTATAAGAATTATAAATAATTATAAATTAATAATAATCAAATTAAATGTTTTGAGGAAAATCAGATCTCTGAATATATTCTGTCATATTATGAAACTTAAATTGAAGACGTTTCTTAAATGCTATTAATTTTATTAATGATTTAATTTTATAAAATTTAATCGCATAATATATTTGCATGCAATTTTAAACAATAGTGTTAACATTTAAGAAGATGTTAACATTAAATATATGAAAGGAAGTGCATCACTAAATCAAACATGTTGTTATTCATGATTTATTTTTACAAGTGATAACTATGTCATCAACTATTGCTTAAACATGTATTTTTAAAATACCGGTGATGATGTGCTCTAAAACATCTTTCTCGACGAGTAAGCACAATAACTAAAACCTACGAGAAACTTTCAATTTAAAATAGTGGAATGTCTGTAACATATTCATAGTTTAGATTACTATTAATTATAATCCACATGTGTTTAGATTTTCAGTAGTGAAATGAACAATAAAGTTGGACATCCAAACTTGGTAACATTTTTTACGAATGACTAACACTTTTAAATACAAGAATTTCATAATTTTATTACAGTTTGATTCATTAATTTGAAGAAATTAATTCTACAGTTTTACTATTTTTGCTACTGATTTTGTTGGGATATTTTGTGCCTTAATGATGTTTTCGTAAGTTTCGTTTTCCTAAATTGCTGAAAAATATACAAGTTAGGATTGCAAAATCCACTACATAAATATATGGATAGGGAAATCACTTAATGCTCTACTGATTTCTAGATTTTGCTGAACACTTTTTGCATTCTATATTTATCTATAGATATTTATGTACAATTTATATTCTTATATATAACTTTTACAATTTTTTAGTCGTTTGTGTAGTATCCAAATACGAAGTATTAATTACATATGCATTACAAGATTATTTATTGATATTCATAAAATTATATCTAATGAAATAAATAAATAAATAAATATATATATATATATATATATATATATATATATATATATATATATATATTATAAGTAATAATATTTGAATAATGAAATACTTTAATACTTTTTGTGCGTGTGTAACATATTAAACACCTTTTTCATTTTTCATTCTGATTTAAAAATTTGAGTAAGAGTTAGTTGTTTATAGAAAATATTTCTTATTACAGTAAATAGTATACGCGAAAAAGAGTATTTACTATTTGTCTCTCTTAAGCAATAAAAGAAACAGAAGATTGCTTACTCACATTTTCATGAGCTGATAAAATTGGCTATGGCAAAAAAGAGCTGTATAACTTTACTACAGACAACAGAATCTCTGATAAAAATTTAGGAATCAGAAGTTGGAAACAAGAAAAGTACAGCAGTTCGATTAAGGTGACTCTTGAGAGAAAGAGAGAGACAGAGTGAGAGAAACTTATCGATATTTTTTCTCGTAAATTTGTGATCCATTTAAAATAGCCTGTGTTGGTCATTGGGGATTTTTACTTCGAAGAGAGTTCTAGTATATATTTCTTTAAAAAAACTATTTCTTTGGTCAGATTGTGTATAGTATTTTTAGCAGCCAATTTGTAGGAAAGATGCTGCGCTTCATGTGATATAAGCCATTTCAAAGACAAATCCGTTGACACGAATTTCTATCAGATTGGATACCTCAGCAGCTTCTGAATTAAATTTGTTAATTGGAATATGTTCACAAGTCATCTTTGTAATAAAGTATAAAGTGATGTTAAGTTTAGATTATTTTAAAATAGGAAAACAAATAACTCAATCGAAAAAATGTAAACATAAAAATATAAATTAATCAAAATGTAATAATTTGTTAATATTATATTATAATAAAGGGAAAAATTTCAGTATTTATATTTATATCTTATTAAAATTAAAGAAAAATAAACTTCTCTGTAATGCAACATAGCTACTTATTTTTTTAATAAACTTTTCAACGCTTGAGCTATCTTAATTTAAAAACCTTGTTTATATTTGGAATTATTATTAGCTATTTAGAAATTTATTAGAAAAAGATGTTCATTTAGGTTTAACCTTTAACCATTTAGATTGAAATTTCTTTTCTAGTAAATAACAAGTATAGTCACTTGTAATGATGTATATAAGTGTTATACTTTAGAATTTTCCTCAATTTTAAGATCTTGCGTTGCTTAAAAATATTATTTGCCTTTTTTGGGGATGTGAAAATATTATGTTTTAAAAAAGAGATTCATAATTCTATATCCGTCTTTCGCGGGCTGGAGAATTTCTATCAATGGAGAGAAGAAACATTAAGATATACACTTCTGCCCATTAAAATTGCTATACCAAAAAAGCGGCACACCACACTCATGAAATTCGAATGACAGGTAGAACTTGCTGTGATATGCAAATGATTAGATTTTCATACAAAGCAGGTGACAGTAGCGACATCTACAATGTGTATAAAACCAGAGATTTGACAGCAGTTTTCTCATAATCAATTTCCGTTTCAACGTTATTTTCGGCAAAGAAAGTTGCTGCAATGTCTCGTGTAAGAAGAAGAAATGCCTATCAGCACGTGTCTGACTTTGATCGAGGAAGGATTATAGCCTACCGGCACTGCGGTTTATCGTACCACAATATTGCTGCTCGCGTAGGTCGAGACCCCATGACTGTTAGCCGAATATGGAATCGATGGGTTCAGGACAATCTTACGGAACGTCATGCAGGATCTCAGCGACCCCCATCACTAACAGCAGAGAAGACAGACATCTTATCCGCATGGTCACAAAAGATCGCACAGCCACGTCACGAACCCTGAGTCGAGAAATGGAGTCATTTGCAAGGCAACAAGTTTCTGCTCGAACAGTTCGACGACGTTTGCAGCAGTATGGATTGTCTTCACGGCGACCATGGCTTCGGCTACCATTGACGCTGCGTCACAGACAGGAGCGCCTTCAATGGTGTGATCAGCGACGAACCTGGACGCGGGAATGGCATCACGTCATTTTTACAGATGAAACTCGGTTCTGTATACAGGACCATGATGGCCGCATCCGTGTTTGGAGGCATCGTGGAGAACGCGCATTGCCAACTTGCATTGGACATCACCATTCTGGCCCATCTGCTGGAGTGATGATATGGGCTGCCATTGGATACACGTCTCGTTCACCTCTTGTTCGCATTACCGGCAATTTGAACAGCAACCGTTACATTTCCGATGTGTTAAGGCCCGTGGCTCTGCCCTATCTTCGAGGCCTCCCTAATGCTTTGTTTCAACAGGATAATGCACGACCGCATGTTGCCCGTACTGTTCTGAACTTCCTTGATACAGAACAGGTTTGACTGTTACCCTGGCCAGCACGTTCTCCTGATCTGTCACCAATTGAGAACGTGTGGTCTATGGTTGCCGAGCGATTGGCACGCCATCACTCACCATCCACTATTGTCGATGAACTGTGGCATAGTGTTGAAGCTGTATGGACTGAGATCCCCGTACATGCCGTACAATCTCTGTTTGGACTCTATGCCTAGGCGGATATATGATGTTATTGCAGCCCGAGGTGGCTGTTCTGGGTACTGATTTCTCAAGATCTATACATCCTAATTTCCTGTAAATCTAATCACTTGTTCTTTTCACTGTAATGTATGTGTCCAATAAATATCGTTCTGTTATTTGCATTCCTTCTTGGTGTAGGAATTTTAATGGCCAGTAGTGTATATTAAATTTGTAAGTATTTTCACAATGCATATTCTCCAGAATGACTCTCTATAGCTGTTTAAATATACAGTAAAAGGCATATAGATTTCGAAATTTTTATTAAAAATATCAATCAATGTAGATTTTTGGCTGAAAGATAAAAATTATTTGAGTATTAATAATTATTTCGTATGTGAAATTAGTTAAAAAATTTTTAAATTAATGAGAACAATTTAAATTTTAAAAATTTTATATTGTAAGTGATGGATAAATTTATTCTGTTAAAATAATGAAACAACAATTTAGTTTTATCACAGCATTTGTAAGAAATTATTTGTGAAAGGTATCAAAATTGCTAAATTTAATTATTTTACTATTCCTTTCCAAATAAATTTTCCTGGCTAGATTCTGAAATTTAATCTAATACTTTTATTCCTAAAAGTAAAACAAGAAATTTAAGAAAAATAAAATATTAATAAATAAACATTTTATTCCTTTTCTAAGATATCCCAAAAGAATTTTATTGCCCTTCTAGGTTACCTTAGTTTTATTACAGAAAAATATTTTTCCTGGTACTCAACAAATTAAAATATCTTTCTATTTTTTTTAAAAAATTAGCTTCAAAAGATTTATGTTATGATTAAGACATTATGTTATGTAAAAATTTATTTTAACAGAAAGGAGTTTATTTGATAAATTAACTATACTTAAAATATTTTAAGGTTTCAAGTAATATATTTTTTATCATTTTTGTCTTTTACGTGTAGTTTTAAATACTAAAAAATTTATACCTATAGTGTTTGTACAAATTCAAATTGGGAAACAAAAAAATTTGGAAATGAAATAATTTAAAGTTTATTTATGTTTCATATATGTTAGGAAAACTCCAAATTTATTATATAAGTCCCACTGAAATTTGTTTTGTATGTACAAGTCATTGTGTCTCAATGAAAGTCTAATAAACATATTAGCATTTGAATAGGAAATTTGTAAAGAACTCAATTTTTTAGTTAAATAGATGAGTGTAAAATTCAAGGCACAAATCCAGATTTGTGTATTGGGTTTGATTCTAAAATAATTTTTCAATCCAGATTTGTGTGTTTTGGGTATGATTCTGAAACTAATTTTTCAATCCAGATTTGTGTTTTGGGTTTGATTCTAAAATTAATATTTCAATCCGGATTTGTGTGTGTTTTGGGATTGATTTTAAAATTAACTTTTCTATCCAGATTTGTATTTTGGGTTTGATTCTAAAATTAATTTTTTATCCAAATTTGTGCTTTGGGTTAGATTTTAAAATAAATTTTTTGTAGATTTATCACACATACTGTAGAAATTTTTTAAAATTATTGTTCATCATGCAAACTACATACTTTCCATTTTAAATCGAAACATATCTTACTTCTAAGTTATATTACAAACTGAAAAATACAAGCATACGAGTGCATTTTTTATAATTTTAACTTAGAAGTTTGTTTCTCGCGTAATGTCTCGTTCTATACTAACTTAAGACATAAATTGAAAAAAAATCATCTGGAATACGACTCATAATGGCACATTTCCATATTTGTGCTATAGGACAGAAATATGAACCCCTCAAATATATTTTATTTTTGTATTGTATTTTATGTAGTTTTGAAGAGATATATTTTAAATAATTTTGTACTTTTTAAATTTTATAGTTGAGGAGAAGAAATTAACAAAAATATATGGACAAAATCTGTGATTATCTATTTTGATTACTCTTTTTTTCTTTACATACTTGTTATTAACGCCACAAATAATACTTAGTTCCACAAATAAATGAGAGTATAAAATGTTATTCAATTATCTTTTCTAAAAACAATTTCCTCAACTTATTTAATATAGCATCATATCTACTTTGTATTTATGTATTTTAATTTTCCTATGAAATTTAGAAAAGTAGTAATTTTATATAAAATATATATCAAAACAGCATAACTAAAGCAATATTTTTACAACTTAATAAAGTATGTAAAATAATGTAAGACTTTCAATATTAACATAATCTCCTTCAAATTCTATTTAGATGATAATATTTCTTTTTATCTTTATTAAACTCGATTGGTCCTAGAAATTCGAAGAGAATTCCATTAAAAGTTTTGAAGTTCACTTTTGCTCTAAAATAAACTAAAGGGAAAGAAGAACAAACGGATAAAAGAAGTAACGGCCCAAGAAGAAACTAAATATTTTATGCATCGGATTTAATCGAATAATGTGTTCTTTGATTTGGTTAAGAATTTAAAATTTTTTTCTTTAACAGTTCTGTTGACAAATTTTACTATAAATGCTATCTGTTTAGAAAATAGTGCATGATATGAAGTGTATTAAATGTAAACATTTTATAAGTTGAACAACAATAGTTAAAATATATGCTAAGGTGTTTTTTATATTTTCCCAAAGAAATTTATATAAATGTTATAAAAATTACAACTAAATCATGTGAAACAGTTTTTCTCGTGAATAAAAATAAGCTGTAGAAAATATAGAAGTTAAAATATAGTGAATATATGAAATTTATTACATATAAACAATCATAACAATTAACAGAATGTGTTAGATTGCATATTTATTTCTCTCAGCTTTTTCTTTTTATATCTGGAAAATTTTTGTTAAATGATTTTAAAATAAATTTTTTATTTACTTTAATAACAAATTTGACCAAAAATCTTAGAAATTATTGCTTTACAAATTAAACTATGTTTGTTTTTAAGTAGATACATGTAGATATGATTTCAGATAATGGAGTTTCAATGCAAAATGTAGAAAAATTGATGAGAAAAGTTTCTAGGTTAATGATACAGAATTATAAATAAAAGTGATATTTTGAATGGTAGTCCAAAATTGATAATTATGGCAGCTGTAGACTAATTCGACAATCAAAAGGAAATCAATTAGTAGAAATAAGAAAATATCAATCTTGATTCAATGAGTTTCTTCAAGAATCACTAATAGTATGGGAAAAATCAAAAAGTCTAGAGTCATACGTTCTTCTACAGTCACGTGTCACTTTACAGTCTAGATGAGAAGTGCAACAAATTGGAATTCAATCATTCATCAACAAATGGGAATTAGCATCGCGCTTCTATATATATATATATATATATATATATATATATATATATATATATATATATATATATATATATATATATATATATATATATATATATATATATATATATATATATATATATATATATATATATATATATATATATGTATATGTACATATATAAATATATATATGTATATATATATATATATATATATATATATATATATATATATTTGATCATAATTAAAACATTTAAATTGCATATTTGTATGCGTGGTAATTAATTATATAAAAAGCGAACTAAAATTATAATGCTTAAAATATGGCAATTCTGATAGTTTACAAATGAATTTAATTTTTTTTTCATTTGCTGTACGAAAACGAAGCATAGCATACATTTTTTACATTACATACAATATTCACTGATACATATCGAATAAACTTTATTATCAGATATAAGAAATATATTTTTGGCTCAGAGGGCTGTATTTAAGATTCTAAACTTCTTAAATATGGACCATGACAACATGTGAGATAATAATTTCCATGCATTTTCTAATTTTTTTTCATTTTTTCCAATGTATTAATGTTACATTATATTAATAGGTAAAACCATAGTAATCAGTTTAAAATTCCTTAAAAATTTTTTGTTGTATGTAATCCTGTTCGCTTAATAAAACAAAGAGGATTATTTAGAATAAAAATAAATTGGCGGTTTTGTTTATTGTAATATTTAAAAAAAAATCCATTGTAAATAAAAGTGTTTTTGGATAAAAATGATTAAATACAATTTCGAAAATGTAATTTTTATTATCAATAAAAGCATAAAAATATTTTTAGAACAGAAGTGTACTTTTACGCTAAATCATAAAAACGACAAGTTCAAGGGAAATGGAAAAAATAATACATTTAATTCTCCAAACAACATAATTAGTTACTTCATTTTATGGTAAGGAAATGTAAAAAGAAATTGTGTGCTTGTCATTTTAGTTAATTGCATAATTTATGATAAAACCTTCATATGACAAGAGGACTGAGCCTTTTTTTGAGGTAACCAGGTGACGATTGCGTATATCATGACAAATCCCCCACCATGAATGGGGACTGGAAGGAAACAATCCCAATCATACGTTTTTGCTCGTATTCTCCAAACCTGGACGTTCTCTATTGCAAGAAATGTGAGAAAGATTATTCACCAGAGCATATTATATACATATCTATATATATAACAAGACCGATAAAAGAGTTTAAATTCAGAAATATAACACTGGATCCACTCTAAAGCAATAATCGAAACATAAACAGAATGCAGAGTAGTGGTTTTCCAGACAAAAATAACATTTCATCTGCATTTTCATAGATTGGGCTTTTGCCTATAACGTCAAAGACGAATAAGAGTTAATATTGTATATAGTTGCTTATCAGTGTTGTCTGGTTCAGGAAAAATGGAATCTTTATTTCGTGCAGACCACAAAACTACATTTGTGGACCTTCGGATCTGAAAAATCATCTTAATTCTTGTTCTTTAAAATTGTCTTTGAAAATCTAGAATAGATTCTCATCAGATGATTTTCTAGAAGTATTACAAGTCCATCTTTTTAATTATTCTCTTAGGTCATTTCGTATATATGTAATTGTTATCATACGTTATTTATTCTACCATACCATGAATTTTAACAGACAATCAATGTTCATGAAGCATTTTGAACATTGACTGTAAACTAAAAAATACTTAGTAAGAATGAAATTATTATTACATTAGAAATACTATGCTATTTTTTTCGTTTTTAGTTTTAAAGCAATTATATATATATATATATATATATATATATATATATATATATATATATATATATATATATATATATATATATATATATATATATATATATATATATATATATATATATATATATATATATATATATATATATATATATATATATATATATATATATATATATATATATATATATATATATATATATATATATATATATATATATATATATAAACATTGTATCATTTAAAAATAATTAGTAAGACAAATTTTATTTTCAAAATGTTTTAAGATGAAAAATTCAGCATTACTATTGTGATTACTATAACAAAATGAAACATTAACCTTAAAGATCAAAATAATCAGAATTTTCCCATACTATGATATAATTTCATTATAACACACAGGTTAAAGTATAAAAAACAATTGTTTATATAAATACAACTATTTAAGATGCCGTTTAACACTTTTACAGAATAGTTTTAGGTGTAGTTCCCCTCATCTTATCTCACCATTAACATACACACATTCATTTCAACCGAAAATTCATCAGCTCATAAATCATGTTTTAGAAATAAGACTCAGGAAGATTTCCTAATTCTTCACAGAAGTCAAAAGCACTTCTAAGAAGAACTTGGAAACAACTGTCAGTACGTCTGTCACAACGTAAATCAGACGTGCATATTCCCACCTCCTATTGCTTCTAATCACGCTCTTTCTCACACGCGATTTCAAAAGGAATGGAACTATCATTTACCGCACGAAAACGTATGGTAATTATGCGAAATCTTTTGTGATAAATGACATAAATCAACTATTTATATACAAATTACTATTTGGTTTATTAATTATACGATTAAACCATTTGACAGATGTTATGGCAGCTATACAAAGTATAAATTATGAATGGCAAAGATATATATAAAAGATATTCATTCAAGATAGCAAAGAAAGTCGCAATTATAATGTTAGTTACAAATATAATAAATTCATTTAATGCAGTAGTTATTATATTTATTTATATCTATTAAAGTATAAACAAAATTCAGAACATTTCATTTATAAAATTCAATTTAAAATATCAATATTTGGAATGAAAAGTTTATATTAGTTTGGTCAAGCAATTTTATATTTTATAGTAATTACATTATGATGATAGTTTAATGATAAAGTTATTGAAATGTTAAAAAGAAGTATATAAATTTCATTTACTTTACAACTAATATTTTTATAGCTAATTATTTTAAAACATCCAGTTTTGAGATTTTAGTTGTTATTACATAAAAAAGTTACTATAAAAATACATTACAAGAAAGATAATATATATAATTAATAGTTTTGTGTAGAAAATTGGTTGTCCTCATAATTATTTAACAAAACATTTAAGCTGTGAAATAAACTATTTAAAAGTGAAAAGCATGTGATTAATTAATAAAATATATTAAATTTTTTGGAGCTTTTTTATAATAGTATCCTGTAGCACAAAATTATGATGTTAAATTAAATTAAAATTGCAAAAGAATAGGGTGTAATGTTTTCAAAAAAGAATAATCTTAATTACAAAGATATGAATAAAAACAATTCAAAAGTTTATTTCTGTATCAATATCGAATAAATCATACATATGCTTTTTAATAAAGGTAAGTATTTACGATTTATATTTTTTATTAATTATTCTGGATTTTAATAAAATATTCTTTTAAAAACAGAATTGAAACCAGTGATTAATTTATCCTTATTTTAACAGATTTTTTTCTTAGTTGTATTATTTTCTGCTTTTCAAAGACATATGCATTTGCTCACGAATTTTTTGTGTGTTTATTGAATAATATAATAAGAGAAATCCTTTTCCTTGATCAATATTTACACAGACTCTTTAATTAGATAAATATAAATAACACAGTCTATAATTTTATTTGCTTTGTGCTATTTTTTCAAAATTACATATATTTACGAAGCATTTTTTAAATAGAGGCATTTTCTTTTATATACATTCATTTTAATAATGTGTATTTTACAATTAACATTTTTTACTGACTTAGTCACAGTAAAACTCCTCTAAAAATATACTTAAATATTAATAAAGTGTAATTATTGGTTTGGTTAAGAAAATATTGGATGTATGAATGCACTTTATTTTTTGGAAACTGAATATTTCTCTTAAAATGGCTCACAGATGGATGGACTTTTCTTCCCTGAAGTAAAGTTTTTTAGGCGTTATGTGGAAAGTACCTTCGGAATACAAAATATGAGTTCATTAGAATTTTTTTTAAAGTAAGATAATAAAAATGGAACTTTTCTATTTTTAAATATTTATTTTGTGAAACTTTAGTTTGTTGATTTTTACATTTTTATACATAATTTCCTTTACAATTCCCTATTCTTTCAAAGAAGGAGCCATAACATTTTGAAAGTAATCATAAAAGATATAAAATAAAACGAGTTCATTCCAAACATTATTTTTTAAAGCCAGAAAAAATTGTTTTTACTTGAAATAAACCAAATGATTTATTTTTCATCGAATAAAAGTGAATCTTGCTCCCTCAATAAATTTTAATGTTGAAAATAAATAATATGAAAATAAATAATTTAATCCATAAAGATGTCAGGATTTCCTATTTTTTAATCATTGTTCCTTTCATATTTTTTCTTAATTACACCAATCACAATTAACAGTGGATTCTAAATATTTAAATACATCTAATTATTTACTTAGCATACTATTTTTAAACTAGATAACTGTTCAAATTTAAAGCAAATAATTTTACCATTTTTAAATTTAATCAGCTCACCAATTCAGATTAAATTGTTTTTTAAGTGGTTGCGTACATTTTATGAAATTTAATAAAGGGAATAATTTGGGGATGCTTCATATTAAGTTAACTATACATTGTGTATCCGCAATTACAAAATATGCTTATAATAATAATAAATTTACATTTATGTCTGCTTAAGAAAGTGAAAGTTATAATAGTTTAACATATAAGTCTGCTTAAAAAGGGGAAATTTGTAAAGGATTTTATTGAGAGTTAAGATTATACATAAAATATATTTAAATACATTAAAATATTTTCAATTGCATTCAATTAGCTAAAAATACAATTTAGCAATTAAAAAAATTTATTTTTCCATAATATACCATCTCTAGTCTTGCTAACGTTATAAGAAATCAATATTCTCTCATGTAAAATTGGCACTTACCTTTCATTAGAAAAAAAAATTTTTTTTCTTAATATTATTCAGACATAATGTTGTACTTAGAAGTAGCACTAAATTTTAATTTGCATGGTAAAGTGTTATCCCTTAGATGAAATTATTAATATTTATAAGAAATCGGATGTTATTTGTGATTAATATTCCAAGCTTTGTATTAAGACACTCAATTATCTGTTACATTTTTTTTAATTTTCTGTCAAATAAGAATAAGAAATTATTCAGTAACATTAATCATAAAATAAAACTCAGAATATGCCCTAATTATACTTGAAGGATGTGACATTTCTTTGATCTTAAAAACAATTTGGTGAAAATATGAGACTGATTGAGAAAAATGCACACAAATTAAATTTATTTCTATGATTTTTAAATTTTGGCTTACAAAAAATAGTGATTATAAGGTCAGATATAGAGAATTCTTTTTTTATATAATACATTATCTTATAGTATATAACAATGTATAGCATAAACTGCAAACATTTTAGCTTAGCAACAATACAGTCTATTGTTTTCTTCATAATTTGATATAATGAAAAGGAATTAAGTGATAATTCCTCTCACAATCTTAGGTAATCTAATCAAAGAATTTAAATATCTTAACTATTTCAGAAAGATTATGTTATCAGAATAAAATCATTTTCTATTTAATTAAAAAAGAAAAGTACAGTGATCTGATATAATTTTATCTCTTGGATTAAAATAAAAAATAAAATATCAAATACCTTGTTTAATTTGGATAAAAAGTCTCTGAAATAAACTAAGATACTTTTGAATTTAACTATGCTTTTCTGAAATATCAAGGAAAGTATTAGATATGCTAAAAGTAATACTGAAAACCTTCTCAAAAGAGAAATTGAACAAAAATTTGTCTTCCTAGATCATTTTAGTTTTTGGGTTAATACAGCATTATTGTTCGTCAATGCACTTTCAGTTTGAAATTAAGAAACTCATTTCTAAGGCATTTTTAATCTAAAGTCTAGAGCACAGCGCTGAATTATTAAAATAATTACAATTTTGTAATTTTGAAAATTGAAGAATTTCATTGTATTTTTATATGATATTTAAAATTTTGAATGTGTGATTAATTTAAATGATAACAGAAGGAGTCACTAACAAAAGGTTTTTTGTCATTTTTCTGAAATGTATTCGTTTGAAATAGTTTTAGTTTTGTGAAATCTGATAGAATAGTCTTTAATAGATTTAAATAATAATCCCATATTAATCACATGATTTATCAATTTATCAATTTAAATGTTTAATTTTTATTTTTGCATTGGGAACTTATATTTATTTATTTTTTGGAGTTAATTTTCAACGATTGGATATGTTCATGTTAGAGAGAACTCGTTCTAAAATGTTCTCTCAATGTTAAGAAGGGAACTAATTGGGATCATATGCAATAATTATACATATAGTGTGAACAAATATGTGTAATATAAAGTGTATTAAAAAATGAAAATTATGTCATTATATAAATAATAATTTAATAAACAGCAGCAATCAAAAAATTAATTATATTAATACATAAAATTTTTATACTGCATTAAATTTTACAATAAAACTTTAATTTATGTTTTCTTTTTAAAAAAACAACATTTTAGTTCGAATATGTAATCATTTTCAAGTATTCTTCAAGAATATCATGTAAGTTATCATAATTCAATTTTCAAATAATTATAGGTTTATTAAGAGAAGAATTTTAAAAACTAAAACAATTTATTTTCTCAAAAAGATGCAGTTTTTCTTAATTATTTTAATTTCAAAATACTTAAAAGTTTTATAAATTTTTGACAAAAAAAGTGGTGATTGGTACTTTGTTGTATATATTTACGAAATATGTCAGATGAAAATTCAGCTGATTAAAAGTACTTTCAGGTAAAAGATGTTTGTTTATTGTTAATGAATTTTAATATAGAATACTGCTAAGCCTATAAGTAATATTAAATCTGATGAATTTGTGCTATACTTTATTAATTGGTTAATTGGAAAATTTATAAAAGTGTTGCAATTAAAAGAATATTTTAGAAAAAATTGCAGAAATTTAATGCACATAGACGAATCTAATGTATGAATGAATGTTAAATAGCTTTTTTGACTGTAAATTTAATTTTCATCTGTGTGCATACTTTAATAAATTTTCATACCTACATTTCAATGAAGACAAATCTATCATATGAATGCAAATTGCAAGCTCGTAGCAAATGATATAAATAAAAATTAATTCATATTTTCTGTCATTTGACGAGCAAAAGCATTTCAGTAAATGTGCAAAAGTCAAGAAAAATTGAATACATTTTCTAGTTTCTTATAATATAAAATATACTAGCCAAATTTTATTAAAAATAATGTATGAAGTAAATCAAACTCAAGCATTTATTAACCCCACAAACTAAGCATATTAATATATTATCTGCCCCATTTTTATATCGACAAGTAGCTTACTTAAATAATATAATAACAGTTTTCCATTTGCAATAGATTAACCGTATTTTACAGTATATATTATAAATTTCTTTTGCATCTGTATCAAACACTAAATATAAACTTTCTTTAATATTAAGTGAATATATGTTAGATTTGGTTGGTTGATACACAAACAGTTTATGGAGCAAATAATGAAACTATCATAGGAATGTAGTTGTTTTTATCTCGTTTTTAGTTAATTTTATAAAATATTGTAACTGCAAAATATCTTTTTATTAGATGTTGTTATGTATTATAAAAAAAGAACTTATTTAAAAGTATGAATATGTCTGTAAGGATTTAAGGATCCATATATTAAAAATTTACAAGCACTTATCGCATTTTTGTAAGACGAAGGAATAATCTGCAAATGTATGGAAAATATGTCCCAGTTAAAGGTACAGATGAATGTTCCTATGTTTTGACTACAAAAGAGTACGCATACAAAGCATCACATATTTATCGTCTTCTTTCCATTTACCTTTTAGAAAGCACTTAGTGGTAATTGATTTGTTGTTTCCATAAAATAAAAAATCACTGAGTTGAGAATTAATTTAATCACTTGTAATTAAGTTACCATGGGGTTTTGAACTAACGTAATGCAATAAAGGTCTTATTGAAGCATACTATCAAGGTAAAAATAACGTTACTAAAATTGCGAGACAAATTAGATGTTCATATAACACTATTGGAAATTTTACTGGAAATAAGATACTAGAGAATATCAAACCAGAAACGTTTCTAAAAAGTAGCTTATTGCTGAGAAAAAGGAATTTTAAAGCATATTCAGCTGACATAAGTGCCAGAGAAAATGTTAAATGTTTAAAATCAGTTACAAGATAAATATGCATATGTATGATAGACAAATATACAAAAGGGGAAAATATAAAATATGGTTCTGTTGCTGAATTAAATTAATTCTTGAGGATCAGGAATAAAGAGATACATTAAAATGGAAAGATTTGAAATACTAAAACCTTCAAAATCTTTTAGGGAATATCGTATTTTCACTCTCGTTTCAAACTTGGTGGACACTTTAACTATTAGTAAAGCAATTTTTATTATTTAACTATTAGTAAAGTAGTCTTAATTATTAGTAAAGTATTAGCAAGGTAATTTTATTTACCAATTAAATATTAATTTTATTAAACGTTTTATTTTCCTCCCAGTAATAAATAAATATGAAAGCAAATTATTTTTTAAATTTTGAATACTGTTATACAGAATTTATTGTTTAAATAAAAATATATTCAGGAAGAATATTATATACTATTTCTTTAGTTCGTCCTCAAAATAAATTACAAATTTCAGTTTCAATTTTCTCCAGATGTCTGTCTACTAGATGTGTTAATTTTTGTCATATGGTTATGAACATGAAAATGATAAGACTTGTAAAGATAATTTTGTATTAAACGAAGAAATGTAAATTTAAATTTATGAATGAAATAAAAAAATCATTCTAGCATCTTTTCATTGACTTTCAAAACGTGAAGGAAAGACTTCTGTTTAATTTTAAGAATTTCGATTATGTTCTTAGCTGTTACAGTTTTTTTTCCTATAAACCCACGTGTTTTTATATACAATTAACATAAAAATAACTATAAAGTGTGATGATTTGATACAAAACATTAAATATATGTGCATTTTTGAGGCATTTTATTTAATTTCTACACATATAAAAATAAAAAGTAATCAGCTGTAGTACAATATATTTTTTTTTCAAAAGATAACAGCACAATCCACAATTCTTTTTTCAAGTTTTAAATCTTTTAGTTTCTATGGCTTAACGCGAAATGTGACTACTCAGGAAGAATGACAATATTTTCAAAATCTTCCAATCTTGTTAAAAATATTGAGTGACTGCTCTATCAGTCTATATTCCCATGACATTACAATCAAATAAAATGTTTTTCAAGCGCATCAAGATTTATCCTATGTTCAATAAATACAAACAATGTCCCATCAACAGTATTGTCAGAAAATGCAAGAATCGTTTCAAAAGAAAACCATTTTCGAAATATAAAACACGCATTTTGGATGATATTTGTTATAATGATACCAATCAATCATGAAGATGGTTATTTATTATATACATATTAAGAGTATATATATATATATATATATATATATATATATATATATATATATATATATATATATATATATATATATATATATATATATATATATATATATATATATATGTATATGTATATATAATTTTCTGAAGCACTAATGTTTTAATATTTCAAAATGACAATTTAGAATATCATAAAATATTTGATTTTTTAGGTTGTTTAAATTCACCAGTAAATGATAAATGTAATAATTAATAAAGTACATAAATTTAGTTAGTGAATCTGATGAGTAAATACACCTATTCAATAGTGTCATGAGATCTCCCTTCTTAGACAGTTTAATGATGATGACACCGACAGAGTTCCATTTCTAATGTGAGGAGTTATAAGCACGCTTTCAAAATTGTATCTGTTATATTCAAGATACATTCGATTTTGATTTGTATATTTAGATTATAATGTGAGTATTATGTATTAAATATACATGAGTATTTTATGGAATAATGCATAGAATTTAAATAGCATTTTTTTCTACTTTATATAGTACAAAAAATTGAAGCAAAACAACATTAAAACACAGATGAACATAAAAAATAATTGATCTTTTTAGAAAGACTAAAAGGAAGAATTTTATAAAATTATAATATTGATTTTGGATAATATTTAATTTATGAGAATGAAAGGAAATAAATGATTTGAGTTTACTTTGAATATTTTAGAAAATTCACAACTGTATAGTATTTTACTATACTACTGGAAATCCTAAATACTGACTATGTTGATAATTAGGGTTTTCAGTGCATGTAACCTAAATATTTTTCTAAAACTGATTCGAATTCCATTTTTTATTTTGAATTGAAAAAAAATGATGCAAAATTCTAATTTATGATATTAGTTTGTTCAAATTAAAATATTGTATCATTGTTGAAAATTGTTAGAATTTCAAATATCCTCTTTATTTTTTTCAAAAACATAGATATTTAAAATTTTATTAAATTTTACTTTTATAAAAATATTTTTTTAACTTTAAGCATATATATAACAATTATTTCAATGGTAGAAAATTTAAAAGCATTACCCTGAATTTTCTGGATTTTAAAGAGTTAAGATGCATTTAAATACGTGTATATTATGAAATATTAATTGTTAATACGCTACTTTCATTCAATATATTTATTAATTACTTCAAAAGGATAAAATGATTTGTTATTTATATTTTGTAATGGGTTATCTTTCAAAATAAAAACATAATTTTATGAAAAAAGTAAGAGATTTTACAAAATTATATAAAGTTTCTCAAATTATTTAGGGTTTTTCAAGAAACGAATACTTTTTTATGTCACATAAATTAATCTTAAAAAGCATTATTTGCTAAAATAAAAGATTACTTACACTATTTATTCTAATTAAGCAGCATTAAAATCCATTGACTTTCATAAAAATCCAAAAATTAAGAAATGGTTAAACACCTATCAGGTTATATTTTCAGAATTATATGCATAAGAAGCATATCTATAACACATGCGCTCAAAATTAAAATATGTTAATGGTTGAACAGATTTAATTAATCAGAGGTCATATTCAACCTTAGTTTGCTGAACTCGTTATTCATATCGTACAATTTTGCTCTTGGTATAATATCAGGTACTAAATGAATTTTTAGTGTTAAGTATGTAAGACGAAAAAGGCATACTTTAAAAAATAATATAAATGTCCATATTTATTACAAATGATCACAACCTTGAAGATCTAACAAAATTGAAAGCAATGATCGATATTATATGTTGCTAAATGGTGATAAAATTATATATTCATTGACGCATCATACCAAAATAGCTGATAAAACAGTTGAACCAAAAATATGAGATTTTATATTTATAGGTTTATTGTGAATATTTCACCATAAAATATAACGTGTAAAGATACATTTTTGAATATAGTAATGATAAGTTGATATAAAGCTCACAATATATGGATGTTTACCTAATTTTCACTGAATATAATATAAAATTTAAAGTTTTGAAGATTTATTAATTAAATAATTACCTGTAATTTTTAATTCGCATCCATGTTCCTCAAATTTATCAAGAGTCATTCTTTTTCTTCAAATTGTTATGAAAACAAAAATGCTGTTTTTACAAAATGGCTTCTCAATTAATTTTATAAATTAAACTAAATTTGTTTTATCTTTTACTTTTCCGCCATCTCATCACAAGAAAGATCTCACTGCTCATTTTTATCTTGCCAAGAATCTTAAGACGTGCAAATCAAGAAAAGTTGAATAGTTTTGTGTTTCGAAAAACATTTTAAGAGCAGTATTTCGTGTACCTAGAACAGACTACGATAAAAACATATAATATTGGTATACAAATATTACTGGTTCTAAATGAAAAATAATGCTATACAAATCTTATACAATGCATTGAATTGAACATCATACCATAGATTAGATTATAAAGTGTTTGAAAAATAAAACAAATTTATAGTTCGAAATTAAAACAAACTTCGATTATCTTCTTATTTATAATGACCTTTTAAAACCAACAAGAATTTTACTGAATATTTTCATGACTTTATTTCTTAGTAAAAGTGCATCTTAGCAAAATGCATAAGCTGTTCTTTTTTATCAACTTCAAAGCATTCTTATTTGAAAGATATCTGGAAGTATGTAAGAACACAAAGTAAACTGATTCAACAGACCTTTTTCAAGGAATAAATTAAAAATATGAAAGATCAGTATATATAAATGAATAAAAAATATGAAGAAAATGTGTTTTAATCATATTTCTGATTTGAAAAGAAACTTAAACGTTAATAACTAGTATAAAAAAGTGTCAACATTCATATTATGTAAATAGAATTTAACAGTTTTACAGCCCGGATTTAGATTAGAAATCTGAAATATTTTATTATTGAAAGAAATAATGTTAACTTTTAAGTTATGAAATTACTATATTCTTATGTTAAGTATTCTAAATTTCTTTAATAAAAAACATTTCCATTGCATATAGATTTAACATTTCATATAGATTTATAAATTCATAATAAAATAAGAAAGATAGGATAGCAATAGCAAAATTATACATAATATTCATTGTAATTTAGTTGATTAAAAATAATTTTTGTATATTAATTTTACTATTTTGAAGATTATATCACAACATATGAGAAATATATCATTCATTTGCTTAATGATTATATTTCAGTTTTCTTCACTGCAATGATCAATGGTAACTTAAGTAATTTCAAATTCAATAAAATAAATGCGTAAGATATTATTTAATTCTAAATAAGAAACACATGAAATATAAAATTTTAAAAGATATGACATACTTTTAATGACAAATTTAGTTAAATAGAAAATCAAAAGTGATAATTAAAGTGAAAAACAATTTATAGAAAAATGATTGATTTTATTTATAACAGTACATAATTGAAAATTATAAAAAAACATTATACCGTATCATAAATGTAAATAAATATAAAGTAAAAGCTGTAATCACCATAATTATTTGAATAAAAACTATGAAAGTGGTCATTTTTATGATTAATTAACCATTAGCTATTATTAATAACACTAAAGGTTAATATTTGTCACAGTTCATCTGAAAAGTATTTACTCAAAAGGAAGTATTGATTATTAAAAAAATGCAGAGATATAAGAACATTTACAGGTTCATTGCTGTTTTATTATTTGAAATATGTACCATAGATTTTGGAAATGCAAAAAAAAAAAAAAAAGAACTACGATAATTATATTTAAACTTCTTGTCATACTTTTTTAAATTATGGAAAAAAATGTGTTGTTTCATATAAAACTTTTAGTGAATCTTTATGTTATTTTTAATAAATCGAACGTACATAAAAAAACACAAGCGGCACATAAAAAAATTTAATGAATACGTGATGATATAATTAGTATATAATTTCATGTAGTATAGTATAATTTGTGACTTTGTTTATCCGACATTCAGAATAAAGCATAAAAAGCAAAAAACTGTTTTATAATTAATGCTGCCTATTAACTGCATTTTGAATATGACAATTTTCAATTTTCTGTTTAATTATATATATATATATATATATATATATATATATATATATATATATATATATATATATATATATATATATATATATATATATATATATATATATATATATATATATATATATATATATATAATGACAAATGAAAACTTTAAAGTATTTTTTCTTCATACATAAATTAATTTTACCTTTACTTACTTCAAACAAATTAATATAAATTAAAATATACATGAAACATACGTTTGTTTCGAAAGGAAACTAATGAAATTATTAAAAATCATTGAACAGTAAAAATAAAAGTAATTGATGTTTTTCAAAAATGTGTAGTTATATATTAGTTTCCTAAACTTCATTTTATTTCAGAAAAGCGTTTTTATAAATACTAAACAGTAATCTTAGTTAAATTATCGATTTTCAGGATTAATTCTTCAACTCTTTCAGTTATGATGAATGGATATTTGAAAATAAATAATTCAGTATTTGTATTTTCTATAATTTGTAAAATATATCTTTACAGTAGATTTGAAATAAAATTATTTAATTAAAAATTCTAATCATAAAAAATTTCCTTAACAGTAGGAAAATTTATATTTCTATGAAATATAAAAGGATTTGTTTCCTATCAATAAAAATAAGTTTTCATCTTACCTGAAGACAGTTTTCAAGAACTTTGGTTATTACTCATACTTAATTGTTTTTCTGATTTCATCTAAAATAATACCGGGCAATATGGTGAATCATACATTTTCCAGGTAGTGGTGATAATTATTTTGCTATACTTTTACTCAAATATTTCCGTTCATATTTTGTTCCAATAGCTTTCAGAAATATTATGTGACAGCTTCCGGATTAATCGCTGTTGATGAAAATGGACTTCCGGCACAAAAAGTACTTACTTAGCCATTTTTGTTTCTTGTCCCCTATTTTCTTTATAGATAATTTTTGACCTGAATAAAATACATTAAATTTGTATAAACCACATATGATTTTACTGTTTTCATAATTTTGCAATTTTAATAATAAATAAACAATTTTAATTTTATTTTCAATCAATTTTAACTAAATAGATATGGTTTTGTTAAAATAAAATCTCTAAGAATAGATTGTTAGCTAAATAACAGCATGTGATAAAACTGTTTACATTTGTAGGAATATATTAAGAAATAATTGAATAAATAAATTTGGTTAAACTTAAATTAATGAAGACTATTATTTAAAAACCAGGAAAATATAATAGAAATAAAAAATATTAGAATTAGAAAAATATTATTCATTTTAAGATGTTTATTGAAGATTTTTTTAATTTTGCGTTCAAATATATCTAATGAGACAAAGAAAATTTTTTAAGATTTTTAAACTGCAATACATTATAATAGTTAACAAAACTATTGGCATATTCTGCGTATTTTAAAAGCAATTAAATAAATAACAGATTGAAAGCTAATCTGTTAAGTAATTTTATTATTTGTTAATTAGGTATTTTCTTCTATGAGATTTCAAATAAACCTAAAAGTTTTTGATTTTGTATAAGCTTTTCAATTTAAAGGTGAACTTTAACTCATGAAGTAAAATATGTGTTAAAATAACTTAACTTATAAGACAATTATATTTCATCAATTGTAAAATTTATAAAAAAAATCAACTTGGAGAACATAATCAAAAGTCATTATTTTATGTAACAGGTTTTTCATAATTAATATAGTTCATAAATTTATACTATTTTATAAATTATTTTTTAATGTACAATTTAAAAATATTACATAATTAAAAATACTTCAGTATATAAATATATCATTATATTATCTACACCATCAAGCAAATTTTGAAATTTATATGCTTAGTATTTTTTAAATTAATTGAATGATATAATCCAGTACTTTATTAATATGATCTTGTTTTTATATCAGTTTTCAATTAATGATTATAATGATTATAATGACTTATCAAAAATTTCTTTTTCAGAAAAGTTTTAGACCTACAATACAGAATGAGTATTTTACATAGCATCCACAAAATTTCTTTGGTTTATTATAAGTAGAAGTTAAAAATAGTCATTTTTTATTCATTTTGTATTTAAGATAAATGTTTAACCATTGCTGAAATTAAACACTTCTTTAATAAAAATGGGCTACAGATAAAAGGCATGTTTTGATAATTATAAAACATTAATGTAAAAGAAATAGTTTGTTTGTTACAATTCGTAACTGTAATAAAAAATTGTTTAAATAATTGAAATTTATTATTCATATGGTGTTCAAAATAAGAAATTTTTGTATACCAAGGAGAATTCAATAATAGAAAGTTTCACAATTTCTTAAAATTTTGATATTACAAAATATTTTAAATTTTTTTCTGAAATTTCAAAAATTTACTAGAAATTATAATGACATATTATCCTTCTCTTGTTATTTGAAAATATTTTACGAAAAATATATGAAAAATTAATGCACCTGGTATTAAAATTGGTTAATTACTCTATGATCAGCCTAATAAATTTATTAGATTTTGCTAATGTATCCATAATGTTTTTAAAACCTAGAGCTATTGTAATTTTATTTGCAACAAAGAAAATATTGTTGAATAAAGCAAATGTATTATGTGTTCATAATTCATTCTAAGATAAATATTTAAATGCAAATTAATTGTGTCAAGTCCCACTCAGGAAACACCTTATAAGACAACAAAAATCAAAATCAAAATATATAATACCTATTACATGTGTGATATCGTAAAACAAAATCAATCATAATCAAAATGCATGTTCAAAATTAGTTTTCTAAATCTATCATGTTTATTAATATTTTTAAATAACATGCAATAGAAATTTAGCTTACACATCTTAAAACTTGGATACATCTTTATTATTATATATTAAGTAAATTACTATTACAAACTATTACAAAATTTATTTAAATCAATTATTACAAAATGTTGCAAAATAAATTTTACATAAAAATGCATCATTTGTGCATATTTATTTCCACATGATATTTATCATTATTTCCTGTCCGTATAATATTACATTATTACAATATAATTGAACTAATATGTAAAAATTTCACATAAATTAATTAAAATAAATTATTTATGATTTTTATTAAAGTAATCTATAAATAATTTTAATATTTTTTAATTTAATATAATATTATCAACTAAACTAAATGCAGAACTTCCTTCATCAAATAAACACATCTGATAAACAATGTGCTGGATTAGAAACAAAATAAAAACAAATTGAAAAAAAAGTTTCTGAAAGAAAAAAAAATCGGAAGTCTTAATCCATTTTATAGGTTGCGCTTTTTCTCAAACAACTGATCCAACTGTTAGATGAAACTGATATGGATTTGTAATCGATGACCAATTAAGAAACAACCTCATGTGACCTACCACATCCACCTTATTTCACTATTGAACGTGATACAAGGTATATTGTGATAATTGCAGTAATGGATCGATTAAACATGTGACGAACTGTAGCACAAAAGATTCAGTCTAAAATGCATCATTAGGTGTCTGCTATTACCATGCTCATCGAAGGGACACGGTGTCGATGTCCCAGTTGGTTAGGGTGTCTTTCTTGATATCAGAATGTAGTGAATTCGAATGACGACTTAACAGAAGATATGGATGGGACAAGTTTAATAAGTCGTGGTTGCAGTGTCATCTAGGGAAAATAATATTCTAGGGAATGGCAGGTCGAGCATTGAAAGGACCTTCTGTTTTGTACTTGCTTCTAAATTACGAAGATTTCTATTTGGCTGCTTTATTAAACTGGTAGAGCCCAACTCTGGGTTAAGTACTGGTAATTATTCTGGTGCAACAACAACGGCGTTTGCTAATGAATGAAATGTTTGACAGGCGACCATTGTTTCGTTTATACATAGTTAGAAACCACAGGTACTTTGTTGATGAGGTTATGAACAACTGACAAGAATAACAAAATGGAATAATATTGGTCTAGTTGTTGAATCCGCTTCTGTTTTTTCAACTCTGTTAAGATGGACTCCAGTCTAGATACACCAAGGTGAGCAACAGCTAAACTGTTGCATTTTGTAAAGCAAAACTTGGTTTCGCATCCTGGATTATGGTTTATAATGTCATCGGATTTCAATCCCGCAGCTCTCTAGTACTCATTTGTAGTGTGTTAAATAGATAGCGTTATACCTCCGATAGTTTGGAGTCGTTTGTCCTCTCATCCATTCCAGTTTGCTTTCAGTCAATTTCTAGCAGGGTAAAGCATGATCATATATGACACGCAGACTTTAAATGTTCTTCTCTACTCATCGGAAATAGTTCTTTATTCAAATCAAAGTGTGTCCTATCTCTAATAAAGTATGTGGTTCATGTTTGCATAGCAAATGTCCAGATATAACTCCGCAACTAAATCATGTCAAAAGAGTTATTATAACACAACATTGATATTTTGGTAATGATTGTTATATACCAGGATATATTCGAAGTAACTTTAATTTTTTGATTAAGCGTGTAGCAGCGGTTATAGCCAGCAATGATTGTTTCATTAGCTTCTGATATTGATTGTTCTATGCCAAATAAATTTTTTTGCGATATGACTCTTCTTTCTTGATATTGCATTTTTAGATTGCCAGCATAATAATAATTATATTTACAATTTAACTACTTAGCACCTTAATTTCATATTTTTTCTTTCAAACTACGAGAAAAACCTTACTTACACGTTTTTCTGAAACATGTTTTAAATGAAATTTTCTATTCTACTTATGAAAGATGAGTATTCTCATATTTATTTATAATACTTTTAACAGACATTGTTTAATTGGGCGAAACCCTTATCAAACACAATGAAGACTATCTGAATAATTACGTTACATAAAGTAAGAAATGAAAGAATGCTGTTTTACTTGATGTCAATTCTTGAATTCAGAATTGCCAAGTCATCCCATTATTATAGTGAGACACGTATTAAATTTTAACGAAAAAATAATATTGCTATTTTTAAATGGGACTTCTCTCTGAATAACTTTAAGCTCTTCTGAATTTTTTGCTGAGATTCATCGAGCATTTAAGGACTAATGATGTTTTTCCATCCGCTAAGACAGATGATAATTTGTTTATCTAAAGGTTTTATACAAGCTGAAATATTCACAAAAGGTCACTGAGCCTCAAATTTTAATTATCTACTTAACTGCTCAAATCACTTCTTCAGACCAAGTTCTAAGTTAATTCTTTCAGATAGCTTTCATTGTTTTGCGTAAATATAATATTTTTAACGAGTGGAAATGACTTTAACGAAATTATTATTTTAGATTTACTGAGTTAACTTTTTTTCAATCTTCGTACTAATTTTGGTGCTGAATGATTTTAATCTGTATAATAATGACTTTAGGAAGTGTATTTTTAAAATAAGGTAATTAAATTTAAAAACTTTAGTATAAAAATAAATATGAAAATGATTGTATATTCACTGAAATATGTTTTCGCAGTCACGCTGAATTAACATTTTTTAATGTTAACATTAAAAAATGTTAATTGAGATGATGTATTGGTTTTGGGAGGTACATTTTTTTAAAAAAAGCAAGAACTAAATATCATAGTATTCATATGAAGATACCTCCAAATTAAATACTCTCTTCAAAAAATTTATTCAACGAAAAATTTCGTTAATATCTAATCTATTTTCGAAATCTTGCTTACTTTTTGAACTTTGTTTGATAAAATGTATAAAAATGTGACTGAAATTATTTTTTAAAACAGTGGGGTGTCATGTGCAACTCTGGGAGTGACACCCCTTCTCACATTCTTCTTGAATGCCCATCTGTTTCAGAAGAAAGGAACGAGCTTTGTAAAGACTTAAATAACAGGTGGCCCCCGATTTTGGTGGACATAGTAAAGAAAAGAATTTTGAATTTTTCTAAAAATTTATTCATGCAGTTATTTAACTCCTTTTTTATTTTTATATCTCTTTTTTTCTCTCTGCCTTCTTTTATTATTATTTTTTTCATCTCATGATTTAATTGGATTTGTTATGTAGTACATTTGTTGTACCTTCCGGCCCTGTGTGGTATTCCTTGGTGCACAGGGAGATATTTTTGTTTTCCCAAATAAAAAAAAATTTCCACTTCAATTTAATCTGACAGATGCAAAATATTAATTTTATATAGTATATTTGAAGAAGAAAGTAAATATGAAAATAGTTTTATGTGTACTCATATACCATTCCAAACATTATACAATTTGTCTAACTTATTTTATTAAATAGAAAAAATGTCTTTAGAAAGTTTAGGTAACTTACCCAAAATAAAGCTATAAAATTCCGAATAAGAGATTATTGAAAAATGTTTTGTTTAACTTTCAAAAATAAAAGAGAATTTTTTTTTAAATTTTATGATAGAAAACTGTTAACTTTACTTTTATGTCATTTTAGTTCTGAAATAATTTTCAAGGCATTTTATCCATCTTGTTATATTCTTTATTTTATTCTTAAAATAAAATAACACAACTTGTATAGATTCTTAAGAAACTTTCATATATTTTTGCATACTTCAAATTATCTTCACAGACATCAACAACGGTTTTTTTTAATCTGAAATATCTATAGGTATATTATTATATATATATATATATATATATATATATATATATATATATATATATATATATATATATATATATATATATATATATATATATATATATATATATATATATATATATATATATATATATATATATATATATATGTATATATATATATATATATATATGTATATATATATGTTAAGGGATCTAAAACCATAAATACAAAGAGAGAGAGATTGAAGTAATTTATTTCTTAAATTTTATTAAATAATTAAATGTGATTTTCGAATTCATCACGTTATTGAACTCATGGTTGATTTTTATCGCACTTTATCTAAATTTTCTGTTTTATCTATGTTTTTATTTTTAAATCCATAAAAATATTTTGAAACTGAACAGGGATTTTTCATGGAAATGTCAATTTATTAACGAATATGAAATAGAATTTATGTATTTGTTAACATTAGAGACTTAATTAATAATAAATTCAATACATTATTTAATTACTGAGTTTCCAATATAAAATTGGTTAAATTATTAGTAGATATTTAGGGTACAACACCGTAAAAAAGTAATTCGAATATCTGAATTCTCAGTTTACTTTTTATGTTGAGTGTTGGCAGTTTCATTAATAAAAATCATTCCTGTACAATGATTTATTCTAATCAGAAAAGAATAGTATTTGCATAGACTTTATTTTCTCTTTTTCTTGAATTTTTTGTTTAATACCTATTGAATTATATAAGTACATAAATACATACTTTAAAATATTTCTAAAGTTTGTTGAATTGTTCTAATATTGGAATCAAATAAAATGTTCTATAAACACAATCAATGATTATTCTTCACTTTGTTTCTATAGATTTTCTACGTACAGTACTTGAAACTGCTTGTAATTTCAATATTCCGTACTTTTAAAAGCTTTTTAAGAAGAGATAATAAGTCTATCTTTTCTTGTCTTTTAAATAGAGATTTTATTGTATAATATTTCTATTTTCAATGAGATATTACCTTTTTTGTTTGTTTTTATTTAAGTTTTTTAAACTAAATTATTGATTTTTAAAAATATTGTCTGTTTTCCTAATGATTGTCATAATATATCTATCCCGTCTTTAAATTTTTTACAATTTGTTGTTTTCTTTTCATACTAATTAGATCATCTGAAAAACTTGTTTTCCTTAATGCAAATAAAATAGAATGATATGTGTTTGTTATTATTCTAAAAATACAAAAAACTTTTATTTGAGATTCAAGTGATTTCAATTCAAATTTTATAACAATTCTGCAAATGTAAAATCTATTCTATTCCAAAAGTAAAAGTTAGGCACTCTATAATAAATAACATAAATTTCAAGAATTTAAATTTAATTTTACAAAAATCTAAATGAAATTAATCCAAATTATCAAATTATTTACTTTATTTGGCAATGTTTTTAGTTATACAGACATCTAATTTTAATAAGAAAACATTTTGGATAGAAATCAAAATTACAGGATATCAATACAGACAGGTTACTTGGCAACGATTTCTTATTCTTTTAATTTATTTTTATAATTGGTTTCTCGCTGTTTATGCTTTAAATTGTATTAACTAACAAATAACTTCGGCTTATGATGAGGTATAAATAGAATATTATGTAGAATATAACCTTCGACATAAAGTAATAAATTGAAGTATTACCATGTCGTGTATTTAAAGGACACAATCTAAAAGAGAAGAATGATATTAAAAGAAATTGAGACAATTGTATCTTAGATCAACTTTCAATGAAAGTTATCACCTTTTTTCTTAGCTTGGTAGAGAATTATTATGCTTTGGGTGTCAGTGAGTAAAACAACATTTTGTGTTAATTTTTGGAAATTTAAATATGAAGTCAAATAGGCAATAATTCTTTATCGAAATTGAGGAAAATTGTGTCAATTGAAATTTCTGAGAAGATTAATATAGAAGCAGAGTTCAGTAGTTTATAATAGTGAAGACAGTAAATATTGCTGTCAGAAATATGAAAATATTGTTTTGTTAAATATGATATTAATGGTAGGAAAGAATTCGAGATTAAATGGTAGAAAGTGAACTCGACAGATTGGCTCAGTTAGAAAAACAACTGGCTTTTGAAAAAGTTAAATCAGATTCACTTTCTATATCAATGAAAAGGTTAAGGATACTGACTACTTAAATTGTTCGAAAAATTTAGCATATTTACTGAAAAATGTAAGAATTCTAATTAAGTCACTACCATCATGATCCGAATGGTAAAAATTTTATTTTCTATTTCTTTATAAGGTTTTTCAGATGAAAAGTGCACAAGCTTGATATTCCCTTTAATATTTTGGATAAAAATGCTACCTTAGTTTCTATGAATACAAAGGATTTAGATTGGCAAGTCAAAAGTAAAGAAAACAAAATTAAGTTTCAACATGTACACCAAGACGCTCTGAATATATTTCAAAGAGCTTAAAAATTCAGTTAGCATCACTATTGACAGTAATTTTTTACTATTATTATTATTATTAGATACGGAACTTTAGAAACTTTAATTGTGTCTATGTAAGATGCTAGAGTCTATTATTAGTTTAGATTATTAATTATTTAGCACAATATATTGGGAACTACAGTCACAAAAATCTAAAAATAATACATCCTTTACGACATCTCTAAATGTATCGAAATTTACGTGTGGTCGTATACGAATGCCAATAATGAACTTGGGTCAAATGCTTATAGAACATGGAATGAAGAAAATTAGGGTAATAAATTTTATGGAACAAAGTATGTTTCTAAATGTGTCTGACCTTAAGGCACCAAAATTCATTAGGTGCATATACGGAAATGTAAATCAGTTTCACGAATTTAAGAAAATTGTCAGAGAAAATTGAAAATTTTATAGAAAAGTTTGTTGATAATTCTAACTGCAGCAGTTGCTTATAATCTTATATTTCAGAAAACAGCAATTTTTCAACTGGTGCACAGATATTTAATCCAAGGAAAAATAACCTTAATAAGATTAAAGAGAAAACATTTTCTGGAACAAACACTAAAGATCTTGATTCTAAATTAGTTTTCCTGAGTATCGCGCCACGAGGGAGGGAGAGAGAGATACAAGTGGCAGATAAGTTTAGGAGGTGTCACGTTCCGTAAGCCTTACTAGGCAATCCTATTTGTCATGCTTTTTATCTAAACACTAATTGAAATAGGTAAACTTTAAACAAAACCAAAAACGAGTTATAGTTTCTGGATAAAATAATACTATTCTTCTGTGGATACCTTGCTAAAAACAATGATTTCTAATCAGGAGGATAACTATTAACGATTGATAGAACTGTTAGCTGTTCCAACCAAGATGGATTTTGCCCCAATGAGACATTTCCAAATAAATCATTTGGAATTAGAAAACGAAGTTGGTAGATGGGAATTTTAATAAACTAAGAGATGTGGGCATATTATAGAGAACTTAACTGTTTCTTGAGTTCTTAAAACCTGAAGACTGAAATCTTTGATCTCTGAGTTAACGTATCAGATCTCGGAATTTGCTTTCTTTTTGTGTGGGGGTAAAAAGGAATGGATAGCAGAATTTTGCTAATTGCATCTTACTTATAAAACTGGATAAAACCAGAAATTTTTTGGAAACTGAGCATTTTTAATTAGAGGGGTGTTTGAATTAATGGAGGTGATAGAGGCTAACAATTTCCTCCTCTTGACTATGATGCCATTGTAATGGGCTAGTCTCCTTCATTTTATAAAAGAAACGTTAGTAAACTTTGTAAAGTAAACATTGCAGTTTTTCCAATAAGCTCAAACAATGACTTATATTTCAATACATTTTTGATTAAAATTCTAAAGACTGAAAATGCTAACATATTTAAGAAATTTTCTGTGTAAAACCCAAATTACAGAAATAAACAAAAGTAGTTTAACTAAACCATTTGGTTTTAGGTCGAAGACTTTGAAATATATTTAAAGAAAATTATATTTTTTATATAAATATCAACAATCTGTATACTATCAAATATAATTCCAGACTATACATTTTAAGCTATTACTTAAGTAGTTAGTTGGCTTGTTTTCTATTCTTTGATCGCTTTCTGCACAAGGTGGCTGATTCAACCTAAACCGATTCGCAAATCACTATAAACATCTGCACCTCCTTCTTCAGCCACATCTAATGTGGTGGATGCTTGACTTTTGAGTTTTCTCTCTTATAACAGCAAATTCGGCCAATCGAAGAGGTCCTCCCAATGATAACTTTGGCACAAAATTTCTTTCAGACTGTGCCCTACATTGTGTCAAGACATCCACACTCTAGGTTTGAAATCGAAGCTATAAGCGGTTAAATAGGGAACCAGTCATTCAGGCATCGGTTATCTTAGCCATGGGCTTCGTCATTTAAACTAGACCACGGGAAAAATTGAAATCATATTTAATACAAACCTCAGCTTAAATATTTATATAAATTTTCATATATATTTGCCTCTTTTTGTAACAGAGAATTAAAAAAAGTAGTAAAAAAAGAAGACTTTATTAGTACTCCAATATATTTTATCCCTCATCGTGGAGTTTTAAAACTCGAAAACACAACTAAATTTTGTGAACTATTTAATGCTTCTTCTATAACTTCTTAGGAGTATTCATTAAATGATTTTTTAAGAACGGATATCATTCCACAGAAGGATATATTTTCGATTTTACTGAAATTCAGAAAACACAGAAATGTTAATATTCCGATATGGTTGAAATGTATATGGATTTATTTATTTCAAATAGATGCATAATGTATTCTTTGGAAATAAAAACAGTGAAATATAGATGAATATATTGCTCACTTTTGCTTATGGTACTAAGTCGGAACCCTACTTTGCGAGGAGTGTGCTAAGGAAATCTTGCATTAATTATGAAAAAAAGGATTTCTGTGGCAGTTATGGCAGCGGAAATGTTTCTACATTGATTTTTTGTTACTAAGGCTGAAGATTTGGAAGGTAAAAGTCACATTATAGAACAAATTCATTTCTTAAGAGCTGGAGGTAGGAAGCTTCAACAATAGTGTTTAAATAAATTCTTTTTTCTTCAATCATTCAAGACCGGAAGTGGTCAGGTGACATTTAAAAAGTTGTCTGATGACACCAGAAAAACTTTAGGTTTAAGTTGGGTTCCAAAACAAGATCACTTTTCCTTTGCATCTGATCGTTCTTCTTGTGTGGTTACCAAGCCTTCAGAAATCTCAAAATTGTTTGGTCCAGTGGGCCTACTAGAACCGATTCTTAGAAAAAGTAACGTATTAATTTAAGGGCCTTAGTTCCTCTAATTGCTTAGGAATAAAATTTTTTACCAAATTTAAAGAAGGAATGGAATGGTTTCTCAAAGATTTTATCGTCAATTTATACAATTTACGTTTCTGATTGAATTATTGTCAATGTGGTACTCACACCTGAAATTCATCTGATTGAATTTTGTGATGCCATAAAGAATGGATTTAGTGTTGTTATATACATATGTTATCTATGGTTTAATATGATTAGTTTCAAGTTTTATTATTGCACTGTATAACAAGGATGTCATCAATTACCAAGACACTGAGCATTTTACGTCTTGATCTGTACGGTGTTCCTATCAAAGCTTGTTGCTAAATTGATATCTTCATTTTCTCTTAAAACTAATCACATGCTTCTCTACTGCGATTTTACAATAGTTCTTGCATGGATTCGATTATCGCTTAATTCGTGGAAAGAGCTTTTGATGAACAGAGTGTCGAGAATCCACGAATGTACAAAAACATTTGTTTGCAATTATGCTAGCACAAAGAACAATCCTATAGATATTGTATTTCGTGGTGGTCAGAACAATTACAGAACTTTACTCTTTGATGGAAAGGCCCAATATTTGTTAATATGAATGAACTTAATAATTGATCATCTATAAAGCTTAAGGCACCACGTGATGATGAAGAATATAGAAGTTGAACGAATAATAAAACGAATAAAGAGTTGAACGAATTTATCTGATGTAGTTAAGGACAACTTAGCACTTATAAGTTAAATCTATGAATGTATTTTCATTATAACTAATTCCTATCTTAAGATGATCAGAGTATTTACATTTCTGTTTAGATTTATTGATAGTTGTAAGAGTTCACATAATAATTCCCTTCAAAGATGTGTACTGGTAAGAATCAAAAATTTAATTTTAGAGGTAATAGAACTCCAACACTTCTATATATAATTAAAACTTTTAACAAATAAAAGGACTTAAAAAGAGTCAAATCTCAGTAGTTTGCTCTATTTCTAAATCATGAAGGTCTCATTCATCTTGGTGGAGGACTTATCAATCCTGAATATCTTTTCATGCAAAACACTGTCTTATTGCAAAAGAGTCAAAAGTTGACTGAAATTATTTTAAAGAATTTTATGTGCTTAAAAATTAGTACAATATGTTGCTAAGAATACGAAATAATTCAATGAGTACAATATAATTGTAAGAAATTTACATTATGGATTACAAACATTATTAAATAGGGAACGTCAAGAAGATTGGACCTTAAGTGACAAGATTAGGGCGAAGGTACATTGTATATATTGTATTACAAGTTTTAAGTCCAATACAAGAGAGAGCAGATCATGACACCCCTGCCTAAAGAGAGTATAATGGTGAGCGAAGTATCTTTAAAACATTGGCTCAACTCTTTAAAGTTTAAAATCAAATAAAGGATGCATAACAAAAGTTTTTTGTATGTATATTTCTGTGTTTAATCACAAAAGCTTTTCGTGTTGAAGTATTAAATGACTTAACAGCTGATACATAAATCGCTTGTTTAAAAGATTTGTAGGTCAAAGAGATTTAGCCTCCCTATTACTTTCTGACAATGAAAAGAAAATTTGACGAGCTGTATCAGAGGTAAAGAGGGTACTCGCTTCATTCAAACAAGAATCATTAAGTGACCATCTGCCTTTTAAGAGAATTTCGTGGGGTTTTATTCCTCCTAAATCTACTAATAATGAAGGATTGTGGGAGGTGTGTACCAAGAAATTTTCTCACTATTTAAAACTTTATGTAGAGTACAAACTTACTCTTGAGGAGTATTTTTTTCAATAAGTAATCACTCGCAAATAAAGACTTTATTAAAAAGTTAACTTTTAACTCCAATGTTCTCTGATCTGATTGATTTGTTGTCTTTTACAGATGGACGCTTTATAATAAGTAGACACTTGAATGCCTTGAATCAATCGGAATTGTTATAGATTCTAATTTGTTCCTTTGACAGATAGTTAGTCAGTTGTCTCAAACTATATGGAAAAAGATGTCGCATGATTAATTATCTTGTCAAGCTGTAACACAGATCTAAAAGGGAGATTGGTAAATGGTAGAGCAGAACGAGTCAAAAACTCAAAAACAGACCACATTTAGTTAAAAACTTAAAAACAGACCACACATCACAGTCAGGTGATCATGGTAATCTGTATTGTTTCTAATTCAGTTGATTGTACTGTCTTGAACAAAGTTGGCAATAGGAATTCGTTTGACTATATTTCAAAATATGTATCTTGTAAATTATTTATAAAATAATTGATTCAATTTTCTTGTATTATGCTATTTACCATCTGTAAATGAAATGCTGCAAAATGGCAGGTCTCCAATATATTAAATCTTATGCGTGATTAAATAAAAATTGAAATAAAATACAGGATTTTAAAATTTGAACGAAAATAAAAGTAAATTGATATTGTTTATTTAGCAGAAATTTTATATAATTTAGATGGATTTATATTAAATAAGTTTAATAAATCTTATTCCAAAGTACACATTCATATTTTCGTAAAAAATAATCACCTAAATAAAATGTCACTTTGATAAATCTTAAAACTTTATTCATTAATAATTTGTCTTTTATAATGTATATTTTCATTTCTATACATGTCTGCTGAGCGGAAATCTCATTTAATACTGCAATAAGATGCACTGGCATAATCAACTTATGTTAATTAGTTTTCAGAACTTTCTTCTAAATGTCACCATCTACATTTAAAAATGTTCAAATTATTGTTAAAATTCATAAGCCGCTTATTATCACGGGAATTGATAATGCAAAGACGCAAATGAAATAAAAAGATTTGCACGTAGTCTAAGAATATGGATTAAAGAAATTTAAAGAGCAAGAACATATATCTTTTGAATGTTCCACTGTTATTAGCTCGAAAGAATAACTAAAAAGATCTGATATTTTTTTAATTAATATGAATTTGCTTTAAAATCTCCTTAAAATTTTAATACATTTTTCTCATTAAAATGAATTTTAAATTAAGTTTTTAATTTTTCATTAATTGTCAAATGTTAAAGAGATTAACTTAAAATATACAATTAGAAATATTTGTCACGCTTTACTTCACTTTCTTATTAGTGATTTACATAAGTATTATAATATTTCAATGCATTAATACCAAAATATGCAATGTTTATATGAAATTTTTAAAATATTTATGTCTTATTTAAAAAAAGGACTTAGTTTAAAAAATAAAGGAATCAATATATTGAATAGCAAATAATAAATTAACGTTGAACATAATATTGCAATATAAAAATGTTTAATTAAAGAAAATAATTATAAATAAGGTAAGGAAGTTTGTATTGTGATTTTAACTGTTTCAGATTAAAATAATATATATAGTTTTTCAAAGGATATTAATTAAAAATTTCATAACTAACTATGATATGCTCAGTTTTAAAAATAAGAAATAATACAATATGTATGGAAAGCTATTCTTTGATTTTGTTTTCTATGATTTTACTTACTCGTTAAAAGAAATTAGTGGATTAAGCCATATTGCTTAATATGGTTTTTCTTCAATTTCCTTTACGTATATAGATTAAAATTTCATTTTTAGTAGTAGTGTTTTTTCACAATTAAATAAGATTTAATTATATTAATGTTATTTTTAGATTCTTTCAAATAATTATGAAAAGATACACATACTTTTATTTAATTAACATTCCTCACATTCATGAATAAATTAAATTCTTGTTAAATATTCTTTTATTAAATAATTAATTTTCGTGTTTTTATTGCATTTACATTATTAAAATATGAATAAATAAACGTTGGTTAGGCATTCGGTCGCACTTGCTCATTAAATTAATATATTTACAGGTTTAAAGTATAAACTATATAATATAAATGCATAATTATTTGCCAATAAAAATTGCTTGATATTGTAATAAAAATTAAAATGAATTGACTTAAAATATAGGCTAGATATTTTTTATGTCTAATTATAGGATTTTTCACATTAATTAAATGATTTTTCCTGATGAGTGTTACCAGATGTGATTTAATATACTATAAATATGCACATATAAAAGGTAATGCATATGCAAATTTTTAGTTTTCATCAAGGATTTAGAGCATTCATGATAAATAAAATTAAGATAACTGAAACAATAATTAGTGTATTACAGTTTCTATTAATATAAAGTCTTTTAATATTGGTTCATTCTTTATTATTCTTCTTTAAATGAACATATTATTTAAAGAAAATTTAAATAGTCAGCAACTAAACAAACAAACAAACATTTACATAAAAATATTGGGCTCTGATATAGTTTTGAAAAGTTACATCTATATAAATAAAAATTTCACATATTATTTATTTCTCTATTTCAAAAATTTATATTTAAGAAGAAATTTAATGAAACTATATTAGAAATTTTAAAAAATGCTAATATATTTAATAAGGTAATATTTAATTAGGAAAAAAATTGGACAAACAGCATGAAAATATTGGAGGCATCAAAGAAGAGGCAAATATTTAATTTTTTTTAAAAATAAGATGTCTTATAAATAAGTTTAAATATTTATATTTATTTATTACATATAGAAAGCTCTTTTATTTTGTACTTTAAAACTGTAATTTGCTTAAAATTTGAGATTCCTAACATTTGTGGTGACCTACTTTGTATCAAGTTACCACTTCAACTTTTCTCCACCTCAACAGTGGATTAATACAGAGTGATACCCATATAGTATAGGGCGGGTAGGCAAGGGTGAAGAGTACACTGATTTAACTCGAGTTCAAAAACGAAATCGTGATTTGGAGCGAGACAAGCATTTTACTTCAGATTACTTTTCTTTACAGATTTACTTTTTCTTTTACTCAACGTGGATTTTAATAGTGGCTAATCAACTATCATTTTTATTTTCCTGAACTGCAGATATAGAGGGAGTAAATCAGACACATCCATAATTGTGCCCACAAATATGGCTAATTTTTACAGTTCAGCTTTATTTCCGTTTACTTATTGTTGCTTGTGAACTAGCATATGTTTTAGCCACTATGTTGAAAACGCAATATTGTTAATATGCTTACACCATGTTTCCTTATCTCCAACAAGAGCTCTGAAGAATGTTTTTCAAAAAATCTAATTTCTTCAACTGGTTCAAACAAAAATACATTAGTAATCTCTGGTAATTATTCTTTAATAAGAGATCTTTTAAAAAAATAATTATTAATATTTGGGAAACTTGAATCATCAATGAATTTAGAGTCTAGAATTGTAATAACTCGATAGAATTCAGTATTGATAGCCTTGACATATCTACATTCACGAATAAATATTCCAAATATGAAAAAAACCACCTTTTAGGTTCCAACTTCTGAAGAAAAGGAGCAGAAATGTTACACAATCTGTTTCAGCATCATAAAAAATGTCTCTTTTTTGTAAGTTCCAAGAAGCATCTTATCTCCTTTTGAGAAAAAGTTAAAAAAGATGTAATCCCAAACAGTAGGTAAACTATATTATTAAGAAATAGTTTCCTGGTGTGATTTTCGTTTTCAAGATCCTTTCAATCACGACATGTACCACTGTGACACTGCTGTGCTTTATGAGGCTGTTCTCTTTTCTAAGACAGAACTTAATTGAATGATTGAAATTTTAACATTTCCCAGGATCACATAAATTTACAAATAATATAATTTCATAGTTTCACATCAGTTGTCCTCTTATCTTATTTAATGTTTGTTTCAAACTCTGTCATTTTCCTCTAAGCTCAATTAGAGCAAAGATTATACTTATTCTTAAAAATGATAAGATGTTGAAAACACATATTGATAATATTATGTTTTATTCATTTGCTTTCTTATTTACTTAAGTGGCAGTTTTATTTTAACAGGCTTAATTATTATCCCCATTACAGTGGTTATTTTATTAAATAACAATATGGGTTCACTTCTAAAACCGCAGTCGAAGATTCTTTACTTTTGTTATATTAGTATGCAGCATTGTTCAATAAAAAAACAACAAATATGTTATTTTCCCATTTTTGGTGACAATAATGTTGCTTTTCATTATAAGTAGCTGCATGTTATTTTTCATTTGCTTAGATATCTTAAGGAATTTTCTTTATTTGACAAATACTGCAGTGACAATCTACTAAACTTTCTTTCAAAAATGTCAAAAAATGTATTAAAAGCTGTTGAAAAAATCAAGGTTACTTTACCGGACCATTTGCTTAATAATTTATGTTGAATGATTTGCCTTGTAAGTTGATTACTTTTCAGAAACGATTTCAAATTGTTTTAACTAAGTATTTACTTGTTATATAGTACATATTGTTTTCAATTATGCCGGCAATAAAAATGACTATTTCTAAAAGTGTTTATCAATGGGTAAAGGTTTTGTAGTTTTATCATTTTTTACCCTTCAAAATTGAAACTTAAGGGGATTTATAAAAAAAATGCATGTTATCTTGCTTCATTCCTTTAAATCTGGCTTTTAAGTAAGATTAGGTGGATCAGACATTTAGGTTTCATTGTGTATAAGCTACAATGGAAGTGTCATGTTTCGTATGTATATAATAAAAGCGAAAAGTTCTTCTGGGTCTTTTGGAATTTTCTAGGAATACTTATGGTGCCAAAACTGATGTTCTTAAAACAATTTATAACCATAGGGTTGTTCAACACAACGTTTATACCTCAAGAGATTATAGCAACTGGTTACGGAAGAAAATAATATTTAAACTTATTAGAAGGATTCAGAGAAAATTTTACCTTTGCATCAATTAGCGCTATTGGACCATCAGCTGTGAGACAATTCTTGCTGTTTCTAATCTACTGTCTATTAAATTAATAATTTTAATTAATCTTGAGGCTACAGTTAAAAAATTGACCAAAAATTTCCTGCATTGCCTTAAATGATGTAATTCCTGTTTTTTTGTTTGTTTCACTTTTCAATCAGGAAATCTGTGTTACAGTTGTTTCTTATACAGATTATAATTTTCAGAATTATTACACTATTTGTTTTGCAGATGGTAGTAAGCTGAGAGTAAGGGATGACCTTGGTTTTATGATTTAAGAAGCTAAAATGTGAGTCCAACATGGAATATATGATGAATGTTCTGTTTTACAACTGAACTTTTGTGTTTAAATCTTAACCGTTTAATTGATTCAAAAAATTATCATAAGAATACGACTTAAAATAAAACATTTTATTTGTACAGATTCGCTGCCTTTTTTCTTTCCATTCGCCGAGCATTCTCACAAGAGAAAATACTTGTGCTCTATTTCGTACTATTTTATATGTACTAGAATATTATGCGAATGTTCATTTTTCTAACAATCGATGACACGCTGTTATACTTGATAATGAAAAGACAAAGGAATTGGCAAGGAAGCTACCTTTTGTAATATTGACCTTCTGTTGTCTTATTCCAAATATTGTTCAAAATATGTTGCTCGAGAAGAAATTGCTTGACTTGATTATTCACAGCATGCACCCCCAAAGGCACATTGAATTGAGAGGTTTCTTTCAACAGTTTTGAAGCTTCTGAAATGTAAATTCTTCTCGCTGGATGTTAAGCTGACTCAAGTATTAAATGAACGGGGCAATTTTAGAAGTTATTTATTTCGTTTCAAAATCTTGGCCTGTAGACATTGTGGTTATGGCGATGACATGGAAGATGTTGAACTTGTTTTGTCGCACTATTGGTAGCAATGTGCAATGTAAGTGCCAGAAAGATTTTTAGATACGAATTATGCTTCTCTACTTGTATAACTTCGATTTTTTAATATTTAAAGGAGTATTGAAATGACTGCTATATAAGAGAATTTTTTGTCATTTAAATTTGTATTTCGCGTGTTGTTGTTATTTTATAAATGTTTTGTGGTCGAATGTACTAACTCTTGAAAACTTTGTGGCATAATTTGTGATACACGAGTAGTTTTTGTTTGATTACCTTCAATTAAAAAACAGTTGGTAGGAATTAGAACAGGACTTGGCGTCAACTTCTATGTGAAAGAGGGAAATGAGAAGAGTTCCTCAGAAGAAGTGATGCAAAGCAGATCATGAATAAAGAATAAAATTACAATTTTTTAATAGAAAAGAGACTAAATGTTATGTGAAGTAGCGTTTTATTATCAACTCTTCTTCTTCACAAGCTCAATAGCCTATTGCAGGCCAAGGCTGACTCGCTGATCTTCTTCCAGCTGACTCTATTATCCGCAACAGCCCTCTATCGGTTGACTCCCATTATTTTGAGATCTTTTTCCACATCGTCCAGCCACCGCGTGGGTGGACGACGAATCCCTTCGATTTTTTAGAATGTCACTTTTTTGGTGGGAAAAGCATCGGTGCATCTGTACAGGTGGCCCAACCACCTTATTCGAGATGCCTTTGCGATATTTTCTATTGATTTCATGATTGAATAAAATCCTCCACTCATTATTCACTTGGATGGGTCCAAAAATCTTCCTCAAAATATTTCTTTCAAAGATCAATAGCTTTTCCTCCTCTGTCTTAATGAGGGTCCAGCATTCACTACCATACAGAACAATTGGCCTGATTAAGGTTTTATATAGGTTCAATTTTGTATTTATAGAAATTAACCCAGATTTGAATTGGCATCTGAGGCCATAAAAGCATCTATTAGCAAGAAAGATTCTATTATTAATTTCGATTTTTAAATCATTATTACATGAGATCAAAGTTCCAAAGTAACTAAACTGTTTTACTGAATCAAAAGTATAATCACCTATCCTCAAAGGTGTTGGGTCAAAAGTTTCATTTGTTGCAATCGGAAATTTTGTTTTGTGTGCATTAATAATAAGTCCCATTTCCTTTGCCGCATTCTCAAGCGCTACAAAAGCCTCAATGATAGATCTCTTTGATCTTCTTATGATATCAATGTCATCGGCAAAGGCAAGAAGTTGAATTGTTCTATGTAGGATAGTACCACTAGTCTTTATACCAGAGTTTCTGATAGCCTTCTCCAAAACAATGTTAAACAATAGACAGGACAGGGAATCTCAATGTCTAAGGCCTTTTTCAGTAAAGAAAGGCTCCGAGAGAGTTTACAAGATTTTTACTCTACAGGAGACTCTTTTTAGAGTCATCCTGGTGAGTCTAACCAGCTTCATTGGGATGTCAAATTCTAGCATTCCTTCTAATAATTTGCTGCGAAAAACACTATCATAGGCAGCTTTAAAATCAATAAAAAGATGGTACGTATCAATATTATATTCCTTGGTTTTTTCCAGGATCTGCCTTATAGTGCGTAGTTGGTCGGTCGTTGTTCTTCCCCTCTGAAATCCGCACTGGTAATTTCCAATAATATTGGAAGTGTAGTATGTTAGCCGATTGAATAGAATAAGTGAGAAGATTTTGTAAGCCGTATTAAGCAAGGATATTCCTCTATAGTTGTTGCATTCCAATTTGTCACCTTTTTTGTGAATAGGACAGACAGAAGCTTCTTCCCACTCAGTGGGCATTTTTTCCTGTGTCCAGATGCAACAGATCAAATCATGAATTGCTTTGTTTAGACTCCTTTCATTGGTTTTGATGTATAGATGGTATATTATGTTCCAAGTCCTCATCATTAGAGGACAAGGATGGCAGCACAGCAAGAGTGGTCAGGTCTTCCATTTAATCTTTACCCGTCAAAAGTTCCATAAAATATTCACACCAACGAGCCAAAACTTCATCTGGGTCACGGTCGAGATCTCCATTTTTCTTTTTGCAGGTGGTAGTAATGGGATTATAATCAGCCCTCACATAATTTGCAAGTTGATAAAACTTTCTAGCCTCCTTCTGAGACTTCAAGTGTTCAATGTCTCTATAGAGATCTTCTAAATATTCCCTCTTTTTTTATGGGTTCTTTTTTCTTCTCTCCTCAATTCTTTGTATCTCTCCTCCACATTTCTTGTGTAGTGTTTCTGGATCATGATCTTATATGCCTCGTTCTTCTTCTTCGTTATTTCACTACACTCCTCATCAAACCATACGTTTTTATTTTTATTTTTCTCTAACACTGAAATAGTCTTTCTGGATGCATTGATAAGGGCTTGTTTTAAGTTCTGCCACATAGAATCCACTGTATGGGATCCGTCCCTCGTTACAATTGAATTTTTTATTTCCATATTGTAATTATTCACAATCTTTGTCCTCTTCAGGTGTTCCATATCTATCCTCTCATTGTTATTGTCTCTTCTTTTATGATATGACTTGTTAATTTTGTAGCGTAGCTTGGAAGCCACCAAAAAGTGGTCCGAATCTACGTTTGTTCCCCTGTAAGTTCAGGTGTCCATGAGGCAGCTTCTATGTCTCAGATCGATTAGTAAATGATCTATTTGATTTTGAGTCTGTCCCTCTGGAGATCTCCAAGTAACTTTGTGTATTCTTTTATGTTTAAATGTAGTACTTCCAATTACCATGTTATTAGAGATGGCGAAATTAAGAAGTCTAAAACCGTTTATACTTGTCTCCTCATGTAAACTTTCATTTCCCATAAATTTACTCAGACTAGTATCATGTCCTATATTTACGTTGAAGTCGCCTATAACCAATTTCACATCATTTGAGTGGCATTCACTGTATGTCTTTTCAAGAAGATCATAAAACTCATCTTTTTCTTCATCTTTTTTTACTCTGTTGGGGCGTGGGCACAGATAATTGAAATATTTTATGTTCTACCCTTAATACGTAAACTACACATTCGTTCATTCACTGGTCTGAAATCAATTACTTTGTCACGAATTCTTTTACTAACTATAAACCCAGTTCCGAATTGCTGTTTTTTATTATGGCAGCTGTAGTATATGCTGCAATTTCGCTTGTCAGTTACACCTTTCCCAGTCCATCGCATTTTCTGGATAGCAAGTACGTCAAGTTTGTACTCCAAAAATATGTCAGTGAGTTTCCTCAGTGCCCCACTACTAAGCAAGGTTCTAACATTCCATGTTCCAAAGGCCAAATCCGAATTCGTGCCAGGTCGTCTAACAATAGCCAGTCTGGGAGTGTTTCTTTGAGTTTTCTGAATCAGAGGATTTTTACGGGGCAAGGGGATTGGCCCTGCGCCCAACCCCCAACCTGGAGGACCAGGGTGTTCCACTTTGTCTGGTGCCTCCCCTCCGACCTGTCAGGCTTGGGTGACCCTGCCAGGAGCCGAAGCTCCCGCCGGCATAGCTCTCGAGATCATTAGCACACACAAACCACACCACCACGATAAGGTGTGAACACCATCGGTGTAGATTATCATCTCTATATGCTTTAAATTTATTGAAACTAAACATTTAATATTATAATAAAAATTCCTTCTTTAATACATTAATTATAATTTATTGCAAAATCTTTATTTTGATGCAAGTTTAAAAAGGATTCTATATTTCCAAGGCATTTCCACTTGACTAATAACATTCCTAAAGAATCTATTACGAAATCTTTGAGATAATAATTCCAAAACAGTGGGTAATTACAATTCAGTTTTTTAGGATTGATGGATTATAAATAAGAATTGCAAAATTTTTCAGAGAAAAACATATAGACGACTTTTTACATCCATGCACCTTTTTATGATCATTACATTTAGCATTCTATATTTAGAGCGCAAAGGCAAGTTATTTTATGGTCTTGCACTGTTAATTTATTACTGTTTAAAATATTAACAAATTATATTAAAATTTCAGGATTATATGAAATGTGAAATTGTTTATTTTTATTGTTCTTTATAGCATAAAATCAAACGATATATGCTCCAAGTTAAATTAAATTATGAATAGCAGTTTTAATTATATTTCAATAATACGAAATTTCAATTGAAATATTTATTTTTCTAAGCTTTGCTTACGTATATTATTTGCTTAAATTATGTATCCAAATTATGAAATTTATTTGTGATCAGTTAAATTTATCAAATAATTATTTTGCATATTTAAAAATAATTGATCTTATGAAGTTAATTATAAAATACATTGATAAAACTTTAAAGTAGTACAACATAATGTATAATTTAAATTTATTTAATGATGACTCATGATTTTACATATCTAATGTTTTCATTCTATATGATTGTATGACATTTCCAATTTTTGAATAACAAGTAAGTCTGCTGCGCGCTCAAAAACATGAAAGCTGACGTATCAAAAAGAGAATGTCATACGATACTATCCATTGAAACACTTTTATAAAATAGTATTATGTCTTCATTGTTTGAAAGTGAACAATGTGATATTAAAAATTTCAATATGCTTACATAGAATGTTATCATATAATTGTTAGAAAAAAATCAATTATCAGCAGTGCATGAGTCAGTTAATTATCCGTCATATATAGCCATGTTTTAGAATTGAATATTTTAAACTTAAATCTTCTCTTTATACGAAGAATTTTTTATTTATCTTGTAATCTTAAAACACCGTTTTTTTCTATTCTTTTATCTTTCAATGGCAGTCAGTGCACAAAAGATGATTACGTATCTTTTAAAATCGCATTTCAGCAATCTTTACATTTCTATAGATCCGAATGCAATAAAAGCAACCTTCTTTGCCTAACCCTGAGGATAGCTAAGAACGCAGAGTAAGAACTTTACACTTGTCATTGTCCTCAGGGAGAATATTTCCAATGCGAATAAATTTTCATTCCCTAGAAAATCGATTGCCCCGTACATAATTGAAAAGGAAATAGCACTCCATTCTTTAATTGCCCCAGGGATTTCAGCATTTTTCAAACCACTGTGATATGAGATTTATTCATATTTCGCACTGTGGTCTTAAAATGTGATTTTTAAGACTAAAGTAAACTTAATTCTATTTGATGATCAGTAAATGCAACCTATCTATTAATGCTATTATACTATTAATACCTTAAATTTTAAAAAATACTTTTTCTCATATTCTTATTTAATATATAAAAAAATGTTTATCAATGCAAAGTTTAAAAGCAGTAAATATAAACATGGAATAAAATATCAGCATAAAAATATGAAATATAAAATTAATTTCCATCACAGTAAATAACAAGTTTATAGTTTACTAGATAAAATTTAAAAAAATGATGGCTGGATTATTCTCTATCCTATGACATCTAAATCTATTAGATTTAAAATATAATTAAAATGCATATAACATAAACTGGATACGTTTGTCTATAATTAATCTATAAAGCTATTATCAAGTTCAAAGACGATTATAGTAATTAGCAAATTAAAATGTAGCACAGTAAAAAGTATTAAAATTTGTCGAATTAATAACTTGATAACTTTTTAAATCTGAAAATGTTTTAGTGATTCACAATTTTTGCAGCATTAAATTAAATTGTTAAAATTATAGGTGTCACATTATTTTCTTGCATGAATATGAATCAGTTGAGATTTTTGGTTGATTCTCCTTTATCCTGGCAATCTGCTTCTATAATTGTTCTCCGAAATAATCGAAAAAAAATGTACAAAAATCTATTTTGACTTTTGTAGTTTATGCGTCATATACGTACTCTGAATGTTTTGTTTTAACTTCGCACTTTTAATGAGAAAATGCAAACATAAGACATATTAATTAGAACAGCTGTACAAAAATGAAATGTTTTATTCATCAAATGTTAGATTATTTTTGAGCTGAATGACAGTTATTCGACGGCGGAATGACAAATAAAGGCCTTGAACAAAGTTCATAGGAATTCGCACAATTTCTTCGTGCATGACTGTCTCGAGTTCAGACAGTGAGCGTGGAGGAGGTAACTGAGAACGAACTTTGTGTTCCCTTAAAACACCATAAAGGCTCATTGAGGTGGAGATCAGGGCATGGAGGAGACCAGATTAAATTTTTCACTTTATTATTATTTTCATGAAATCATTTTGAATTTAGCGAGGCGTGTGAACAGGGCCTTTCTCATTTTAAAACACAGAATGTTCTCTTAAAAGAGAGTTTGAAGAAGTGGGTGCAGATGATCTGCTAGAAAGGTTCAATAAATGGTTTCTCCACCTCAAGAGAAAAATCAAGAGAATGACTTATTTTTAAATGGGTGTTTCTTATAACTCATCCCGTACTTGTAAATTGGCCTATTTGATTTGATATTTATCTTTCAAACTGTACTGTCTTTTACAATTATTTTTTACATAATTCATTTCTTAAAATTGAAGTCTTTCTTTTGTTTCGTTTTAAATTTTTTTCACAGTAAAGATTATCAGCTTAAATAATGTATTAATAAATACAATATTTATCTTATAAACTGTAAGAGGATATAATTTATTTGTTTAAATTTATCTTAACATGCTTGCCTGTTTTTTCTACACATTCATTTGAATTACATATAACTATTCTTGTTTGTTAGTAATTTAAATAGAAATCTGTTAGCTTCAGAGTTGATTATCAAATAGTATCTGAATTTTTTATAAGAAATGGGAATCATAAATATGTAAGTAAGAAAAACACTAAAGTTTTACGACTAACCTTTCTCCTAATGGACTATGGACTTTATGCTTCTTAAATGGTGTTCTCAAATATAAAAATGCAATTATAATCTGTAATATATATATATATATATATATATATATATATATATATATATATATATATATATATATATATATATATATATATATATATATATATATATATATATATATATATATATATATATATATATATATATAATTCCAACACGTACGCTTTGTAGGAATTATAATTATATGTATTTATAGTTAATGGAATAAAACTTTTTATAAGGGGAAGTCTTTTATGTATTGTAAAATTTATTTACAGAAAAAACAAAACAAAACTCTTATGTATCTGTTTGGATTACATGAAATTCTCTCTATAAGCCTATGAAACTAATATTAAAACCAAAAACACTAAGACGTGCACTTTATTAAATGAATGAATAAAGGTTACAGAAAATACATTCAGTAAAATTCTCGTTTTTTTCAAATATGTTCTAAGAAAAGAGTCATTAAAAACACATTAGAATTTTCCGAGCAGTGATAGCGAGTTTTCCTTCCTGATAATAAAAAGAGATATTGTTCTGCTCTAATGGGTTTCAGATGATGTGCTTGTCATTTAACCTTACACATTAACTTGTCTTACTTGGGTTGTCTTCTAATGTATCTCATTAATGTTTTATATTCATAATATACAACCTTGATGAAACATTTTGATTAGCTTAAATAATTTTATATATAATTCATGGCTTAGTTAAAAATATTTTGCAATAAATAGAAGTTTATTATTTGTTGCATTCCTTTCAGTTTTAAATTACTTGCTTAATGCATTTCAAGCATCAGTCATTGCTTTATTTCTGTAGATTTTTATATAATTTAGAATATGATTATATTCTAAACTATATAATAAGCTACAAAAAATTAATTCAATAGTTAAATACAAATTAGGGATTTTTCGTAATTCATCATAATCTACAGTAAATACATTTTCATAATTAAGTTTAAATTATAAATATTTTTATAATTTAAATATAGACTAATATGATATGTATGATTACTATGGTTTTATAAAATAAATTGAGATGAACGAGGATATTAGCAGAAAAATCTCCATAACAAATAATTTTGTTCTTAATTAACAAATATAATTTATAGAAATATAGTTATTTTTAATAATGTCAATTGTTAAATTGTATAAATAGGCAACGAATACCAAAGAAATTACAATTTAAGAAATCGCAAAATTATTTATGCAAATGAAATAAATTAGAAAAGCCCTTTTAGGCAAAATATCCATGTTTTAGTCATTAGTAAGCTGACAAATTACTTATACATGGAATTCTTAATCAATAATAATGTCTTATTATCATTTTGACATTTAAATATAAAGCTCAGCATAAATAAAAATATAAATGTTTTGTTATTGTTGCTAACGTTCATTTCAGTCTGGCTAAGTCAGATCAGATACATGAATCTACTGAGAACGTTTAAAAGTAGAATACATGAAGAGGGAAGAATAAATTTCTTACTAAAGAAGACTTAAACATCCCAAGATGTACTTAGCAGAAGCTTGATAATGTTGGCATTTTGGAAAGAAATTGTAGGATTTCTCACCCACAGAAAATGTAAAACCTTTCAGGTGGCCAGAGTCAAGGCGCGAGAAGTGAGTGCAAGATTCTCTGTCACTTGAGTATGTCGGAGACAGTTTAGGGACCCATCATGTATCCGATAAAATCAATTATAGTAACACTATTCTGAGATAAATTATCTAGATGATTATTTATCGTAAATAAAGATCGAGCAAGAAGTTAATGTAGAAGATACTCAAATATTAAGTTTTTGAATGAAATATGCCTTGTGTTACGAGTATTCGTGAAGACGTTTTTTCATTAATTAATCCAGAATTAATTTGGCGATGTTAAGTGAGGTTCATTATTTCACAAATGCTTAATCTCACTCCTCAACATACCAAGATAGTCAATTGAATGTTGCAACTTTACAACGTGGTTCATAATCTTTGCGGTACGTAAGCACTAGAACTTGAAAGTCATGCGTGATTCACATACTTAGAACTAAGATAATGTCTTTTTCAAACAGTTACTCTACTTTTTTCTTATTCAAATTTGCAACATACTTTTATTACTAATTTACGCTTACTTTCGTATGGATATCGTATAACTTTTGCCATTCAAAGGGTTATTGCCCATGATAACAAAAATCTTTAATATTCAATTCAGACAGGTATATATCTACATCATTGAAAATATTTAAGGCACTTTCCAAGGATTGTATTTATTAAAATTAGAACTTATTTTGAATATAGTGAACACCATTTTCTATTTGATAAAAGCTAGAGGTTTATGTAAGCGTTTTTTATTGTTCTAAAAAATATTTATTAGTCCTATATAAAAACATTTGATATATATATATATATATATATATATATATATATATATATATATATATATATATATATATATATATATATATATATATATATATATATATATATATATATATATATATATATATATATATATATATATATATATATATATATATATATATATATATATATATATATATATATATATATAGAAGCCCAGTGGCTTAGTGGCAGTGTATCACGCTCCCATGACACAGGTCTGAGGTTCGATCCTCGGGCTGGGCAAGGTTGACTCAGTCTTACATCCCTTCAGTGGGTCGATTAACTGAGTACCAAGCATGCTTGGGAACTAAACGCTGGGGGTCTCACGTGAGGCTGACTACCTAACTGGGACGCATGCTTCACACCCCGGGGCCCTCGGTCATGAAAAAAGTTATGGGCACTGTAGGCCTTGGCCCACATGGGCTGTCGTGCCATGGAGTTTAGTTTACATATATATATATATATATATATATATATATATATATATATATATATATATATATATATATATATATATATATATATATATATATATATATATATATATATATATAACTGTAAATTTGAGAAAAAAGTTTTAAGATTTTATTCTGAAATGTAAATATATTTTTATATGCGTTTGAGTGGGTATAATGCAAAAAAAAAAAAAAAAAAACTTATTTAATCATTAAATCAAAAAAACTTATTAGATTTAAAAATTATAAATTTACCATTATGCAATTCAAGAATAATTTATCAATTAAATGATTTTATTTATTAAATAATCATATAATTATTAAAGTCATTGCGTCGTTTGAAGAATTTTATAAAAAAATAATTTCATTTTATGCAACGAATGAAATTTGTTAATATTAAGTTCGTTCATTTTCGAATAATTTAACATTAAAAGTGCCTTGATAAATTAAGAATTTAATTATTGTTAATTATCCATGAAGATGAAGTGTAGGTATCAGCAATTTAATGCATTAAAATGAAAGTATAACTAAATATAATAAATCATCGTCAAATTTTTTTATGCTCCTAATTAAAGATGTTTTTCCTCAAAATGATTTTGAAGGTAAAAGAGTTTTAAGTTAAATTCAGTTTCGCCTATTTTAAAACAGAGTTTTTAAGTACTTAAGATTTTCTTACAAGATAATTTTCTTTTACTTCTAAAAATACCTTATTAATGAAAACTCTGAGAGATGAGTGGTAATAATTTATTTTTATTTTATACCTAGGATTTGTTGAACAATTTTTAATAACAAAGAAATTTAATCAATCAAAAGGCTATTACCGCCTAAGAATATTCGCATATATAAAAAGAATATTCGCATTTCTTTTCTCACTATTATAGTTAAGTCGATTGTTATTTTTATTGGACTTTCACACATTTGTTACTCATATTGCTAAACATTCTAAAAACATGCATGCTTTAATATAATTTATCAATGTATGTTTATTTAGAGTTTTTAAATGAAACATTATATAACTAAATATATTTTATTTAAATATTTACTTCATCGCAAGAATAAGATTTTATGTCAGTATTTTTTGTGCTTGAGTGGATATTGAAATGAAGATTTTCTTGCATATCTTAAATACTAGAAAATGTAAATAGAAAAATTACAAATGTGATTTAGGTTTAAGTAATCATAATTCAGTTATATTTTTGTAATTATTAGATGCATTATTTATTGTTTTAGTACTGAAAATGAAGTAGTCAATAAATATAAGTAGAATACATTATACGATATTAAATAGTGACGCATTTAGGAGTTTTAAGTATGATATGATATTTAAAGCATAATGCATAATATAAGAAAATAAAATGTCTACACTGTCTCTATTTTTAAAAAAAACCCTTTAAATAATGTATAACTAAAATTCAAAATGACTCAGTTTATAGTATTTCATTTGTAGAGCAAAGACATTTTTTAATTAAGTACTGATATAAAAATGTAAAAGAAAATCATATCACTTTAAATAAAAATATTTTTACGGTTGTAAAATTTCCTTGAGATAAAAGTGTTTATAATATGAATTATACATATATAAGAGTCTTAATATCAATTTTATTTTCTACGCTTGATTTTATTTTGTAAGATAGTAATTTTATTCTTTTCTTACTGAACAGTTGCACGCAATTAAAATATAATTAGATTATAACCAGTTAAAGAATGCAAAGTTATGCCTTTTCAGAAGTTTTTTGAATTTACCAAAGGTTTTTATTTATTTTTAATGTTCATACACACAAATATTAAACTATATACTTTATTTTAAAATTAACTTAATTTAGTTTCAGGTTTTTATGTTACAGGTTAATTTAATTACAGGTTTTTTAAAATTAACTTTATTTAGTTACATATTTATAATGAATCACTACAACACGAATAGATTTTAAGTGATAATCTAAGTTTTTTTAATAATTTTAATATCGATTTAAAATTGTTCAGTTGTATTAAAACTCGTTATATTGAGGAAAATATTTACATAGCAAAATAAATAAATAAAGTACTTTTTTCTTAATTGCAGAAATTAATGTATGTTTATATCATAATAGAAATTACCTTGGTATTCAAGAGATCTTAGCAATATAAAATTGAATTATATTGCTTATAAAATACAATCATGAAAAGAATGTAATTAGATTTACCGTATGTCTGCAAATTTGAGTTTTATTACATTTTAATTAGAATTTTTTACTACTTTATGTATAACATTATGTATGTATAAAGAGACACTGCGGATTTATTTAAGTAATTTCAATAAGGAAATTCATTTTTCGCTAATATTTTGAATTTCATTATACTAAAATAATTTTATTAACTCTAGTAAGTTCAGTAACAATTATTTTGATTACGAGACATATAATAAAATTAAAATTTACCTTTAAAATTTAAAGTGAGTTTAGTAATTTTAATGATAAATTTAGTAACTCTAATTTAGTATTTAGACTGGAATTCAAATTATTCCAAAAGAAAATATTATACAATCATAATTAGCCAAATAATCAGATTTTATAGATTTAAGTTTGAGCTCATTGAATCTAATAGGTAAGCTGGATTCAATTAATAACTTTAATTCGATTAACATCATTTATTTCAACATCAAACAAACCATCAAATACAAAAATTAATATAAGAATTTTTATAAGTGATGAAATAGTAAATGCAAGTTTTGAATTTTGGCAGTTTAAAAAACGTATATATTATTAAAAAATCCACACATGCAGATGGTTGTCATTGTATCTAGAAATCAAGAATGTTTTCAAATATTTTCTCTTCAAACTACAGTATATTGAATGCAATATTTTGTATAATAAAAACTAAATAAATAAGTAAAGTAAGGTTATATACAAAATGCATTACAAAATTAAAAAACAAAATACATAAGAATAATTTCAAAAAATTAGCATACTGAAAGAGAAAATATATATGTTCATTATTAAAAACATACAATACACTGTTATACTTGTGATCCATAAGTAACCTAAGTTTTGAATAAACAATCTGGTATATTTTCATCTTTTAAACAAATTTATGGCTTACAAGTACTTTAAACATTACTTCAAGAAAAATATACACTTAAAAAAACTTCTCATGATAATATGCAAATTATCAGACATGTTCTTTATTCGCTTAATTGTTAATTCAACACAAATTTAAAATGTCATTTGACAATGTTTGTGGGAAAACATTTTTTGATAAAATTTAACTTTTTATAATGTTTCCATTTCTTTCTAATAGTCATTATGTACTGTATTAAATGATTTTCTTTTGCATAATATTTTAATGACATATTTTCTTTAATATATTTACTATAATAAATAAGAAATTATAATTATGTTAATCTAATATTGTGTCCAATAACCTGATAAGTCAATCATATAAAATTAAATTATTTTTAATTAATGATGTCCAAATCAAATTCTTCTATCGAAATTTTAAGAAAAACAAAAGAAATTTTAATTTCTCCAAATGGTAGAAAAGAGTATTTCATATTTCCTTAGAATCTCGCTTAAGTCAAAATAATTCAGAATTGTCCTCAGACACAAGACGTCGAAATGAATTGTATCTTATTATATATATATATATATATATATATATATATATATATATATATATATATATATATATATATATATATATATATATATATATATATATATATATATATATATATATATATATATATATATATATATATACATATTCTGCTTTCACAACCATAATAAATTAAGAAAGTTTCATTTATTAAATTTAGTTAATAAATGTTTTTCTTGTTTTTCCTAAAAGCTTATAAATAAACAATAATCAGTTGAAAATTACCTTACAAATTAGTAAATCAATAGGTGAATTAAAGCATAAGCATATGAAGAAAATTAACTTATATCAGTTTTTCTTAAATGCAATCAAACTAATATTTGTTTGACAATTATTTCTATTGTTATTTCAGATTTACAATATGAAGAAAATAAATGGTTTCTATTACAAAACAGAATTCATTTTGAATTCCATGTATTAACCTTATATGTAAAAGATTAACTGTACAAATTTCAATTGAATATATAATATGAGAAAGTACTCTAAAGTATTAAAAGTATATTTGACTTACCTTGTACCTTAGCTGTACATGTACCTTAGCTGTGCGAGAATTGAATACATTTTAACACACATTTGAATTGCATTCCTTATGATAAATAATACGCAACACAAATAAATTTAAGCCTTTTAATATTTTTGCTTGTATATAATGAAGGGTATTATTTATAAATAAACATAATGATGATAAAAGTTACATTGTAACATTTAAGAGTAACAGTAAGTTTCTGCAATTATCTAACTCATAAAAGAAATTTAACATTAATTTATTAATAAATGTTTTCTTGCTCATTGTAATGTTGCTATTTTCTTATTAAAATTTTAGTTTTCTTTGCTTTACATCTGATGAAAATACATACATTTCCGAACACTATATTTATTGGTTTCTATATAATTGAAATAAAGATTTAGTTAAAGTCACTTACTCACTTCGATCTTAGATCTTGTGATCTAAATTTAAGTGATTTAAATTAATGCTTATATTTAATCAGCTTTTGTTATGCGTTTTTAATCTTCAAAAATGTTTACTTCCTGGGAATGATAAATTAATAACTTTATTTTTAAAATTTAATTTACAGTTTGATCTTTATAAAATATAGTTAGGAAAATTAACCATAAGTAATATAGACTGTTACATTTAATGATGACAGAAGTTTTGTAGCAAATAACTCAGAATAAATCTAAACTTTAAAAAATACTTAAATAATAGTTAGATAATAAGGTAATGGAGTAAGATAATAAAATGTAATAGATTTTAATACTTACCACAATATACAAAAATAAACTACATGATATATTTAAAGCAAACAAATTATGTAAAAATAATAAAAGCATTAGCGTAATTTCAAAAATGTGAACATTGTTTATTGTATTTTTACAATTTTGGTTTGATTCATAAAATATTACCTTTTTATTAATTTAAAAATAATTAATATTACTTTCAAATTTATAACATGAAGCGATCATTGATGGAGATGTTTTTACTTTCATATAATACATTCATGTAACATAATATATTTAGAAAGTAACTATGAAAACGGCCTCCACAAAAATGTTTCCATCCTCCTTAAATTGGTATCATGTAAAAATAGTAATTTATTAAACGAGTTCAGTGATATTTCTTTTAGCTTTTTGTGATATTTTAAGAATACTTGTTAAATCTTTGAACAAAATATTCAATTATCTTGAAAAAATCTTTTAACCCGATACCTCAAAACATTATAATCACATCACATGGTTTAAAGAAATCATTTCTTATCAGTTAAGACTGATTGCTAATAATGATTGGTAGTTCCAATGAAACATTTGTGAACTAGCCCTATTTAATTCTTAAATTGATGCAGATATGGTCTTGGATTTATTTCTCAACACAAATATTTTGTTTTATTTTAGATTTTAATTTTTATTTTTAGACTTGAATTTTTGCTTTCAGGTTTCATCTTATGAGGAGAATTATATATATTTCTGAATCAAAAAGATAAATTAGATGTGTTAAAACTTTATTACTCTTATTCAAAATGTTATCATTAGAAAATGTATAATCAATAAAATCCATTTATGTACTAATGCCTTGGTAACAGTTGAACCATTATGTCAAATTATTTGTCAAGAAAACAGTTCCATTTTTAATATAGTCTCATTAATAGCCATGCGTTACGTCGTTGCTTTTAAAAAGCTTGACACATTTGCAATATTCATAGCTTTGCTAACACAATTTCTATAAGCAAATTTAAACCCTCAAAAGTTATTATTATGTCATAAGAAACGGAAAAATCGTTAAAGTAAATGGAAAAAGTCTATAAAACATATTGGAAAAAATTAAGTGCTTTTAAAAAAAGTTTTTCTTTTATATAGAGTCTTTATTATTAAAGGGGAAAAGGGAACAACCAACCTTACGAATTAAATGTTTTATTTTTTATGTAATTTTATAACAAGTCCATCATTGTTAATACAAACATTAAAATGAATAAGAATTTTCTATTTTATTCCCCAGATGCGCTTGATAATAATTTTTGAAACAATGTTTACTCTGATTAATAATGGGATTCTGAAAATATGTATAATGTTGTTACTTGTTTCAGCTAAAAAAATATAACTATTTTGTAAAAGAGAAATCATTCTAATTAAAAAATTATGATACATCTTTGTGTTTCGCAAAATTTGAATATTTGATAAAAATTTGTTTTTATATACATGATTAGCAATGTTATTTTTCTAGAAATGTGTTGTCTCTTTAATAAAGTAATTGCGTTGCTTTATTTTAAATGTATTGCTTTTAATTTTTATAGTTTTGCTTCTTATTTAAGTTCAACACTTTTATTTTGCATTTTTTTAACATATTACGTGAATGTATTTTGCTTTTATCAGCAGCTCTGGGTTAATTTTACTAAAAAAATGTCCTCTTATTTTTTTAAGAAGTGGTCTAAATATATATCAGATAAAATTCAAATTAACTAAGATATTGTATAGTTGAGAAATATTTAGTAACTATAAATTTATTCAATGTATTGTAGTCATTTAAGTAATTGATATTTAAATATCATATTATTTTTTATTTTGTTGAAATACTCTCTGAAACAGTGATAATAGCAAATAATATACGATGTCTTATTTTGAATTTGAAATTTTTCGCAGCTCAAAGATATTTTAACTACCCAATTTTTCACCTTGAATAACTTGAATGTAATTTTATATTGCACTCATATACGTTTTTGTGTCAAGGAATGTTTCTTGCATATCTAATATCCATGATAATAAACTATATGTTGCATATGATGATAGTATACTTTAATTTAATTTAATATAACATTTTTATTTTAATAATAAATAGATAATACACGAATGAACATATCATACGTATTTAGATGAGAATTATTATGATATATTTGAATTTAGTAAATCAAAATTAAGAACATTTCGTCTTATCATACCATTATTTTCAATATAAGATTTGAGGAAGTTATTTTAATCAACATATTAATTCAATTATATTTCTTGTAAGTAATAAAATTAGTGTGACGCTCATACATGCAGGCTATAAAATATTTAAATATTAAGACATTAAATATTATATGACAAAAGCAAGAATGATTTTTTGAGAAAAATCAAAATTATAGAAAAAGACTTTTTCTCATTATATCATTATTTTCAATATAAAATTAAATGAGGTTGTTTTATTCTAATATTTTAATTCCAACTCAATTTACTACAATAACACAATTAGGGTTTGAATAATATATAGTTAATAAATGAAAAATTTAATTTTTCATCATACGTTTTCATTTATTAATAATTTGACTGCTTTAAATTAAAAATAAATCAAAATAAGTTAAAGTATAAAATATTGAATCAAAATATTACTGCGTTACATTTAACAGGTGAGACTATCAACATTAAATTTAACAGGAGAGGTAAAATTAGGTTTTTTATATTAATGATTTGTTACAACTGATAAAAAAGTGAATCGTTAATATTAATTTAAAATGCTATAACGTGTTCTTTACTTCATTAAATTATATTTGTTATTAAACTTTTAATTCATTAGTACCAATAAATAAAATATAGTAATTAATTCAGCCGTGGATCAATTAAACATCAAAGAAATTTTTTCCTTCAATTTTGTGCAAAATTCTAAGAATTGAACATCAACAATTAATTCTTAATGGTAACTAACACTTCAGGGGATTTATAATTGATTGTCTTATTCTCCTTAATGCCTTATTAGTGTTAACTTATTTGATAATAATTTTTCAATAAATTTCTATTCCTTGTTTAATTAAGAATTTCAATAAATAATTATCAGAAATAAGTACAACTGTGAAATTGAGTTATCATTTACTTAAACTTTCAGAAATATTGAGAAAATAAAGTTCCCTAAAATGAAATTTTTTTTAAATAATATTTGCTTGTAAATTAATATCTCTCTCTCTCTCTCTCTCTCTCTCTCTATATATATATATATATATATATATATATATATATATATATATATATATATATATATATATATATATCTATATATATATATATCTATATATATATATATATATATATATATATATATATATATATATATATATATATATATATATATATATATATAACTACACACTACTAGCCATTAAAATTGCTACACCAGGAAAGCGGCACACCACACTAGTGAAATTTGCATGACAGGTAGAACTTGCTGTGATATGCAAATGCTTAGATTTTCTGCGCATTCATACAAATCAGGCGACAGTAGCGACATCTACAATGTGTATAAAAACAGAGATTTGACAGCAGTTTTCTCATACTCAATTTCCGTTTCAACGTTGTTTTCGGCAAAGAAAGTTGTTGTAATGCGGCGTGTAAGAAGAAGAAATGCCTATCAGCACGTGTCTCACTTTTATCGAGGAAGGATTATAGCCTACCGGGATTGCGGTTTATCGTACCGCAATATTGCTGCTCGTCGGTCGTGACCCCATGGCTGTTAGCAGAATATGGAATTGATGGGTTCAGAACAATCATTCGGAACGTCATGCAGGATCTCAGCGACCCCCATCACTAACAGCAGAGAAGACCGACATCTTTTCCGCATGGTCACAAGGGATCGTACAGCAACGTTACGAACCCTGAGTCGAGAAATGGAGTCATTTGCAAGGCAACAAGTTTCTGCTCGAACAGTTCGACGATTTTTGCAGCAGCATGGATTGTCTGCACGACAACCATGGCTTCGGCTGCCATTAACGCTGCGTCACAGACAGGAGCGCTTTCAATGGTATGATCAGCGACGAACCTGGACGCGGGAATGGCATCACGTCATCTTTACAGATGAATCTCGGTTCTTAATACAGGACCATGATGGCCGCATCCGTGTTTGGAGGCATCGTGGAGAACGCGCATTGCCAGCTTGCATTGGACATCGCCATACTGGCCCATCTGCTGGAGTGATGGTATGGGGTGCCATTGGATACACGTCTTGATCACCTCTTGTTCGCATTACTGGCACTTTGAACAGCAACCGTTACATTTCCGATGTGTTAAGGCCTGTGGCTCTACCCTATCTTCGAGGCCTCCCTAATGATTTGTTTCAACAGGATAATGCACGACATCATGTTGCCAGTACTGTTCTGAACTTCCTTGATACAGAACAGGTTTGACTGTTACCCTGGCGAGCACGTTCTCCTGATCTGTCACCAATTGAGAACGTGTGGTCAATGGTTGCTGAGCGATTGGCGCGCCTTCACTCACCCTCTACTACTGTCGATGAACTGTGGCATAGTGTTGAAGCTGGATGGACTGAGATCTCCATACATGCCATACAATCTCTGTTTGACTCCATGCATAGGCGGATAAATGCTGTTATTGCTGCAAGAGGTGGCTGCTCTGGGTACTAATTTCTCAAGATCTATACATCCTAATTTCCTGTAAATCTAATCACTTGTTCTTTCCACTATAATGTACGTGTCCAATAAATATCGTTTTGTAATTTGCATTCCTTCTTCGTGTAGCAATTTTAATGATCAGTAGTGTATACATAGACACACACACACACACACATATATATATATATATATATATATATATATATATATATATATATATATATATATATATATATATATATATATATATATATATATATATATATATATATATATATATATATATATATATATATATATATATATATATATATATATATATATATATATATATATATATATATATATATATATATATATATATATATATATATATATATATATATATATATATATATATATATATATATATATATATATGTATATATGTATATATATATATATATATATATATATATATATATATATATATATATATATATATATATATATATATATATATATATATATATATATATATATATATATATATATATATATATATATATATATATATATATATATTAATATAAAGCAAAAACATATCTAAATATAAAGTAATAAATACAATACTGAAAATTTAATGTAGGAACTACAATACATTATAGGAAGTCTAGCCAGCGCAAAAGCAGATAAAGAAAGATTTGCCCATATAAATAAGATAAAACATGAAGAAAATTGAAACCAGAAATATGAAATTAGAAAGATACTAAAATATATGATGCAAAAGACAAGAAGATGGCATAGGGACCACGTCTTCATCAGGAGGGAGATGGCCAGCTATGCCAAATGAACACTCTTTTCTGACATGCTCGAAGGAAAAATATATATATCGAAGTATATATATATTTTTCCTTCGAGATCTATTTCCCTTCGAAATCTTTTTATGATATATATATATATATATATACATTCACCCCACCTTGTGCGAATCACACGTTCTTTCAAGCTGGATGCCATGTTGTAAGAAGGCCTAACTGAAGACTGCGCAAGCTGCAACACCATCTTCAGCACCCACTCTCCCCTGACTTGGGCGAGAGGTGTAGCTTCCCAAGAGATGTCTTCCCACTTGTGTGGAAGAACAAAGTATAAACTGCTTAAATTCTACTTTTTCCAATCACAAAAGAAAATGGGTGCAATCATGGAAGCCGGAAGTCATGGAATCATGGAAAAGTTTGGTATAAAAATATAATTTTATTCTCTATTTTCAGTACAAGAAAATTTTATTTATAACCTAAAAATAAATATTTTAATTTTTGTTTAGATTTTTTTAAAATATAAGTTATAATATTAATGTTTTATATTAAAAATACCAATAGCTTTTTGTATTTTGAATAGATTTATAAAAGCATTTAATAAAAATAAAGGTTTTTTAAATTTATTTTTAATACCTTTATTCTTTTACTTTATTTGCACACTGAAATTTTCAAGTAATTTATATTCACATGTATGACAATAATAAATTGGATATGATTAATTTTTTTACCTTTGTGAAACATATTATAAATGATATTCTTGGCAAAGATAGAACTAAAGAAAAGTATATACAGTTAAAATAATAGAAAGCAAATATTATGGTATATCTCTATCTTCAATCTCAAAGTCCAAGGAAACAGCTGAAGTTTAGAATAGGAATATCCTGTTTAAAGATATTAATAAATGTTATGCCCTGGAAAACTGTTCTAATATTCTATAATAGCATATATTAATGATTAGACATCTGAATTAATAAATTTAAAAAATATAAAATTTCAAGTTTATAAAATATCATAATACCATTTCCTCTCAGAAATATTAAACATCTTAAAAAGTATAATAAAAACAATCTCGATAGAAGAAAGGTGAACCATAATGAAAAGAAGCAGCATTAGAAGAAATGCAAAATTTAATACAATCGGTGAAATACGTCTTATATAAATTAAATGATGCAGCAAGATTAGGTCATAGCAAAGTCAATATATAGATTCAAGGAACTCAAGATTTTTAAATGTAACAGATATTTACAGATGAAGTTAAATACTGATTTAAGTTACAAAATTTAAACCATTGTTTTTTAGCACAAAATTTTTAATTAATATTTTTAAATAAAGTCACTTAGGTCAGTCTATTCTGTAATTACTTTTTGGTGACAATTAAGAATTTTGAGAATTTTCACCAGTTCTTTATAATCAAATTTATAAAATGTTTCCGCATTATAGACATGTGTTGTATCAAATAAATTGATAAATAAAACCTTATCAACATATAAAATTTTCCTGATTAAGTTAATTTTACAAAATCTGCGGGTGAATCTATAATGAATAAGATAAATTTCAATAAATTCACCATAGTTTTAAACTGACAAATATTTTAATGAAACATATTACATTAAGATTTCTTTCTAACAATGAATTTGAGAATTTTAAAGGTCTTTTAACATGCGCTTTTAACAACTTTTTCTGTTTGCTAATTAAATCTAAAATTTTCTGTAATCATAAAAAATTATATTTGTATACATGTATTATGATATTTGAAAATAGGAAACTTGATACTAATATATGGTATTTGAATATATGTATTTCATTAGTGCTTTAAATTAAAAAAAATATATGATTGTATTATTTTCAAATAGTCACTAAATTCTATGCAAAAGAATTATGACAAAAGTATATTTTAGAAAGCAGGATTTGAAGATAATATAATAGGAAATATAAGAATTTTTATAAGTGATGAAAAAGTAAATGCAAGTTTTGAATTTTGGCAGTTTAAAAAACGTATATATTATTAAAAAATCCACACATGCAGATGGTTGTCGTTGTATCTAGAAATCAAGAATGTTTTCAAATATTTTCTCTTCAAACTACAGTATATTGAATGCAATATTTTGTATAATAAAAACTAAATAAATAAGTAAAGTAAGGTTATATACAAAATGCATTACAAAATTAAAAAAACAAAATACATAAGAATAATTTCAAAAAATTAGCATACTGAAAGAGAAAATATATATGTTCATTATTAAAAACATACAATACACTGTTATACTTGTGATCCATAAGTAACCTAAGTTTTGAATAAACAATCTGGTATATTTTCATCTTTTAAACAAATTTATGGCTTACAAGTACTTTAAACATTACTTCAAGAAAAATATACACTTAAAAAAACTTCTCATGATAATATGCAAATTATCAGACATGTTCTTTATTCGCTTAATTGTTAATTCAACACAAATTTAAAATGTCATTTGACAATGTTTGTGGGAAAACATTTTTTGATAAAATTTAACTTTTTATAATGTTTCCATTTCTTTCTAATAGTCATTATGTACTGTATTAAATGATTTTCTTTTGCATAATATTTTAATGACATATTTTCTTTAATATATTTACTATAATAAATAAGAAATTATAATTATGTTAATCTAATATTGTGTCCAATAACCTGATAAGTCAATCATATAAAATTAAATTATTTTTAATTAATGATGTTCAAATCAAATTCTTCTATCGAAATTTTAAGAAAAACAAAAGAAATTTCAATTTCTCCAAATGGTAGAAAAGAGTATTTCATATTTCCTTAGAATCTCGCTTAAGTCAAAATAATTCAGAATTGTCCTCAGACACAAGACGTCGAAATGAATTGTATCTTATTGTATGTATATATATATATATATATATATATACATATATATATATATATATATATATATATATATATATATATATATATATATATATATATATATATATATATATATATATATATATATATATATATATATACATATTCTGCTTTCACAACCATAATAAATTAAGAAAGTTTATTTTATTAAATTTAGTTAATAAATGTGTTTCTTATTTTTCCTAAAAGCTTATAAATAAACAATAATCAGTTGAAAATTACCTTACAAATTAGTAAATCAATAGGTGAATTAAAACATAAGCATATGCAGAAAATTAACTTATATCAGTTTTTCTTAAATGCAATCAAACTAATATTTGTTTGACAATTATTTCTATTGTTATTTCAGATTTACAATATGAAGAAAATAAATGGTTTCTATTACAAAACAGAATTCATTTTGAATTCCATGTATTAACCTTATATGTAAAAGATTAACTGTACAAATTTCAATTGAATATATAATATGAGAAAGTACTCTAAAGTATTAAAAGTATATTTGACTTACCTTGTACCTTAGCTGTACATGTACCTTAGCTGTGCGAGAATTGAATACATTTTAACACACATTTGAATTGCATTCCTTATGATAAATAATACGCAACACAAATAAATTTAAGCCTTTTAATATTTTTGCTTGTATATAATGAAGGGTATTATTTATAAATAAACATAATGATGATAAAAGTTACATTGTAACATTTAAGAGTAACAGTAAGTTTCTGCAATTATCTAACTCATAAAAGAAATTTAACATTAATTTATTAATAAATGTTTTCTTGCTCATTGTAATGTTGCTATTTTCTTATTAAAATTTTAGTTTTCTTTGCTTTACATCTGATGAAAATACATACATTTCCGAACACTATATTTATTGGTTTCTATACAATTGAAATAAAGATTTAGTTAAAGTCACTTACTCACTTCGATCTTAGATCTTGTGATCTAAATTTAAGTGATTTAAATTAATACTTATATTTAATCAGCTTTTGTTATGCGTTTTTAATCTTCAAAAATGTTTACTTCCTGGGAATGATAAATTAATAACTTTATTTTTAAAATTTAATTTACAGTTTGATCTTTATAAAATATAGTTAGGAAAATTAACCATAAGTAATATAGACTGTTACATTTAATGATGACAGAAGTTTTGTAGCAAATAACTCAGAATAAATCTAAACTTTAAAAAATACTTAAATAATAGTTAGATAATAAGGTAATGGAGTAAGATAATAAAATGTAATAGATTTTAATACTTACCACAATATACAAAAATAAACTACATGATATATTTAAAGCAAACAAATTATGTAAAAATAATAAAAGCATTAGCGTAATTTCAAAAATGTGAACATTGTTTATTGTATTTTTACAATTTTGGTTTGATTCATAAAATATTACCTTTTTATTAATTTAAAAATAATTAATATTACTTTCAAATTTATAACATGAAGCGATCATTGATGGAGATGTTTTTACTTTCATATAATACATTCATGTAACATAATATATTTAGAAAGTAACTATGAAAACGGCCTCCACAAAAATGTTTCCATCCTCCTTAAATTGGTATCATGTAAAAATAGTAATTTATTAAACGAGTTCAGTGATATTTCTTTTAGCTTTTTGTGATATTTTAAGAATACTTGTTAAATCTTTGAACAAAATATTCAATTATCTTGAAAAAATCTTTTAACCCGATACCTCAAAACATTATAATCACATCACATGGTTTAAAGAAATCATTTCTTATCAGTTAAGACTGATTGCTAATAATGATTGGTAGTTCCAATGAAACATTTGTGAACTAGCCCTATTTAATTCTTAAATTGATGCAGATATGGTCTTGGATTTATTTCTCAACACAAATATTTTGTTTTATTTTAGATTTTAATTTTTATTTTTAGACTTGAATTTTTGCTTTCAGGTTTCATCTTATGAGGAGAATTATATATATTTCTGAATCAAAAAGATAAATTAGATGTGTTAAAACTTTATTACTCTTATTCAAAATGTTATCATTAGAAAATGTATAATCAATAAAATCCATTTATGTACTAATGCCTTGGTAACAGTTGAACCATTATGTCAAATTATTTGTCAAGAAAACAGTTCCATTTTTAATATAGTCTCATTAATAGCCATGCGTTACGTCGTTGCTTTTAAAAAGCTTGACACATTTGCAATATTCATAGCTTTGCTAACACAATTTCTATAAGCAAATTTAAACCCTCAAAAGTTATTATTATGTCATAAGAAACGGAAAAATCGTTAAAGTAAATGGAAAAAGTCTATAAAACATATTGGAAAAAATTAAGTGCTTTTAAAAAAAGTTTTTCTTTTATATAGAGTCTTTATTATTAAAGGGGAAAAGGGAACAACCAACCTTACGAATTAAATGTTTTATTTTTTATGTAATTTTATAACAAGTCCATCATTGTTAATACAAACATTAAAATGAATAAGAATTTTCTATTTTATTCCCCAGATGCGCTTGATAATAATTTTTGAAACAATGTTTACTCTGATTAATAATGGGATTCTGAAAATATGTATAATGTTGTTACTTGTTTCAGCTAAAAAAATATAACTATTTTGTAAAAGAGAAATCATTCTAATTAAAAAATTATGATACATCTTTGTGTTTCGCAAAATTTGAATATTTGATAAAAATTTGTTTTTATATACATGATTAGCAATGTTATTTTTCTAGAAATGTGTTGTCTCTTTAATAAAGTAATTGCGTTGCTTTATTTTAAATGTATTGCTTTTAATTTTTATAGTTTTGCTTCTTATTTAAGTTCAACACTTTTATTTTGCATTTTTTAACATATTACGTGAATGTATTTTGCTTTTATCAGCAGCTCTGGGTTAATTTTACTAAAAAAATGTCCTCTTATTTTTTTAAGAAGTGGTCTAAATATATATCAGATAAAATTCAAATAAACTAAGACATTGTATAGTTGAGAAATATTTAGTAACTATACATTTATTCAGTGTATTGTAGTCATTTAAGTAATTGATATTTAAATATCATATTATTTTTTATTTTGTTGAAATACTCTCTGAAACAGTGATAATAGCAAATAATATACGATGTCTTATTTTGAATTTGAAATTTTTCGCAGCTCAAAGATATTTTAACTACCCAATTTTTCACCTTGAATAACTTGAATGTAATTTTATATTGCACTCATATACGTTTTTGTGTCAAGGAATGTTTCTTGCATATCTAATATCCATGATAATAAACTATATGTTGCATATGATGATAGTATACTTTAATTTAATTTAATATAACATTTTTATTTTAATAATAAATGGATAATACACGAATGAACATATCATACGTATTTAGATGAGAATTACTATGATATATTTGATTTTAGTAAATCAAAATTAAGAATATTTCGTCTTATCATACCATTATTTTCAATATAAGATTTGAGGAAGTTGTTTTAATCAACATATTAATTCAATTATATTTCTTGTAAGTAATAAAATTAGTGTGACGCTCATACATGCATGCTATAAAATATTTCAATATTAAGACATTAAATATTATATGACAAAAGCAAGAATGATTTTTTGAGAAAAATCAAAATTATAGAAAAAGACTTTTTCTCATTATATCATTATTTTCAATATAAAATTAAATGAGGTTGTTTTATTCTAATATTTTATTCCAACTCAATTTACTACAATAACACAATTAGGGTTTGAATAATATATAGTTAATAAATGAAAAATTTAATTTTTCATCATACGTTTTCATTTATTAATAATTTGACTGCTTTAAATTAAAAATAAATCAAAATAAGTTAAAGTATAAAATATTGAATCAAAATATTACTGCGTTACATTTAACAGGCGAGACTATCAACATTAAATTTAACAGGAGAGGTAAAATTAGGTTTTTTATATTAATGATTTGTTACAACTGATAAAAAAGTGAATCGTTAATATTAATTTAAAATGCTATAACGTGTTCTTTACTTCATTAAATTATATTTGTTATTAAACTTTTAATTCATTAGTACCAATAAATAAAATATAGTAATTAATTCAGCCGTGGATCAATTAAACATCAAAGAAATTTTTTCCTTCAATTTTGTGCAGAATTCTAAGAATTAAACATCAACAATTAATTCTTAATGGTAACTAACACTTCAGGGGATTTATAATTGATTGTCTTATTCTCCTTAATGCCTTATTAGTGTTAACTTATTTGATAATAATTTTTCAATAAATTTATATTCCTTGTTTAATTAAGAATTTCAATAAATCATTATCAGAAATAAGTACAACTGTGAAATTGAGTTATCATTTACTTAAACTTTCAGAAATATTGAGAAAATAATGTTCCCTAAAATGAAATTTTTTTTGAATAATATTTGCTTGTAAATTAATCTCTCTCTCTCTCTCTCTCTCTCTCTCTCTATCTGTCTATCTCTCTCTCTCTATCTGTCTGTCTCTCTCTCTGTCTATCTCTCTCTCTCTCTCTCTCTCTCTCTCTCTCTCTATATATATATATATATATATATATATATATATATATATATATATATATATATATATATATATATAAATAACTACACACTACTAGCCATTAAAATTGCTACACCAGGAAAGCGGCACACCACACTAGTGAAATTTGCATGACAGGTAGAACTTGCTGTGATATGCAAATGCTTAGATTTTCTGCGCATTCATACAAATCAGGCGACAGTAGCGACATCTACAATGTGTATAAAAACAGAGATTTGACAGCAGTTTTCTCATACTCAATTTCCGTTTCAACGTTGTTTTCGGCAAAGAAAGTTGTTGTAATGCGGCGTGTAAGAAGAAGAAATGCCTATCAGCACGTGTCTCACTTTTATCGAGGAAGAATTATAGTCTACCGGGATTGCGGTTTATCGTACCGCAATATTGCTGCTCGTCGGTCGTGACCCCATGGCTGTTAGCAGAATATGGAATTGATGGGTTCAGAACAATCATACGGAACGTCATGCAGGATCTCAGCGACCCCCCATCACTAACAGCAGAGAAGACCGACATCTTTTCCGCATGGTCACAAGGGATCGTACAGCCACGTTACGAACCCTGAGTCGAGAAATGGAGTCATTTGCAAGGCAACAAGTTTCTGCTCGAACAGTTCGACGATGTTTGCAGCAGCATGGATTGTCTGCACGACGACCATGGCTTCGGCTGCCATTAACGCTGCGTCACAGACAGGAGCGCTTTCAATGGTATGATCAGCGACGAACCTGGACGCGGGAATGGCATCACGTCATCTTTACAGATGAATCTCGGTTCTTAATACAGGACCATGATGGCCGCATCCGTGTTTGGAGGCATCGTGGAGAACGCGCATTGCCAGCTTGCATTGGACATCGCCATACTGGCCCATCTGCTGGAGTGATGGTATGGGGTGCCATTGGATACACGTCTTGATCACCTCTTGTTCGCATTACTGGCACTTTGAATAGCAACCGTTACATTTCCGATGTGTTAAGGCCTGTGGCTCTGCCCTATCTTCGAGGCCTCCCTAATGATTTGTTTCAACAGGATAATGCACGACATCATGTTGCCCGTACTGTTCTGAACTTCCTTGATACAGAACAGGTTTGACTGTTACCCTGGCGAGCACGTTCTCCTGATCTGTCACCAATTGAGAACGTGTGGTCAATGGTTGCTGAGCGATTGGCGCGCCATCACTCACCATCTACTACTGTAGATGAACTGTGGCATAGTGTTGAAGCTGGATAGACTGAGATCCCCGTACATGCCATACAATCTCTGTTTGACTTCATTCCTAGGCGGATAAATGCTGTTATTATTGCCAGAGGTGGCTGCTCTGGGTACTAATTTCTCAAGATCTATACATCCTACTTTCCTGTAAATCTAATCACTTGTTCTTTCCACTATAATGTACGTGTCCAATAAATATCGTTTTGTAATTTGCATTCCTTCTTCGTGTAGCAATTTTAATGGTCAGTAGTGTATACATACACACACACACACACGATATATATATATATATATATATATATATACATATATATATATATCTTTATATATATATATATATATATATATATATATATATATATATATATATATATATATATATATATATATATATATATATATGCATATATATATATTAATATAAAGCAAAAACATATCAAAATATAAAGTAATAAATACAATACTGAAAATATAATGTAGGAACTACAATACATTATAGGAAGTCTAGCCAGCGCAAAAGCAGCTAAAGAAAGTTTTGCCTATGTAAATAAGATAAAACATGAAGAAAATTGAAACCAGAAATATAAAATTGGAAAGATACTAAAATATATGATGCAAAAGACAAGAATATGGCATAGGGACCACGTCTTCATCAGGAGGGAGATGGCCAGCTATGCCAAATGAACACTCTTTTCTGACATGCTCGAAGGAAAAATATATATATCGAAGGATATATATATTTTTCCTTCGAGATCTATTTCCCTTCGAAATCTTTTTATGATATATATATATATATATATATATATATATATATATATATATATATATATATATATATATATATATATATATATATATATATATATATATATATAGTTAACTTCAACAGAAATTTTATAAGTAATTTTTCGTTTCCTTAGATACTTGTACTGAAAAAATCAAAAAGGTTTCTTAATAGTAATACATTAGTCAAGTTTATTACTCAAGAAAGCCTTGGAGGAACTAAATAACATTAATTTTAAAAAAGTTCATAAGATTTTAGAAAGTATTCAAATTTTGAATTTCAATATTTGAAACAATAGAAAGAACATGGTACGATAATTCAAGACTATAGTTGAACTAGTAGTAAATCACAAAATTTGTCTTGTAATAATGACAGACGCTTTACAGACCCTTGTTTTCATTGAAAATTGTTTCTTCTGCATATCTGTTTAAAATTGATAGCATGACATTGCCTACAAAACTACTGAGATTATTGTATCATTACTGAAGAAATGCATTCAAAGCAATTCATTTAATAAATCAAGTATGTATATCTTTCAAATAATTAGGAATTTTGAGTTTGTTCCTATAAGTTGCTGCAGGGTTTAAACTCGAAAAAATATAGACTATCTCATTAACATATTTTAACGCTGCATAGTGGACATCTAAATATCACAAACCATTTAAAAAAATTTAGCATCCCCCATAAATTACCTTTCGAGAATTTATTGGGTGGATGATAAAAGTCTTATAATAGTTTGACATACTTATATATCGCAGCAAAACATAAAATCATCCACTCCGATAAACGTGCATGCAGAAGACTGCTGCTATCCATCTCTTGTTGTTCAACATTGGACTGGATTGAACTCCGAAACTTATGCTCCAGAGAGTTATGTCCTACCACTAGAACATGGTGAGTTCTTTTATTAATCTATTGTTTAATAAGATTATTCTCCATAAGACGAGTTGCATAACGTCTACCTTTGTTATCTATAAAAAGAAAAGAATGTCCTTGTTTTAACGTATGATGTGACATGAGTTCTCAGTAACCAGATTAAATATCTTTAACCAAACATATTGTTGTTATGATTAACATACATGTTCATATATCCATCTACGATGATTCTTGCCTCACCATAGCCTTGGTCACACCTCATATAATATTACTCATAAGAATGGCTATTGTTTTACCTGCCCTTTACTCGGCATACAAAAAGATTTCTAGTTACAATTTAATGTGAACAGGTTTCTATCAGAAATTTCTATGTTAATCAATCAGGAATAAATTGCTGTTGCATTGAACTAGGTTATAAAAATTAATCTGATGCAGCCTATTTTAAATTGTTTAGATTGTTTGGTTTGGAAATATCACTTTTTGTGAAAATATACAGTTGATTTGGTATTGCTCTCTTGTTTCGATTAATTATTATAAGGATATATTGGTCACCATTTGATTTAGTGACAGGAGAAAATATTTTCTTGGAGAATTCAACTGGTTCTGAGTAAAAAATAAATCTGATTTTACTGCATTAAAACAACATCCGTTTTCAGTCCAAAGTATCTGCTCATTTGTTTGCGCTTTCTTAGATTCAAATCTATAAATAATGATCTAAGAAATGGATACCGTAAAATCAAATTATCGAGTACTCTAGACATTCTTAAACTTGAATCGTACTTTTGAGTTCCAAAACATCATGTGTGAAAAAAACAGCTCAAGAAAAATAAATATAACTGTATTTACACCTTTATTTATACTTTTCATATTATGAAATTTCTTTTTCAAACTATGCTTTCCTTTCTTTTTCCACTATGATGTAATTTTTTGATATTTTATTACGTAAGGATGTAAATATTTCCGTGATTTCGTTAATAGTATGCAATTTTTCAATTTTTAACAGTTAACATTAAAAAAAAACATGTTATAATGACAAATATATTAAGATGAATGAACTCATGATTCGCATTTATGTTTAAAATTACTGTTTAGCTTAAGTGGATCTATTCTTTAAATTATTGTGTATTTGAAATTAATATTAAATGTATTGAAAGCATATATTTAACTTTCATTAGTTGCAATTTATATATTTCTTTGATTAACTAGAACAACTATATGTAATTTTAGTCATTTTGAATTACACATTATTGAAAAAACTTAAATCCCTTTTAGACCCGCATATGAAGGTTTGAAGCAACTTTTATTAGTTCGTAATTCTATGTATAGTAAAAATGCATTTCTTAATGACGGCGAAGAGTAAATAATTATCAACTTACCTATTATAATTAAATGTTATTCAACTTCCAGATTAAAATAATGGATTTTGAGTTATTAGCTAAAAATCAAAATAAATCTTAAATGAACAAAATTTATAAATTATAAAATTTAATACTATTCCTTTATTATGTAAATTAAAATAGTTTTATGAACTAATTTATAAAGTTAATATCACAGTTCAAAAATCATATCAACAATAAATGCATTGAAAGTTTTATCTATCTGAATCTGTGAGAATAATATATTATAATTCATTTAAGTAAGATAATGCTTTTTCTATGATAAAAATTAGTTTTACGAACTTCTTTTTATTCTTATGATAAATATTTATATTTTTATATATTGAAATTTTTATTCCATTATATTATTCTTTATTTCTTAATAATAATAAATAAAGCAAAGGAAAATTTTAAAACCAACATTATTTTAAATTAAGATCTATGTTTTCAAAGCGAAAATATTATTTTTTTTTCTGATATACATCAAAAGATGTTTTCATCATGAATTCTTTTTTTTATTTATTAGAATTACTATTTGTGTGTGAGGTTAAAAATGAACTATACTAGTTAAAACCCATTAAAGCTTTAAAGCTAATAGATAACTTTTTATACAATAGCTACAATAATCTCTTTGCTGTTTTTAAATTGTACGAGGCGATTTTCTCCTACAGAATATATATTGTCGATATAAATTTACATCTGAAGGCTTATTTTCCAAAATAACATAAGTTGCTTTTACGAAAAGAATAAAAATATAAAGAAATTTAATTATATTTATAAAAAATAAAAAAGTTATAGAATATAAATGGAATATTTTTGCTATATGCCTTTAAATCATTATATAATTGGCATATTTTTGCATAAAAGTTATATTCTAATAATCATAGAAGTATCAAACATAATAGATATTTATTTCTTAAAATGTGTCTCATCTAAGCAAAACAATGTGATTGTTATTAGCTTTCATTGATTCGAAGTATATTTAAATATATTTAATTGAAGAAAACTTATCTTAAAATACTCAAGGATTTATCCATATTCATTGTTTTTATGTGTATATTTAATTAATCTAAGTTTGTTAATAAACTTCTCAGTAAAATTATTAAATTGCTTATAGCTTTAATTATATATGTATTTTGTGAGTTTTATTTACACATAGTACAAAAAATTTAAGTTTAAAATATAGCACCTTCATAAATTCCTTTTCTCAGTTGTTCTTTAACACTGATTCGTTATTCAGATGAACCCCAAGTATAAATGAAAGCTGAATGAATTTCTAAACTTGTTAGAATACAAATTTCATTAAAAATGCTTGATCTTAAGATTTTCTATTCAATAAATAAGTAATTTAAAGTTCTAATTTTTATGTATACAGTAACTCATTATTTCCTATTTTAATCATGATTTAGTAAATCATTACAATACATAAAAATTCATAAATTTCCTGATGCTAAAGACTTCAAATTTTGTCAAATATAAACACATGTATACTCTCATAACATTTCTGTGAGGTTTAAAAATATATTTGAAATATATATCTAATGTGTGAATTTTGAAATAAGAAATTGATCTTTATTTATATCGCTTTCCAAAATCACAGGTATTTTATTATTGAAATATTTTTGCAGTAAATAGAATAGCAATTTTATTTTAGAGGGGATTTTTCAAAACAGCAAGATTTATGTGAAATATCTCAAGGCTGTATGCCAAGGAAGAATTGATGAATGGCATTTTACTGGAATTTAAATCCTTGAAATAATGGAAGTACTAGGTGGAAAATTTATGACATTTTAGACAGAATGTAAATATTTTTATAAGTATAGTATGTTTTATGTTAGTAATATATGTTTTTAAATTCGACTGTACTTAAATCAAAAATCTTTCAAATTGATGCTAAATTCAATTCTAGTTATTTATATTTTTCTTATCCACTAGAAATTTATAATTATTATTTTTATTTAATTATATTTGTAAAGAAGATTTAAGAATATGTTTTCTACATATATGTAGAATTACAATATCTTCATACAAATGCATGATTTTTTGTGATTTACAATAAAATACAAATATTTATTGTATATTTTTCCTTAAGCTATTGGTATTCGTTTTTTTATGTGGAGCTAAAGATGAGATAAATAAAATTCTCTTAGAAACACAATAATTTGATTTTTGATAAAATCAAATTATTGTGTTTCTAAGAGAATTTTTCATTTTAAAATTTGATTATTAAATTTAAAAAATATAGAATAAGGATTATGAATTGATATTATATAATTTCTCTTACAGCAACCACTGTATTTCTGGAATTTGTTTTTTTTAATACTTCAGTTTTGAAAGAGTTGTTTTCTTCAATATTTTTCCTTTTTATTTTATTCCATACGACAATATCTAAAGGCCAATATTCCAACCAATTACTTCGTTAATTGGAATTTATTTTAAAGTTTCGATATAAAAAGGATAAATATTTTATCGTATTTTGCGTACTGACTATGAAAATTTATATGTAAAACGATAATTGTTACTGATTTGTGTACTTGCACTGCCATTCCGAATCTAATACCTAAAGTATTTTTGAAAATTTTGAAAACAAATTTCTATAGATGAAGTATTTTCATCTTTTTTTTATATATTTCTCAATTTTGAAAAATCTAATTTTAAACATATAACAATTGTGGTTATATTTTGAAGTTAATTCAAAATCATTTGTGTTTAGAATGTAGTGAACGAATGTGCAGTATTCGATTCGCACTACAGAGCCGCATGTGCGTGACTCTCTTTCTAGAACGAACTTTTCTTTCCGCATATGATTCCTGTGCTTATTATAATTTTATGTAAATATTTATTGTCACCAACCAATCAGAAGATATTTTTATCTGTATATATAGCCTGTTGGTTTTCACTCGCCAGACAGGCAGAGTGAGATGGCAAGTGTGTTGCTTGTCTGATTTTAAGTCGCAATAAAAGCCTATTGATTTTAATTATCCTGTATTTACTTGAGCACGCTAGTTATTCACTTCAATGGTGACCCGGACGTGGAAAAATGACGCACAGGTGAAAATCTTATTTCAATATACCATTTTGTACGAATTGTTTCGTTAAAATTTCTTTTCGGTTGACTACCACTATTTTCTTATTCGTAACTTGTATAAGTATTTTTCATATTACTTAGTTTTTCTACTTCTTACATTGCTATTACTTGTTTTGTTACATTATGACTGCTCAGGAAAAGTCAGCAATTTCTGTTACGGATGGAAATTTTCCGCAGCCGGAACTTTCCCGTATCGCTTTTCGTCCACCGCCATTTTGGAAACAAAATCCCGAGTTGTGGTTTTGGTTTTGTCAACTGGAATCTTCATTTACCATATCTGATATTACAGCTAATGTCACTAAATTTCTAATTTCTGATTTTGCGTTAATTTCTAATTTCTGACTAAATTTCTGATCTTGCGTTTCGTCAGAAAGCTGAGAAAACCTCTCCTAGACAGCTGAGGCACTTGGAATTCATTAGTCAATTTTCGACTGATATCCGTCATGTCTCCGGTAGCGAAAATTGCGTAGCTGACGCACTTTCTAGAATTCATGCTTTTTCATTTCCTACCACAATCGATTATGAAGAAATGGCTAAAGAACAATCTCATGATACCTCCTTGCAAGATTTTCTTAAAAATAATTCTTTGAAAATTAAATCTTTTCTTTTATCTTCAAACTCTACTTCTCTTTTTTGTGATGTGTCGACCAGTATTGTTCGACCTATCGTTCCATTTAGTTTCACTCGAAAAGTTTTCGAGATGATGCATGGTCTGTCCCATCCGGGAGTTCGTGCCACGACCAAGCTTATTACTTCTAAGTTTCTCTGGCCAACTGTCAAGACAGAGTGCAAAGAATGGGTGAGAGCATGCTTACCATGCCAAAAATCTAAAATTCATCGCCATACTCATTCTCCCATTGGTGATTATCCGTTACCAAGTGACCGCTTTCGTGTTGTGCATATCGACATTGTGGGGCCACTTCCGCCATCTCAGGGCTATCGTTACTGTTTAACTTGCATCGACAGATTCTCTCGATGGCCAGAGGCTTACCCTATCGACAACATTTCTGCTGAATCAGTCGCAGAAGCTTTCTATTCAGGTTGGGTATCTCGATTTGGAGCCCCTCAAATCTTGATAACATATCAAGGCAGGCAGTTCGAAAGCGAACTTTTTCATTCTTTTTCTAAGTTATTAGGAGCTGAAAAGCTGAAGACTACTGCCTACAACCCTGCTTCGAATGGCATGGTTGAACGACTGCACCGCCAATTGAAGACTGCAATTAAGTGTACAGATCCTGCAAATTGGGTAAAAGTGCTCCCATCGATACTTCAACTTTACATCATCGACCATCGAACTGGTCTACGGCTCGACACTCCGTTTGCCAGGAGAATTCGTCCGGGATACAACCAGCCGTTCCGCACTGCCTGTTCCCGACTTTCTTGCTAAGCTTCGGAACCACGTCAGAATGTTACGTCCAGTATCTGCTTCGAGGCCTTCATCAGCAACTACTTTTATCCACAAAGACCTCAACACTACATCACACGTCTTTGTCCGACAGGATGCTGTACGCCGACCTTTGGAGCAGCCGTATGATAGTCCCTTTCTTGTCGTTCACAGAACTCCTAAGTTTTTTACATTAATGATCAAAGGAAAGAAATCTTCAATTTCTATCGATCGTCTGAAGCCAGCACATACCTTGATCGATCACTCTGCACCAACACCATCTTCAAACATTCGTCCAGTTCCGTGCACGGCCGACAACCTCACCACCACGACTCGCTCTGGACGTCGAGTCCGGTTCCGGTTCCCGTTGCCATCCCTGCAGCAACTGGACTGACGGGGAGTACTGTAGTGAACGAATGTGCAGTATTCGATTCGCACTACAGAGCCGCATGTGCGTGACTCTCCTTCTAGAACGAACTTTTCTTTCCGCATATGATTCCTGTGCTTATTATAATTTTATGTAAATATTTATTGTCACCAACCAATCGGAAGATATTTTTATCTGTATATATAGCCTGTTGGTTTTCACTCGCCAGACAGGCAGAGTGAGATGGCAATTGTGTTGCTTGTCTGATTTTAAGTCGCAATAAAAGCCTATTGATTTTAATTATCCTGTATTTACTTGAGCACGCTAGTTATTCACTTCAAGAATATGTTTTTTACTAGTGGAACCGTTACGGTTTATCTGATGCACTTAAAAGTTATCAACAATGTCTTCTATGCAAATGTGTTGGAGGATTTCACTAAAATTTTCATGAAAATTCACTTTTTATTCCTTTGTTCACATAATTGGTTATAGAAAACCTCTAAAAATATAGAAAATATCAAATATATTTTATTAAATATTTTCTATCATAAATTTAAGTAATAAAAATAAATTAAGAAAACAATAAATTAAGCTTTTAAATATTATAGTAAACTACAATAAAGATTAATATAAAATGTTTAACCCATTAATAAGAACTTTTTGATGATTAATGTCAATCGCAACATATTAATTGATGATTGTGTCTAAAATCATGAAAGGTTCTTTTTTTCTTTTTGAAAGTTTAAAGTATCTATAATTTATATTACACTTATCTATGAATTTCGACAAATGCATTTTTCTTTCAATAAAAATCATTTTGATATAATAGTTTTAAGAGCAAGTGTGTCAAAATACTACCAAAAAATTAATCTTAATTCATTTAAAAATTAAATAATGAATATTTAAATGTAGTTTCATTGAAAATCTTAAATAATTCATTAAAAACCTTAAAGTAAGCGATATAAATCATTATTAGTACTTTTAAGAAGTTTAAGCGTATTTCACTACTTTTTTAAGACTTCCAGTGAAATTACATTTAAATTTTTATTATTTAAATTTAAATACGTGTTTGGTTGTATGAATGTCTGGTAGTATGAATTTCTACATGAAGAAAAAAGTAAATGTAGTTGGAATGTATTTGTATGAGTAGATATAAAGGCATTGTTAAATTTCCGGGAGACATTTGTTTCCCAAAGTATTTAACAACTAATTTATGAAAGATAGTTATTTGTGATACTCTCTCTAGATAAGATTACAATGTATGTGTTTGAATAATAAAATATGTGTGAGTTTCATTCTATAAAAATCCCAGCAAACACAAACTGCCGGCAAAAATCCGGGCCGCTGCTGGCCAAGCCGGTTTTCTGTTGGTCACGGCAAGCCACTCACTGTTGTTTGATGGCCCAGCTCCGGGCAATTACAGCCACGGAGGAGTGCTGGCCAAAATAAACCGGGCCTTTTGACATTTTGATCACTTGATTCTTTTATAGTAATGTAAATGGTTTTACTGTTATAGTAAATAGTCGACCGGATAATGAGTAAATGATATATCTAATCTTATATATATATATATATATATATATATATATAAACAATAAACATACAATTAAAACAATTTTTTTCTCCTTTACTGATTTACAAAGTGTGATTATGATGACAATATTTCCTAGATATAATATTGTCAGAATTGTTTTTATTTACTTTTTATTTTCTCTTTAAGGAATTGAAGTTATTGAAGTTAAGTAAAGAACTTAAACATAATTTTAAACAAAGTAAATTAGTAAAGTATACAAGTAAAATGAGTATGATATGAGAAATAGTTAAAAAAAAGTTTATCTGTTTTGATTTCAGAAATACTTCTAATTTTGAAATTCATTATACAATTTTAAAATAATAACAAATAATTAAAATATTGTATTAGTAAACTCCATGTTTATTTTATTTTATTGTTTTAATATAGTAATCATAATTAGGTTAATCTTCCAAACATTTATATACATATATAATTTCTAAATTTATTAACTGTTTTTAATTTCCCGATATCTCTTTTGTTGTGAGTTTTATTTGAGTATTTTACAGAAAATACAGAGGTTAAAGTCATTTTTGATAGTTAACATTACTTTTTTTTTTGTTATTTTTCTTATTGTAATTTATAACATAAAACGATTAAACTTGAAGCCCAGATATTGGTCGAAATTATTCAAAACACCACTTGTTATCAAAGAGGTAGAGTTTTGTGATATCCATCTTGAGAATAATTTAATCATTTTATTAGAAAGAAAGAATATAATTTAAGTTTAATCTTATTTATCAGTTAAGCATTCAATATTTTAAAATTGATATTTCATTCATTAACATGTTGGATGTGTTTTACAACTGTTCTACATGATGGATCAGCTGTTTACGGATTGCAAATGATTATGAAATCAAAACATAGAAAAGAAAATGATATTGCCAACTTACAAAAGGAAATAGTTAGGTCCTCTTTATTTATACGTTTTATCCTTTTTCTCGCTTCTTGCAAAACTTTAATTTGTTACAGAAATTTTTTTTATCAATAACATTTGGTATAAATATATTATACTGGAAAGTGACCTTAATATATATTCTCATGTAATTAATCAATTTTAAGTTTTAAGACATTTCCTTTTCCTCTATAATCAACATAGACCGATTGAGCATATTTTATCTTCTGCATATATAAAGGCAAAACCTTTTGTGTCAAATTAACTTTCATTTGGAACTAATAGATATTTTTTATTTATAAAACTATCTACTCACAGATGTCATGCTGCAGAAGTTGCGAAACCAGTTACTTTAAAATGCTGCTATTATAATGGTCTACATACAAAAACAAGTCTTCCTTTTTGGATATGAGTAATACCAATAAGTGAGTAATACCAATGTTAGAAGAGTCATATGTATCTAAAATATTTAAATGTACAATAAATTTTGATATATTGCTGAACTTTTTTTTAATCATTAAATTAAGAACAGTGTATAAATTTCTGAAATCTTTTAAGTGCTTCCTTTATATATTTACTCAAAGTGAAATAAGTTTATTTTCTATAAGACATTTTTTTGTAACTTGGGAAATTTAATTTACAAATTGAGTAATTCTGACTATGCAAATTAATCAGTTGTAAGAATTTAAAAAAATATATGTTGTAATATTGTGTTGACAAATATAGTTTTACTTTAACTCATTTTAGGAAATATTTTTTTAAATAAATGTTAATAAGAATATACAGGAAACATTTAATAAATAAGTCAATCTTTGTAATGTCTTGCTTAGTTTTGATATGCATTTACTGTAAGCCTCTCGAATGTAAAATCACTCTTATTTATTCATTTTACTTTTCTTAAAATTAAGATTATTTTTTTTAATTTTAAGCAGTTTTCTTAAAATATGTAAGAATTAAAAAATGAGTTTATTTTATTCATTTCATTTTCATATTTAATAATTCACGTCTGTTACGTGATATATTTATGATGAACAGTATCTATTTTAATAGGTATTTTATGCTTATATGTAGTATCGATCAATGACCACATCTAACCATAAATATAATTTTTTCCTTAATATTTTTCAATATCATTGGTAATTAGAAGCCAGATAATTTATTTCCTTGTGTTACATTTTTTTTAATCATTTGTATTAACACACATATAATTGTAAATAATATAATTGTTGCAAATAATTATAATTGTAAATAATATTAACAAATAATTTAATTTTAATACAATTAAGTGTATTTAACATAAGATTTGCAAATAATTGTAATTATAAATACTATTAGCAAGTAAATATAGGTAATATTTTTAAAGTAAAGTAACAAATTATTGCTTATATTTATTATTGATGCCTATATTTCGCTAATATTTCATTTTATACATTAGCTTTGAAGATTGTGCTACTAACATCTCCCCACTCCAATATAAAGTGTACCTATTTAAACTATAGTCCAGAATCAATAACTTATTTTCTAATAATATTGGATTAAATAAAAATTTAATACTTTGTGTAAAATAAGAATTATAAAGTTATGTAAAACATTTTTACTTCTAAATAATTCATGATTATGATAATTACTTGTGATGTAAATTTACCGGGCAACAACTAGAATGCATGTATTCAAAATCTGTAAATCTTTTGCATTAATTGACGTAATTTTTTTCCATTAATCTGTAATCACATGTGTGTAAAAAAAATTATAAATTCCATGTTAATAAGATTTTGCATAGAATATTGTATAAATAATTCGAGATTGTCAATATGTTTAAAAATCCATCAATATTTATTTTAATTATTATGATTTTATAAACTTTACTTATCTGTAATTGTAGTTATGTGTAAAAAATAATTTGATAATCATTGATGAATATTTTATTAACCATTTTTTATTAGTTCAAAATGATTTCTTAAAAGCATGAAATACAAAGTGTATAATATAAATTAATTACATTCTATTATTATAAACTTGAAAATGTAAAATTCTGTTTAAAACATTACATCGAATTTTTGAAGTCAGATATTTAGAATTTCTATTAAGTCATTCAACTGAAATTGTTTTCATTTAACCCAATTATTAGTCTCTATTTTAAATCAAAGAATTGTCAGAATTGATGAATGTTGATTTTTCATTTGTTACTTAGTGTTATTTATTATAATGTATGCATATATAAATGTGTATATATATGTATTGAAATATCACAATATGAATATAAACTAAAACTAAACTCTGGAATGATAGACCACGTGGGCCAATGCCTACAGTGCCTGTTTTCCTGACCGAGGCCCCTGGGCTGCGAAGCACATGTCCCGATTAGGTGCTCAGCATAACGCAAAACACCCAGTGTTTAGTTTCCAAGCATGCTCATTGTGGACATAATGTTACAAATAACCATTCCACCTTTTTTAAAGAGATAAAACTAAAATTAAGCAAAAGACTCCATCATAAAAAATTTTATTAGTAATTTTTTTATGAGTTATTAATTCTGAATGAAAATTGAAACTATTATAGGCATTCACAACCTATTCAAGTGCTTGGCTTGTTTTGCTTTGATTGTAAATTTAATTGTAAGATATTGTAAGTTTAAAAATAGTTATGTTAGATTATCCTTATTCAAATAATTAATACTGTGAAATAATACCTAAATATGTGAAAATATGTGTTATGCATGAAGTTTCACCTGATTTACATGAACATATTAACTCAATTTTTTTCTGTTTTTTACCTGGACTTTTATTAACATCCTGCTTTTTCTATTTTTGCAATTAAATTGAATCAGTTTAACAATTCTGTTTTTTTTTATTTCTATTTTCAGAGTATCACAACAAAGTGAAAATCTTCAAAAAAGGAGAAATTTGTTCCAGAGTACTAATTCGGAAGGTGGACCACAAAAATAAAAAAAAAAACCTTTCGAATTAAAAATATTAAAAAAAATTTTTTTTGCAAAAATTATTTTCAAATGTAAATAAAAATAGATACTTTTTTATTTTCAGTATTATCATAAATAAAAAATGTTAATTCCATTTATATTTAGACATTTCACTTATATATGGCTTTTGCTGTGTTAATTTTTATAAGTAATAAAAAATCTTAATCTGTATCCTTTTGTACCATTTTTCTCAACATCTTGTTGCTTGGAGACATTTCCCTTAATTATGGCTTTTGTTTTGTTAATTTTTATAAGTAATAAAAATTTTTAATCTTTATAATTATTATCATTTTTCTCAACATCTTGTTGCATGGAGTTAATTGATTTGGAAAATGCAATATTCATTTATATACAAAGAAAATATATTTGTGTGTGTGTTTTAAATTAGTTCTATATAAAAGCATCATAAAACAACTGGAATTCTTTTATACCTTCAAGTTCAGTTTTAGCAATAAATTGACACTTGCTTACGCAAAAATTTTTTTTAAAAAATTATAAATAATGAAATTCTGTAATAACAAAATATTTTAAAAACAGAATATAAAAGTTATTTAAATAAAATTTAGATTATTAAAATAAAACCATAAAAATTAGATAGCATTGTCAAAAAATGATTTAAAATATGAGTTAGTAATTCATATTTTTTAATCTTTATGTAATTAAGAACTAAAAAGGCACTTAATGATATTTCACAATTACATGGATAACAATTGTCTTTTAGAATCACAAAAATATATTCAGTATTAATTTGATGGATTTCCAATACATCCATGTTAGCTTTAACAATATATACAATGTTAACATAAAAATGAATTCAATATTTATAGAAATAAATAACCATAACCAGCCCTACGTCGGTGAAAATGGCTATCGTCAGTCAAACGGCAAAGGGCCGATGGATAACCGTATATGGGCACGTACTGGCAATAAGTTGAAATATAAGTTTCCCCTGTCGACTGTGGTCAGAGTTGTGTATGAAAGTCAAAAAATAGAATGAGACATTAAAGATATGACATACCTTTATTTTTCCCCATAGGTACCAAGTACATTGAGACATTTGTCATATCGCTTAATAAGCTTCAAAAAACCCTCCAGGAAAAAATCAGGGCTTTGCATATGGAAGAAGCATTGAACGGCTATGGACGAAAGGCGACACAGCAGGAAAATCCGCAAGTCACCGATACACCATTGGGTAGAGGTCCGAAAATGGCAATGACTTTCTGTTTCGGATTGTGACGGGGGATAAAACGTGGGTCCACCATTTCACGCCAGAATCGAAGGCCGCATCTATGGAGTGGAAACATCCGTCATCACCTAGTCCAAGAGAATTTCAAGACAACTGTCTCTGCAGGTAAAGTGCTCCTCACAGTTTTCTGGGACGCCCAAGGAGTTTTGTTGCTGGACTTTTTGGAGGTTGGAACCATTAATGCTACGCGCTACTGTGACACTATGTCGAAATTGAAAGAGGCGATTCGGAAAAAGCGGCCTGGCCTTCTCACATCTGGCATTCTGCTGTTGGATGACAATACCAGACCACATTCGGCGACGGCAACGCAAAACCATATTGTAACTCTTGGTTGGGAGTGCTTACACCATCCGCCATACAGTCCTGATCTCGCACCAAGCTACTTCCATCTGTTGCCGGCTTTGAAGAAAAATCTCGGGGGAAGGCGCTTTGGAAGCAATGCTGAAGTGAAACAAGCCGTTCAACGCTTCTGCCATATGCAAAACCCTGATTTCTTCCTGGAGGGCTTTTTGAAGCTTACTAAGCGATATGACAAATGTCTCAATGTACTTGGTACCTATGTGGAAAAATAAAGGTATGTCATATCTTTAATGTCTCATTCTATTTTTTGACTTTCATACACAACACTGATCACAGTCGACAGGGGAAACTTATTTTTAAACTTACCCTCGTACATGGGCCACATGCGGCCAATATGGCATTGATGGCCACCCGGCGTAGGGCCAACAGCGGACCGTACTGCCGGCCCAGCAGCAATGACAACGACCACTTTATTGACCGAGCCGACGAGGCCAAATAGCGGCGGGCCACTGCTGGCCAAGACGGCTGACAGCAGCGGCCCGATGGATGCCCGGCATCTTTGTGTTTGCTGGGATCTCATCTCTTTAATATTTTCCTTTTCATCATTCATATGGAACCTCAAAATTTTTCTTAACTATTTTTCTTGGATTATTCTTTCTTTTTATTTAAATGGTGATTTATAATACTTTATCATATGATAAATAAATATACGCTAAAGTTTAAACTTTTCGTCGATCTAGGAGCCGGAAAATTGGTAGAAAGAAATTATTACTTTTACTTACAGTGTATATTTTTATCCTTAATCAATATAATCACAAACAAATGATTCCTCTATTGAGGTTTAAAATTTTCAAGTAATTTTGATCTTGTGCTATGAAATTTTCTGAAAAGAATTAATTTAAAAATACCTATTATAAATGAATAATTCATTAAAAATAATTGGTAAGTGTTCTTTATGTTGCTGGTATAACTTATTTAATGTCATTGCAATTCTACCCTTTAAATATTGTGAATACTGAAAACTGAATCACTAAATCACATTTTAAGAAACTATAATAATTTACGTGTACATCAGACAGTATTTTCATTAAAAATCAGAATTTCATTCAAAATGCAGAAAATTATAAATGATATTTAGAAACAAACATACATTCAAGTGATTTTAACAAATATTTAGTATAAATTATATTGCCATTTACACGATAGAATTCAGAGAAAATTAATATAAGTTTCAATATTTATTTATTTATACATTCCTGAAAATTTAATATGTGCTCCTGAATTCTTAGAAATAATACGGTGAGAGTAATAAAAAATCCTGTTTTCTTTTCTTTCCTTTAATTTAAATATACTCTCACCTAATTTTAATTTATTTTTAAATACTTAGTGTTTTTGAAATTGCACAGTTATAAATTTGAAATATTTATTAACACACATTTTAAGGCTAACAATCAGCAATTAATAATAATTGTGACACTTATTTTTGAACAAATAAAATTTTCCTTTCATAAATATGTACTATCTTTTATTATAAATTAACTATTTAATGATTACTTTACTATTAAATAATTATTTAATTAATTAACAATTTATTATACTTTGTTAAGAGGTAATAAAATTTACTGTAATCCAAATTAAAATTTCAGCTGTAAATTATTTCTATTTATAAATGTTTTCAATTATGATATTAAATATATTTGTTTTAAATGTTTAAGTTTACTCCTATTTTTAAAGTATACCACATTTAAAAATTAAATTATGTCTATATGATTGCAAATTTATAATCCTATTTTTTACCCATCTATCTATATATTTGATCAACGTGATGAAATATTATTTAAAAGTACAGATTTAACATCTATTCAACGTTCACTTATAGCATAATTCATCAGTGCTAATACATAGGTAATACATTTTTTTCACCAATGATTAATTAAATTTTCTCAAATAAGTGCCAGAATTTCGTAACGAAAAATTAATTTCGTTAGCCCTAACATCAATGTATTGGTATTTCCATTTACTTTAATTAAGGAGAAAGTAACTTTCGTTTTTATGTTGTTAATAAATTGAAGAACACGGTACAATAGATTTGGTTAAATAAAACTTTTTCAATTTATTTCGTTATTACTTTTCCTTTAAAATATATAAGCAGCTCTATATTTTAAAAATTAAAATATTAAAAACTACTGTTTGTGTCTCAGTTAACTGTACCGTTCACAAATGACTGTATTCCTTTCTTTCAAACTGAATTAAAGTATTTTAATTTAATATAATATATTGATTGATATTTTATTGAAGAATATTTATATGCTTAATTTTATATATTTTTCTTACAAAAAGATATTTGTTGATGTAAAATATGTTTTCTTTTACTAGAAATCTCTTTTTTAGAGAATTCAAGCAAAGAGATAAAGAATTAACTGTATAAAATTCATTTGAAAATAAAGACAGGTCATTGGTTTTACTTAGACCAACGATGATATTTTTATGTATTCCAACGAAGAAATTATACCAGTCCTCTTCCTTATACTTTTTTGAAGATACATGAACTCGTGTACCATGTCCATCTTGCGGATAGATCATGTGGAACAAGACAACAACAAGAAACTATATTCAGTTTTGTAATATTTATACTGAATTCTAATGTCTATTATTTTTATACTTTTATTATTCAATTTAAATCTTGTTTGGTTGAAAAATGGTCATTTTTTCCATAAAATAATTATAAAATGAGGTTAAAGAATTATACATCACTTACAAAGTTTTTAAGTACTAATTACTAAAAAAGTGCTGCTATTTAAAACCTTTTCTGCATGTAGTATATTAAGATGTAGAACATATAATTTTAAATTTAACATTGCGGCATTTCTCCTTTGGATTTCTTCGAAAAATGTATAAAAAATTATACAAATAATCTTAGTGAAAAAATAATTCAATGCTCATAATAGCTAAATAATTTAATTTATTTATCAAAGTATTTTGTAACTATAAATTATACAATAATATATTCTGAAAAAATATGCACTGTCCGACACTGAAAATGCAACATCAAGAAATAGTTGCCAGAAAATTATGCAAATTTCAGGGTACACTCACCTTACACGTTGTGCAAGTGATGTGAAATGCGCAACTTTCCAGCGCACGCATGATAAGACATAAGGTTAGGAACTGGTAGAGAGGGCAATATTTCCACAATTGTTGCTGCTTGGAAAATAATTGATGAAAGTTTGTTCTTGCCGCAAAAGACACTTGTAATTGCAGAGAATACTAGGCGATCGTTTATGAAGTCAATTCCAACAGACAGATGATTTTACATGGGATGTGGTGATCGAACTGAGAAAGACAGGTTTGTCCTTACGGCAACAGACACAGCTGACAGACACCTGGACACATCCACAGTGTACGGACTGTGTTGAAGATTTTTGGAACAAGAAACCGTGGAACATTTGCGGTATGCCGGTGCATCTAGAGTGACGTCAGCACGCGTGGATCGATGTATCCAATGGGAAATGTGGGGACCAAGCAAAGCACGCCTACCGAAATTCTGTGGGCATGTACAAGACCCCTGGATACTAACAAATGACGCAGAACATTTGACGCTGACTGCTTGCTCGTGGCTTGCGCTAAGAAGACTAAAGTCATGAAGACTCTGTCTAGAAGACTGCCCTTGACTCTGGAAAGCCTAGATGCCAACCTTTGGAATGGTGCGGATTTCAGCGATGTGGACGAGGGAATGGAACAGGATCGTCCACTCAGATGAGTCTCGCTTCTGTTTCTTTTGTGATAGTTACCGTCTACGATATCCAATCCTGCACCAACTGAGGAATTCCCCACCACGCGATAACGTGACATCAAGATTTCTGGAGCCATTGCATATGATTCTATGTCACCTGTAGTTCGTAATCACATCACTATGACACCCCTACTTTTTGTGGATAATGTGCAGCGGCCGGTGACACTCCCTTACCTTCTACTCAATATCCTTTATCAGCAGGATAACGCCAGACCACACATTGCTTACATCAGCTAACATGCCCTGCAAGGTGTGCAACTATTTCCCTGGCCACCGTGCTCAATAGATCTATCAACAATATAACATGTTTGGGAAATGATTGGGCACCATTTGCAGACCCTGCCACTGTCTCATTCAGAAAACTCACTTTGGCAAATAAATGACAGGGAATAAAGAATAATTTTCCAAGACGTTGTACATACTTTTCATTGACTCTCTGCTAAGATGTTGCTTCATGTATCACTATTCACGGTGTTCCTGAAACCTACTAACCCGACTCAGTTCTGGCTCTGTATTTTAGACAGTATTTCAAAATACACATCGATCATTGTTCATTGCTGTCTCTCTCTCTTTTTGCCTAGTTTCGTCAATTTCTGACAACTTCTTCTTGGTGTTGGATTTTTAATGTCGAGCAGTGCTTTTTAAACCACGGTTATGAACTGTCGGTATTGAACAGACACTGGAGAGGAAAATTTCAGCAACAGCTGATTTTTATTAAAATTCATATGAAATAATTAGAGGAATATGAAATACAGAAATCAGTGACATCGTTATGACAAAGTATAAAAACCTAGTGCAATTTGAAATTTTACTTTTATAAGTTATGAAAATGAATATAGCTAAATAATAATGTCATTTGAATATTCTTTAGAAATATTAAAATTATAAATGTTATTTTACATTTCTACAAATCTAAAATGATATTAATTTTATTAAAACTTAAATATAAAAAGCAGTTACTTCAATTAAAACATAAATATAAAAATTATTAATTTAATTAAAACTTAAATATTAATGTTATTTTAGATTCCTACAAAACTAAAATGCTATTAATTTAATTAAAACTTAAATATAAAAAGTAAATTTAATTTCCTTCTCATTGTTAATTAAGTATTAACCTTCCAAGAAGAAAAAAATGGTTATGAACTCAACAGCTTTAACGTAATGCTTGGAGTATAGTTGTAGTTTATAAATCTAAGGTAATTTCTTGGTCTTGTATTTTGCTAAGAAATCAATTGAAAATTAATATTGGATTAAAAAATTATTATTTGTGGTATTAATATGCATCTAAAAGATATATTAGTAAGTACTTAGTCAGAACTGCGAGGTTAAGTTGTAATATTTCTAATGTTTGGGAATATAGCATGCAATTTACAACATTTTCACCAATAAAGAAAATTTCATTACCAAAGAATCTATAATAAAAATCGTCATAATAATGTTGCTCGTTTGTTGCTCTGTAGTTAATTCTTTTGCATGAAATATAATTAAACTCTATGCTTTCGGGTTAAGAGGAATTCAGCCCTTATCTAAACAAATATAATTAAATACTTGAATCAATTTCTAGAATGAAATCTTGAAGTGAATATCAATATATATCAGATTATTAATTGTAAAATTCAGTGTTGTAACACTAATTTCCATTATACAAATAAAGAAAATGAATAGCGGAATACTTTATTACTTTTAAGCAATTATGTAAAATGTATTCAGTGATGATAATTAAAACAAACAAATTGATATGGCATTTCAGTTATCAAGTACTTAAGAATTTATTAATTAAAGAAAAATTTAGTCCACTACAAAATTTGTATCACTTTGTTAAATGGAACACTGTGGTCATTTTTACAATATCATTTATTTTTTTTTAATCATTTGGTATTCTCTTACACATGATATCATATAAAAATATTTTTCGATGCGATCATATGAAACCAAAATCATGTGGTACGTTAAGATCTCAGATGAATTACATGTATTTTCTCCTCTATTCTTGATTAAAGAAGTCTCTGCATTTCTTTCAGATTTTTATGAGCTATCAAACACCTTTTAGCAATATGCTACTCGTATTTCAAGATATTTCTTTCCATGCTTAATTTTATGATTCCATTTATCAATTAAAATAGAATAACTCTACACTAACTAAAAGCAAATAATGAAAATTCTTCACAATGTAAAACTACAAAATATATGGAATTATTTTATCATTAGTTGCTTCCTATAAGGAAAGGTACATAAATCATAAAATTTAATATTAAATTGTGTAATGCTGTGTTTACTGTGACAAAAAATATCATTAGCTACTTAAATACTATTCTTTGGAAACAAGTGTAAATAAAATAAATTTAAAATTTGTAATAATTAAGGATGGGTAAATATTTGCGTTGATTTTATATTATATAATTTCATAATATAGCTTCACGTAAAAATCTAGCTTCACAATAAAATTACATTACATTTACGAATCAAATTACATAATTACAGAGTAACTAAATAAGTAAGAAATTAAGTTGCACCAAAATTTTATTTTAAGCTTATTTAAGATAAATGATAATTGTTTAAAAATAGTTAAAAACTGCAGTAGACTATGTACAAATAAATATAAATTTATTTTCTTTATGAATTAAAGATAGAAATAAAGAACTTTCCTTTAGAGAATGTAAAGCAATAAGAAACATGTAATTATGATTTTACAACAATAAAAATGACAAAATTAGCAGAATTTTTCACAACATTTAGGTTATGCGTGAGTTATTCTTTGTTAACAAAAAAGTTTAAAGTTGACATGAAGAATAAACTAGATATCTTGAATGAATTTGAGATATTTAGTTCTTTCAGTGAATTAACCACTAAATTTTCACTCGCACGCAAGTTGGTTTACACATTAACACACAATATGAGAAGAGTTTAAAAATAATTAATTAAAATATATTAAATTTATTTAAATATAAAGTAAAACAACATACTTCTTTAACATGTAAGTCACAAACATAGATTTCCCTAGAACAATTTATTTTTATTCTACCCTAAAAAGTTTGCTTTGTTAAAAATAACAGATGAAATTAGACACTGTAGAAGCATAATTAGGGTAATGCATCATCTTCAACATTTCAGTTATGTCAGTTCTATATATATCTAATTAGGTATGTTCCACTAAAATCTGCTAATGAATTCATAGGAAATTTGGAAAGAATATTAAATAGATGTTGTTAAAAACGTAAATATCTTTTTATGATTATTTTTAAAGTGCCTAATTTTTACATTTAAAAATTAAAACTTAATAACATTTAAACTTAAGTTCATGAACTGATGTCATTTTATAAGTTCATTCATACACATAAGAAAAGTATGGAAATTATGCATCTTAAAGACATTAAGAAGCATTGAACACTCGTATAGAAGAAAATTTGTTATAAAATATCTACTTAAAGAAGTATATATAAACTATTAATTTTATATACTTCGGATTTCTATTAAAATTTATATAAATAATTTTAGAAGGAAAACTCAAAAAGCGTGATTCCAACCTTACACTGCAATATTATTAAGCCCCTGTAAATTTGCATAAACTGTAAAAAAATTATAAACTATATATATATATATATATATATATATATATATATATATATATATATATATATATATATATATATATATATATATATATATATATATATATATATATATATATATATATATATATATATATATATATATATATATATATATATATATATATATATATATATATATATATATATATATATATATATATATATATATATATATATATATATATATATATATATATATATATATATATATATATATATATAAAAGCTCAATGATCACATAGCAGACACCACAAGTAGATGATAATATAAAGTTTCTACATTGTTCCTCTGATAAGCATAGATTAATAGTGTCTAAATTCTAATTACCAATGGAGCTTAACAGTACACGATCATTTCGAAATCCTAAGCGTACATATAGTTTGAAATTAATTCCATAGATTTAGACCATTTCAACTAAATAATATATTGCAAGTTGATGTTTGTGATAGTTCAGAAATTCATACCTAATTTTATGTTATTTATGGTACGTATTTTACAGAACAAAAATATAAATATTTTTAATTTAAAATCTTCTGACTTACTGTAAATGTAACAAGTTAATTTCAAATCAAGAAATAACATTTTAATAGCATTATGTCTTAAAATTTATCAAATAGATTACTCAATTAAACACTATATATATATAAAGAGAGAGAGAGAGAGTTATGTTGGTATAATTACTTATATAAATAGAGAATTTTTAAATATTTTAAGAAACATTTCTTATGTTTTCAGTTTTTACTATAATTTGAATAGCTTTTGTAAGTTTTGATGCAATATAATCAAAAACAGTTCAAAACAGTCATTTTATTTGAGACAGTATTCATCGATTATGTATGGTGTATATCAAAAAAAATTAAAATGAAATATAAAAAACGTTTTGTCTTGGAATAGAAATTAAAATTTAATGTTTTTTATTCATGTACATAACTATTAAATAAAATGTAAGTGTTTATTTAGAAGTATTTTTTACTGACATAGACGTATGATTCTGATAGTTAAATATATATATATATATATATATATATATATATATATATATATATATATATATATATATATATATATATATATATATATATATATATATATATATATATATATATATATATATATATTAATTTATAAAAGCTTAAAATTTTATATTTAGCAAAAAATGTTTAAAAATGTTTAACTATTCCCTCACTAAAGACATATTATGACGTCCTAAATTATTTCAGGCAAAATTGTCACTCCCTTTCATAACTGCGTGATGCATACATATATCCACATATCATGTAAATTTCTCATCGCTCATATTATGCGTTATATGTTTTTAAGCATTATATTTCAAAACTCATGTGAGCTTTTTAATTGATGCATTATTTAAATACAGTTTAGTCAGATGCACATTATTTTAATAGAATCAATTATTTGAAGAAAGATGTGAATGTGTGTCTGTACTATTTCTTTTCTGGCAAAAGGAAGTTATCATTAAAATATTCTTAACTATTTTACGTAGTATTTTGTATTAAAGAATATGAATACAATTACAGGGACAAAGTAGCAATAATTTTGATATGTTTAAATATTTTCGTATTCCAGTCTTCAGTAAATAATGTTTTGATCATATCAACTATAATTATTGTCTCATATTAAGACTTGAAAGGAATTAAGAATAAAATCAGAATTTAAACTGACCAGATAAATTAATAAAACTATATTTTACATAAATAACAAATAAAAATGCTCATTTAATTTTCATTTATTCTTCTTGCATCTTTAAAATTAATTTATTGTGTATGTAATTATAAATAAATTTTATTGGAAAAACTTAACAAATGACATTATTATTAATTTTCATATATACATTAATATAACTTACACATGTTTAAATATTCGATCTTAATCAAATATACTCTATCTTTTTTATAAACATATAATTTATTATTATTTTAATTAAATATTTCTTCCAATAAATGCATTAAATTAGACAAAATTTAAATTTCTATGTAAAAAATTCTTGAATTTTTACAGTAAAAATGAATAAATTCAGTTTTTTTATGCATGATGCATTTTGAATAAATAACCAGTTCTTTCGTTAAATTGTATTTATAAAAATTGTAATAAAAATGTTTTACATTTACACCAGCATTTTAAATATGAATTAAAAAGAAATATATGAAAATAAACAGGAATTGTTATTTCTCGAATGAGATATAGAAATTTCAGAATAAAATTACAGATTTTTGTGAGATTTAACTTAATTATAGAAAATGCTTTTGAGTTTGTTTCTTTATTATATATGTATTGTTCAGAATACGTAGAATAGGTAAATTGGTAGAGCATAAATCTTAATTGTATTTCACTTATGATTTGTATTAAAAACATTACAAAACATACCATTTCATTAAAATTTTGTAAATGTAATTAAAATTACTTTAAGAGTGAATTTTTAATATTATTTAACATTTTAAGAAAATATAAATTATTTAAATATTTTTACTGAATTCATTCCTACTATGTGGGTATTCTTTTTTTTTTTTGGTGAGAATTGTGGTTACGTGATAAAGCTATTTTTTTGTAATTTTTTTAAATAAAAGATTTGGGGCATAATATTGATCATTATTAAAAAAGAGACAGGTTTCTTTTTTTAAATACATTTCAAAGATAATTGATTGGTTTCTTTTGTCACACTTTCTTGAGACACTTGGTCGCTTACCTTTAAAAACCTTTTCAGTAGGCAAAAACTTGGTTAGAAATTTTAAAAAATTATACAACAGTTTTCAGTGGTTAGACATACTACTATGCGATCAAATATTTTTAGAAAGTTGGAATATAAAGTGCAACCCAAGTATTTCTATGTGGAATGAAATGAATTTCCTTATTGTATTAGTCACAGAACACATTTGGAGTTAAGTAAAATAACTTTAAGAAATAGTTTCTAAAACAGTTTTCACATTCCATGAATTCTCATACCCTTTCATTCTTCGTAGGGAAAGGCTTATGTTAATACTTCTGAAATAACATATTCTAGATTGAAGTAATTAAATTTTTTGTCAGACATCATGATCAAAAATTCTTATTTAGAAGTATATTGTAAAAATTATTATTTTCTTTTTTCTTACAATTATTTTTAAATAAACATAAGAAATATACATATACATATACATATATATATATATATATATATATATATATACACACACACACATAAGAGCCATGTGTTATATCTTTTGTAGAGTGAATAACTTGTCAATTAAATGAAAATATTCAAAAATAGGAAATTTCCTGTATAGAAGAAAATATAGAAATTTTGGTTACTAGTAATTAATGAAATGGCTTACAGAAATGAAGTTTTTGATAATATACCTTTAAAGCTACTGGAAAAACAAAATACTCAGATATTATTAGATTGCGCATACCTTGCACTAATAATATAAATACAGTAACGAGGAGATTTCTATTAAATCTTTTAAACTAAAAATCTCACTATTTAGAAATATAGTTATTCTGTAATACATTTTAGTATACATTTTTTATACAGATTTTTAACTAAATGAAAAATATCCATATTAACAAATAAAGATGATATTATTTAATTTGTTACAATTGAGGAAAAAGCAATTCAAATACAAATTAATAGCTAGCTAAATTAGTTTTACAAATCTTACTAAATCTTACAAATCTTACTAATCTTAGCTAAATTAGTTTCACAGCAAATTACTTCATTCTTAAAAAATTTATAAATAATAAGACTAATACCATGTGAGTAAAATTTATCTAAAGCGTTTGTTTCTATTACATTCACAATAATTATTTCTGCTGTGTTCCACTGTATTTATATAAATATCTAACCTCTCAGCTCCAAAAAAGTATCATTGAAACCTCTCAGTACCAAAAGGAAAAAATTAAAAATCTGAATTTATGATTCCTGGTGAATATAAATAGTTGAAAATTTTCAAATATGTAAGATTTTTTAACTATGTAACTAATAGGATGATTGGAGTTATAAACATTTATTTGTTTTGCCATATATTAAATAGAAATTTTAATATTTACTTTTGGTTTTTACTTACATACACTATTAACTAATCTAGTTGAGTCAATTAAATTGTTTCTTAGAATTAATTAAATGTGGCTACTATTAAATGCTTAATTTGAGAGCAGAAAATATTTTTTTTAAGAACGAACAATTTTATTATCATCAATAACTAACTAGAGAGAGATAGTTATAAATTAAAAATATTTTTTAAAGCGTAAAAATTCATTTCAAAACTATTAAAAATTAACTTAAATTCTCTTTAATATATTAATGTCTGCAGTGAGAAAATTATTTTTTATTTACATATGATTTTATAATTTTATATAATGCCTAGGATTTTATTATTTTATATAATGCATATGATTCTATTTGTACCGAGCTTCACGGGTTCGTGTCGATTGAGCTTTTTATTTACTTTTAAGTAAATTTTCCTTTTTAGTTGATAAAATTTCTTTTAAAAAATATAAAATATTTCATAAAAGAAAGTAATTGAAATAAAATGTTTGGCCGTAATTAATTTTAAAGAAAACGAAGCTAACTTTATGCTATCTAAAATCATTTGACTATATTATTTAATCTGAGCCTTTGTGTAATGATAATCTATTTTTAATTTATTATTTTTTTATATTTATTATCTATTTTTGACATTCAGTATTTAAACTACTGACTAGATATAAGACCACTGACTGGATTTCATATACAGATAGCGAAGGTAAGTAAATAAAATTAAATTTCTCAAATTATAGTCGGGTACATCAATATATTCTGACTATAAAATCAAAATACTTACTGTTTTTCAGGCAGTCAAATTGAATGAAAGTTAATAAGAAGTATATGTAGAAGTATCTTTTTTATATCAGTAAAATATCATCTTTATCAACAAATATTTAAAGCAATATACTAACAAATTCTTTCATCTTATCGTTTCTGAATTTTCTAATAATTTATGATATAGAAATGAAAGTTCCTATATACTCATAATGAGAAGTCAGAGGTATAAAATATTAATTTAGGGAATGTCTCTCCTAGTCCATAAGCAGAATATCACATCAATCTCAGACAACACAATCAATATAATTAACACAATCTCTATATCAATACTTTAAATCTTTTTCTATTAACTACGCTGTTATTTACTAGTAAGCAATTTGCTCTCGCGGATGTTTGAATCCTTAAAACAGATTTAAAAATCTATAATTCCTGGATTAAATTCAATTTAATTTTTCTTCTAGTTTTCAAACAAATTTCTTTATTTTTATAATATAAAAATATACGTATTTTATACGTACAAGTTTGATTTTAGAATTATCGATAACTACGTGCAGGACTTAAAGCTAGTTGGAAAATAGCTAGGGAAATTAATAAAGAAGTAGTTAATAAAATCACACTAGACAAATAATTTTTAATACTCTGGTATTTAAATTTTTCATCATAAATAGTTTCTGATATATTTTTAGGTATGGTGTAAAGCCTACAAGAGACAAATTTTAAATTAAGGAACCTCTTTTTAATTCAAAAGACAGTAATATCTGAAAATCTATAACTTAACCCATCATCTTCGAAAGTTGACTGATGACATCTTGTATCTTTAAAAAAAATCCTTTAAAAAATTCATCAGTAATTTGAAAAGAAAATTATTTAAACTTTTCTTTCTTTTAAAGAAATATGACTTTAAGCTTCATTTTTTACAGAAAAATCAATGCATTACTTCCATCTTAAATTTTTAGGATCAAATAATGCAGGTATATCTTTAATTAAATGCGAGGAAAATAATATTAAAATTGTGGATCTTCATTATTAATAAGCTAATACATTCATATCATGCTATTTTAAAAATTATTTTATGAGAAGCTATTCAAAATGTATCAATTGTTAAAATAAAATTAATTATAAATAATATTTGGAATTTCATGTGCGATAAAATTAATTCTCAATTATTTTCTTTTGATAATAATAAAGCTACAAAATCAGTTTATTTTATTAAATTGAATTTTTTATTAAATTAATTTCATTTTTTTAAATATTTTATAAATTAAATTCATAGGTAAAATGTGATATAAATATATTGAAAATTATATAAACACAAGTAATTTAAGTTCAAGTACTTGTCGATATAACTAACTGGTGCCAGCTCGTTTTAATTATATTAATGCAAAAAATAAATCATTGTTTTCATAGCAAGTAATAATAATGAGTTTGAGTCACGAAATACTATAATAAGACTGATAGGAGGTGAAAATCTAATTTTAGGAGCATATTTTTAAAGCTTTAAAAAATGTAGGATTTTGGGCAAAATTAAAAAAAAAATCTATTTTTTAAAATTATTGATTATGTTCAAAAAGTATATAAGAACCAAGTTCTTAACTTATGATTGAAAAACCAACAAATTTATGTAATTATTTAAAATGTAGGTCAATAAATCAATCTGTTCTACTAATCTTTAAGGAATGAATAAGTAACACATAGCATAATAAACTGAGTTCTTGAAACACTAAATTCATTAGATTTGTTTACAATGAATACGTTAAAAATGCTCAGATTTATTCATAAATTTGTTTTAAGAACAGAAATGTTTTACAGCACTTGAATTAAATAAACTGAATTCTGCAAACACTAGTTTCATAAGATTGATTTACAGTGAATAAATCAAAATAAAATTTCCTAAATTTGTTTTAACAACAGAAATGTTTTGAAAATGTATATACAGGTGGTTAGTACAATAATGGAAATACCTTGAATTTATAAAGAATCATTTATTAGAACAATGAAAGACAACCCTTAACATGTAATATATTTTAGATTTACATTGGCATCGATCCATACAAATGTTGAATAATATTTCGGGAAATATTGTAGCATTCTTCATGGAGGTATTTTGAAAGTTCCAGGGGAGATGTGGATTGAAGGTATCGATTCCACATTGAATGCTCTGAATAAGACCATGGCAGTTCAATTATATTGAGTTTAGGTGGATGTGAGGGCTAAGGTAGGTGTTTAACTTCTTCTTCATGTTCATTGGGGCCATTGGATAGTTTGCTATAATATCATGTTGGAAAATTCGTTGTCTTACACGAACTAAATTCTCAATTTTATATGTCAATTTTATATTATCTTTTTTCTAGATGTGTATTAAAAAAATTTTATTTCTAAATTTCTAACAAATGTAATTGAAATTAGTCAAAGGTTGTAAATCAGCTATCAAACATTAATACATAAACTAGTATTATTAAAAATTAAGATATATATTAAATAAATCATAATATATTATTTTTAAATAAATATCTTTTCGAAACTTTTCTTAAAATTTAAATTCTTAGTACTTGATATGGAAGCCTTTGTGTAATACATTCCCTTGAATTATCAAATAAATATTTATAAATAGTTAAAAATTAAAAGTAAAGCATCATAAATGCCTATGTTTACGCCTGATTAAACTTCAATAACTTAGAAATATCATTTTCAGGAAAAAATTATCTTGAATGAATTGTAAGAAGCAAAATTTAAATGGAAATTAAAATATGTTTCTGTAATTTGGTCGAAAAAAGCTCTACAAAAATATCCAAAACGCAGAGTGCTCCTTGCACATTCCATTGATTGATATTATATGTCTAATGGTATTTAAGGAAAAATGGAGCAACATCATTCAAGCATTGCAAGTACAGGGGAAACCACTTAAATAGCATGTTAGGCAAAAAAGTCATTTGACTGTGATGTTATCGATAATTACTTGGTGTAAAGAATATAAGATTAAGGATGAAAAATTCAACAAAATATACATTAGTATTTACTTTTAAGACTTAGAGCGAAATTCAACATATTCCATTTCCATGAATATATATTGCATAGCTGCTAATTCTACTAATTTTATCGTGAAACTCTTTATTTTTTATTATTTTTCTCGATTTCTCGCTAACGTATGAAAATCCACTGATTTTTGGCAATTTCAGTGAAAAACTTAAAAACAGCCGAAATTTTGCAGGAAGTATCCAGTTGTTTTAGTAGCTTTGACAATCACAAAATAGCTTAAATATTCCCAAATTGAGAAAAAATGTTTTGAACAACAGTTCACCAATTCATTTCTAAAAAATGCTAAGTAAACGCATGAAAAAATAAACTGTCTTGAGTTATTCGAATTTAAAATGTATAATATTTTATTACGGACTAAGTATTTGATAATTTATATATTCTCAGAAATATTTATAACTGAATTAAATTTATTTAGTAATGTATTTTATGTAATTTTAGAAGTTTGATACCTATAAATTGCTCAAGAGTTGCCCTGTAAAATAAATGTTAGGACATAAACGTTGATGTTTATTTTTTCCATGTAGTATATATTTTTATTTTTTCATAGTTTCTTTATGAGGTTAATGAATATTTTATTAAAATATTAAGATTAACACAAAATATATTTAACATAAAGTTATTCTCAAAATGTAGAATCTTAAGAGTAAAATTGTCTTTTTTCGGTTCTACCAATTTAAACATTGTTTCAAGCAAAAATGTCGCTAGTATTGTCTCCTGATATTTCTTCAAAATCAGTAAAATCTACTGATTTTTCCTTCTAAAGTTGGCATATAATTGTGTATTGACAGCAGACTAAAAAATAATGTTTCTGGCTCATTTAAAAACTTTTGGTATTTTACTAATATCTCAAGTATTTTTTATTTCTTGCACCTTAGGATCGTATCTTGATGTTAGAATGGAAAGTTCCTGGTGCGATTCTAGCAAGTATTTAATTAAAGGAATGAATATTGCGATTCATAATCGAAATGCATGTTCTATCGACGCAGATTCTTAAGAATTTCCTAAGTATCTTCGCTTATGACACGTGAAAGCTGTCTACTCATTGAGAATACACTTCCTGGAAGATAAAGTCGTGGTATATTAAAATAACTTGTAAGAATTTTTGACAGTTAAATCATCACCACGTCTTCAGATCACTTTGACCACAGTGCTTGGGATCTTTAATACACTTTTGTCACTTATTGTTAAAGATTTATTTAAATATCAAACAAATGAAAATTTTCTGTATTTAAAGGGAAAAAAATGTTCTCCACTCAAAATGTACACTTACAGGAAGCTAAAAATTATTAATATTAATGACATTTAAAAAATTTAATATATTGTTATTTTTTATAGTTATTTATAGTTACTTTCTAAAATAAATACAGTTAAATAATCAGTATAGATACAAATTTACATATTAATTTCTATAATTTTAGCAAGCTCGTAATTTTAATATTTTAATATTTTAATATATATATATATATATATATATATATATATATATATATATATATATATATATATATATATATATATATATATATATATATATATATATATATATATATATATATATATATATATATATATATATATATATATGTATGTATGTATGTATGTATGTATATTGCTGTTATTCTTCTCATTAACCAAAGTAAAAATTAATGAGAATTTATCAGTAAGCAGTACCGAAATTTAGTTTCAACTATTATGAAAAACAGAATATTCTTCTAAAGATCTATGGAATTGGAACTTTTTGTAATATTATCTTATTCTCTCTCTCTCCATAACTTTTAACAAAACATAATTTAAATGGTACTTGATACTGCATAAATTTATGATGGTTTTCTTACTGATTGTGTGGTTGATTCTTAAGATTAACTGGGAACTTAAAATTTTGAATTTTGATAGAAATCTTATAAATTATTAGATTTTATGTTTCTGTGAAAATTAGATTTTGTTTTCAATATTATGAAATAAAATGGATTCGAATATGTGATTTCCTATTCTTTAAGCGTTTTTTATAATATATTCAAAAGCACATCTATGCCGTGGTTAAATAGAATTTGGAGATCAATTAGTTTAACAAATTTGTTATCTTGTAAGTTAAATTATTTTGACCTATAGATCCTATTATACAAAATATATACATGCGATTTCAGATAACGTAAATTTTTTGTGCAAACATATTTTAATTATAATGCTGATAATAAACATAAATTTGAAGCATTAAATGTAGTTGAATTTTCTTCACATTAAAAATAAATACTTAATATCATTTGGTGTTAATATTATTTATATTCTGTTGCATTCATTATAAACACAATTTTACTTTTACAACTTTTATGCTACTGGATTATGAGCATATCTTTAAATTATCTAACTTAATTACTATACTATCAATGAATTATTTTCAATGAAATTGATATATAATATTTTATACTTAAACTACCATTCATGGTAAATTTCATTGACCCTTTTAAATATACTTGAAATGATGATGAAATATTTATGTAAATTACGTAATACTTTATCTAAAATATGTGTTCAATAATTTCATTAAAAATGAATACATTTTAAAATGAAACTATTTGTTTTATAAAATAACTCTTTTGACAAAAAGGCAAATAAAGTAAAATTATGTTTTCATGAAATATTTAACAATTTTAATTTATCAATAATTTTTTTTCCTTTATTTTCTGATCACTTAAGAAAAAGATAAATATCACAGTTGCTCGTTGCAGCAATCTTAAAATATTACATTTATTAAAAACATATATTTATTAAAAACAACTGATTCTAATTGCTGCAATGAGAGTGAATTCATATTATCATAATCTATTTTCAACATGGAAATTAAATATGACATATAGTAAAAATTACAAATTAAAAATATGTTAGAATGTTTTCAGTAAACTCATTAAAAGAAAATTTTTCTGATGTTCTTCTTTTTAAAAAGAAAAAAAAAGAATGCTATAGCAAAAAAATTTTTTACATTTAATAAAAGCTTTCTTTTCTATAATTTTCTACCCATTTTCGTTTTTAAAGTGGACACTAAGTTAACAAAAAAATGAATATTTTTCTGAATACCTTTTCATCCTATCTCTTTAAATTAAATTGTTCAAACCAATTAAGAAGCAAAAACTAATTACATCTCTTCCATTTATTGAAGTCCTCAATACTTATACTTTATTCTAACAGTATGTATAATCATTTCATGCTTAATTGTACTTTTCAACTGTAACAAAATACACTGAGATTTTAAAATTGCTATATATTTGTAAAACATTTAAAAAGTATGTATTGAATTAGATATCAATTAATCAATTATATGTTATTATTATTATTAATAATTATTAAATACCCTATGAAATTGTAAATCTGATTTTATGCAAATTAACATTTTATATATCTTTAACTTTAAAATATTTTTTATCTTATTGATCTGTTACATATGTTGAAAAAACAATAAATATGTTAAATAGTATTAAATATTACTTCAGTAAATGATGCTTGTTTATAAGCAATATATAATTGATGACGAGTTATGAAACCTAAATTTTGTAATTTCCTTTAATTTGAAAATTATTATTCACCTCTAGTTTCCTATTAGTTTGAAATTTTACATTTACTTTGAAATTTCTTATTAATTTAAAATTGTTATGTATCACTTCTCTTTGTCAGATGCATTGAATTTGAATGGGTAAAATTTATTTATTCGAAGGTATTACTAAATGTAATATTTTGCACTATCTGTAGATAATCCAGGCTAACACATGAATCATATAAAATGAAATATTTTAAATTTCTAAACGACATCGAATTTTTTTTAAATTAATATTTTAGAAAGGTAATTGAGTACTATTACAAATCAATTTCAACATTCAACATATTGTTGTAATATTCCAAACTTAAAGTATGTCTTAAAATATTCTTTATTAATATTCAAAGGTGAGTGTTGTCTGAAAAATTATATTCTCATAGCCACTGTTTGACCAAAATTTAGTTCCATATATTTCAAGTAATATATATTTAATATACTCTATATGGTTGTTCAAAATATTTTTTGTGACTCAAGTCAACATAAGGTTAAAATATGATGTACTTACAAAGAATCACAGTTCAATCCTAAAATGAAAATAATCTTACAAAAAATCATTTAATCATTTCTTAATCACTGAGAGAAGATACTTAATTTCATCAATGAAAACTAGATTCCATTTATTAATTACATAACAAACAAATCAATTTCAACGTTCACAGGAATTTGCAATGAGCTGTGCTTAACATTTCTCAATTGCGAAATATTTCCTTTAAATAAATTAATCAAATTATACAGTTAAGAGGTAAAAATTATTCACTTGAAAGAATACTTTTGATTCATGATTTTACCTGTGTTTAGTATTGATTCATGTATTTATAATATTATAAATTTTGTGACATGAAAATGCTTTTATATATATATATATATATATATATATATATATATATATATATATATATATATATATATATATATATATATATATATATATATATATATATATATATATATATATATATATATATATATATATATATATATATATATATATATATATATATATATATATATATATATATATATATATATATATATATATATATATATATATATATATATATATATATATATATATATATATATATATATATATATATATATATATATATATATATATATATATATATATATATATATATGTATAATCTACTCAGGCAAAACTAATTGCTAAAATCTGTCTAACACCAAAATTCATTATTTTTCTTAAATCTTCAAATTTTCATTATGTATTAAAATTTTTGGGATAGCATAGTTTAAAAAGTATTTGTAAACTATAGCATTATTCAAAACCGATGTTTTCACACTGAGGAAAATTTATATTAAATACATGAGTTTGATGATGAGTAATGAAGAATACCGTTTAATCAACATGAGGTGCCTGATATAATGACAAAGATCATATATTTTGAAGCTATGCAATAACTGTTTTGTGTGATGGTATTATTAAACACAAATCATTGATTATGAGAGTCATCTACAATCATTGTCCTAATGACTCTTCGAGTCTCCAGGTATAGAAATTATGAAACCTCCATAAAATATGAAAACCAGTGCATACTAATTAATATTAATGGAATGGTTAATTGAATGTAACCCTCAACTTGTTGGAATTCAATTGTTTCAAGTGATCTTATAGGAGATAACGAGGTGATAGTAATTTGGAGGGTTTGCAGCATTGTTAGAATCAAAATTAGAGTGTCATATAATGAATAATGAAACTTTGTTTTCTTGAAAATTTTATTCAAATAGTTCTTGATAAGATACAACTTGTAAATAATTCAGTTATAATGTTTCTTCATATTTTATATTTTTTTAATCAAGTTATTTCTTATTATTTATAAACATTTGCTTTTTGATTCAACTTTGGAACAACTTATTTTTTGTAACATCTTGTCAGCAAAAAGTGCTTCATATATATTATACAATGATATTGAATTTTCTTTTATATCTAAAAATTATTCAATTTCAACTTTCATAACATACTTCCTTTCTTTCAGAAACTTTATCTATTTATGTTTAAGCTTTACAACAACACCCAACTGCTAGAATAAAGGCTGCATGAGCCATTTTATTGTGATGTTAGTTCTGGACTTCTTTACCACGGTGAGAAATGGACTTCATTATCTGGACTTCTTATAAGTTTCTCTGCACTTCATGACTAATATGACAAATGAATATAGTCCATAATACTTTGAAAATATTCCTTCAATGTTATAAAATACATAGATAACATAAAAGCTATAGTACTTTTGTAAGAAACAACGGTAGTTAAGTTGTCTATTATCCACTAACAAAATTCCAATTCTTGTGTAGATCCTAGTAGTATATTCCCTGTTTCTAAAAAATTCTGATGGAATAAAAATATTCTAAATTTTACTGTCAAAAATAATGATCTGTAAAAATCTCAAGTGTTGTTAAGTAATTTACATTCAAAGATTGTAAAAAAATTGATTAGAAAAATAAATTTAAAGAAAATATAAAAAAATGTAGAATGTACTTCAATATTAGAAATCAGTATTTTAAAATACTTAATTTAATATTAGATTTTTATGCATAATTAATATTTAAATTTTAGCAAATATAACTGAAAATTATTAATGAAGTGTAAGGATGAAAAAAAGTTTAATGCCCTTGAAAACCGATTTGAAATATAATCTCAAAAGTACTTATAAGAAGTATTATAGTAAATAATTATTAATTAAGCACTTAATTTTTCATGTGAAATAAGTTCATGAGAGAACAATATATAAAAAATAATGTTAGTCAATATATAAAATATGAAATAAAATTTTATGAAACTAAGGTAAGGAATATATTTAAAAATAATATTAAGCTTTCGTAGTATCTTGTTTCTTATATGAAAATATTACTAAATTTTAAACTCACATAACTAAATTTGTACTCACATACTAAATTTTAAACTCACATAACTAATTTTGTTCTACTACATAACAAAATTAGTTATGTGAGTGTTAGATATTGTGCTGAAACCTAAGTTAAAAGCTCATATTTTAAACTCCTTAGCCTAAACATAGTTATTTCTTTCAAAAATATAAATGAATTTAATGTCAGTTATTCAGAAGTAAGTATTACTTTTAAAATTATATCAAGATCACATATTTTGTTTCCACTTAATAACTTTCAGAGCCTCTAAGTTAAATTTATAATATATAAATCGTTAACAGACTACAACGAGTAACTGAAAGGAGAGTAAGTGGTCAAGTTATGCGCCCAATATGTCGATGTTTCAATATCCTTCTTATTCCTGAATGTTCTAAAACAACCAATGCTATTCTCAAGTTGTGAGTACAAATAAAATTAGCAAATGGGAATGCTAAAGAAACTGTAGAAAAGAAAACGTACGGAGAACAATGAGCAGTTACAGATTTCATTCCTATCTTTACAAACAAGATAATTTTTTGCTGGATATAAGTAATAAGTAAATACTGATAATCAAAAAATAAAAATTAAATAAATAATTGTAAATAGAAGCACAGTAGCAAATAAATGGCTAAGATGGTGAATTCTTACATTCAGAGTATAATGGCCAATTTTTACATTTAGAAAATAAAAGCCAATAATTGCATTACTTACATATTTTTATTGGGTGTGCAAATGATGATAGGGTCAGCTTACTGCTTAAGGTGATGATTGCACTACTGATGAAGTCAATTCAGCTAAACAATAATGGGTTATGCTAAATCGAGCAGTCAGCTGCCGGTGTGTCTGGTAACCACCATCCCCGAGTTCACTGGATTTCCCTAGCTTAAGTTCCTACTTTTTTCATTAAAATTCAATTTAAAAATTTATAATGGAAATTTTTGGCATTTATCAACTTTGTAAGCAAACAATTCTCAAAATGTAATATTTTAAAACATAATTTTTTTTGCAATTTTACAATATTTAAGTTATTACTAAGAATTACTAAGAAGATGTTTTTTTTATTTCGAACGCTAATTAAAAATATTTTAATTTGTTCATAGTACTGGAAAAACTTTTCAAAACATTTCATCTAAATATTTGTGGCATTAATATTGTCGGGATACTAATTAATGTTATAATTATTTTACAACTCTGAGTTGTTTTTTTATTAATAGCATTTATCTCGAGTACAACAACTATATGTTTTAAAAAATGGCATTTGTATTAACTGTTTCAGGTATATCTGACAGTCTATATGAAAAAGAAGTTTTATTATAGTAATTTTACATCTTTGAAATATTTTATACAATTCAATGTATAATAAATCTGTGCTCCGTATATTAAAATAAATTTGGGCTTCATTAAGAAAACTACAAGTCTTTAAAACCAATGTCTTACATATATGCATTAAATAAAATAAATTTTTAATACTTCCCATTTCAAATCCATATTTTTATTGAAGTTATTAAATATATTATTTAATCTGATGTAATATTTTATGTCAAAAGGAATAATTACTTTTAGATAATTCTGAACAAATATAAAAATTAAGTAAAGCCTTAATAAATATAAATAAAGGAAAATCTAAAGAAACTATTTGTTTGAAGTGATTTTATGTGATTGTTATCATGCGTAGAAAGATTTATTATGTTTTATATTAAAGGGAATTATTTTTCGCTAAAGACTGACATATTTAAAATAAGAAAAATGCAATGTTCTAAATGAATAAATAATGAACTGTGTTAAAGTGTACTTCACACTTTGAGTTACAGGTGAAAAGATTTTCATTTTTTTTCTTTTAAAGAATTGCGTGTTTGCATTCATACAAGAGAAACTTAAAATTCTGTGAAAAGTAACTCTGTTTCAAAATTTAGCACTCTATGGAGAAAGAATTTAAAACAAAAACGTTTCTTTTAAATTGCAACACTAGAGTAAGTGAAGTACTTTAGGAGAAACGAGAATTGTTTCTTTGAAATCTTCGCATAATGTTTCGTAATTACATCCAGGAAATAAAGTTTCTTCAAGACCTCTACTTAAACTTCTAATTATTTTCAATTAATTTATTGTGAAACATTCAAGCAGAAAACATTATTCAACTCAACAACTAGTCTTTAGATACTTTTTTAATTACACGGCTTGAATTGTAATAATGCAATTAATTTATTATTTATATGGATAAATAACTAGACATTGTTTCTGTCTACTTTTTACATAAAATTGAATATAGTACTCATAATTATCTCATGTCTTAAATGTAGATTATTTTAAAAGAAATATAAGCAAAAATGCTATATATTTCCTTCATTATATTATATAACAACTTCTTTCAACATATATTTTAAATATGTATTATTAATTGATAGCTACATTTCCGCATAAACATTTTCAAAATTAAAGCATAAAATTAAACAATAAAAATATATGACAAACTTTGAAATTTAAATAAAGATATTCAAGCTAATGACTTTGAAAATAAAATAACCTCTGCTGCACAAGACTACTGATAATCAATTTATTAGATAATTAAAAATATTGTGAAAAATTGGAATTAACTTATAAATGAAAAAATATAGATATTTACTTTTTAAAAATAAAAATCAATATTTATTGAGTCATGTTTTTGAATAGAAGTAAGCCAAGGATTCCTTACTTTATCAATATTTTCTCAATCATTATAATCATTTCTTGAAAGATATTTAAAATCATTTCCTATTGTTTCTTGATTACTCTCTGAATAACTGTTGTTAATTTAAGAAAAATGAATTACCATGATAAAAAAGCTCATTAAGTTTTGAACAAATGCTTTTGTTTTTATCATATTTTCATTCAATTTCTTGAATGAATCAAACACTTGAATTTTAATTAGAGTATCATTAAAACTGAAACATATATTTATGAAAAGGAAATGCATTATTTATAAAGGGATTAAACATATATAACTTTTTAAATTGTTACTGTGTTACTGTTATACTTCCCTACATTATATATATATATATATATATATATATATATATATATATACAAATAGTAATATTAAATAGATTGATATATTTGTCAATCATTTTTGAAACGTAAAAGTAACACCAAATTATGGTTTTATTATTTCTTACTCACTTATCAACTTACACAATTTTCCGAAATTCTCCTTCAGTTTATATTTCAGACCCCGTTAATAATGATCCAAATAGTGTCATATCCACTTATTTGACGTATGATATTTTATTTATCGGTTCCCGATAGTTATTTTCTGTTTGTATGCTTTTATTGTTAACTAAAGCACTTTGATTGCTATCGTGCATTTTGGAACCATTAAATAAACAAATCAGTTATTCTCTACGAATCCATTTGTTAAAATGATGACTCTCTCAGTATTATTAACATTACACTGACTATTTTTGCAACAATTATTCACTTATTCCTCTTATTTACTTATTCAAAATTTCACAGTAAGAAATTACGTTAATTGATAATTTTAAATCAAAAGCAAAACCCTTTTATTTAAAATTAATTTTAAATTCTTCGTATTTAAATTTTTTCGTAACAAATTTTAGAGACGTAAACTCTGTTTAATTTTTAATGATAAGAAAATATTCCATTCCTAAAATTAAGAAGTATTTTGACATAAAAAGATAAATTTAAAAACAAAATATTAGAAATTGAGGATTTTTAGAATAAAAGTATTTAAAGCTATTTATTGCAATCAATTTACACGCACTTGATGCTTATATGTGTATATGAAGTTTAATTAGAACTGTGGTCGTATGATGCTGTGTATGTAGAAATGGACATAACAGATCATGATCTATATGAAATTACTAATGTAAAAAGGTACCTTCGGAATTTCAGACTAGTAATATATTTACTATTTATCAGAGACGGAATATATATTGCATTTGATACTTAGGATACATACTGAGGTGTACTAATATATACTGCTATTATATATTTCTTATGTTTCCTAAGAATCAAGAAGGTTTTTGTCCAATATTATGAGCATAATATTTTTTATGTCTCTATCTGTAAAAATATTTCAATGAAGAAAAAAATTAATATTTTATTAGGCATTTAGTCTGATTCATTTATTTCCTTAAAACCGTTGAAGATAGAGTTAAAAAGAAGGTATTTCTTCTAACAACATATTCAGTTTTATTGAATGAATGATTTTAAGTAATTGATTTTATGAATTTTAATCGACTCTCAATTCTTCTCGACTGTTAGTTTCACACCCAATGAAAAATTGTAAACTGTTTTGAGTAACCAATCAAAGCCATTAAAAATTTTAAATCCCTAATTTATTACTTAGTTTATACTTTGATAAAAGCTTAATGTAGAACTTAGTTTATGCTACAACAGAAGCTAAATTTGCTACGTAGTTTTGCTTTAATAAAAACTTAATTTATTACACAGTCTATGAGCTATCATAAGTTTAATTTATTACTTAGTTTATTTTTGTACATGAATTCTGTGTCTGCATCATAATTTCTATGAATTTAGCATAAATATTTAGCTATTTGAAGATGCATAGTATGATTTCTCTACAGAAAACAATTAGTAGTTTTCTAATGAATTTTTTATGAAGCTTTACAATTAGTTTTAATGAAATATTGTTGCATGCGATTATTCATGCTAAACTACATTCTGTAGATTATTTTTGCATAAAATTATGCTGTTTTTAACTAAGATAAAAGTTTCACAAATAAAAACATTTCAAACTAATATTTTCATTCATAGACATTTCAAAACAAAATTGCTGACCTATCATATACTAATATGGCAAGTCTTGAAATGCAAAAGCTTAAAAATATTCCATTGATAAATGTCACTGTCTTCCTTCAAGGTTAAATTAAGGTACCATTTTTTAGATAAAATTATAATAAGGAAAAAAAGGTACCAACTTTGTTAGGATCTACCCAAAATCAACCAAAAAAATCGATATGCATAAGTTACATTTAAAGACTCCCTAGAGGGAATCTCTTCTATCTTGTCCTATCGACCGTTAATAAAGATTTCGCTTCTATTTTGGGGAAGCTATTTTTCTTCTTTGATCATATGCTTGACAGATTTCTGCTACAAAGATCGTTTCTTTTTTTCACATATAACATAGAACAATCGTTTCTTATTAGTAATGAACATATTAAAATGAACATTTAAAGAACGTAGTATTTTAACTTCATCAAATAGTTAAAATAATCTGTTAAAGCATTTTACTTTAGATCATTTGGAAAAAAATGGTAAAATTATTCATTACAAAACCATTCGACTTTTTAGAAAACTTAAATTTTTAATGAAAGTTACATAATATTACGTGCTTTTTGAATGAAGCATTCATATTTGTTTTACATAATATTCCAAAACAATCATACTTTAATTAGATGTTTATGTAAATTTTAGAGATTTTATTTAATTTTTCAAAATTCTTAGAAAATAATTTCTCAATTTTAATTAAGGTGAAATCAAATTTTGCGTTACGTTGAAGTCATACATTTTGATTATTTTTTTCCCTGAAAGCCTTTTTATTATTGTTGTATTTTTAATTACTGTTGTTGGATTATTCATTGATAGCAAAAAAATTTACTTTTACTAAATGCCAAATGGAATTTAAACTTAATGAAGCCTCAATTTTATATGTTTGCGTCACTCAATAATACGGAATCATATATATATGCCTGTTTTACTTATAGTGTTCAACATTACTTTCAAGCAGTTAAAAAGTGGGCATATATGTATGAAATGAAGGTAAAATCATTACCAGACATATTCTAGCACCCACATAGGTATCATTTATCATTTATATATATACATATATATATATATATATATATATATATATATATATATATATATATATATATATATATATATATATATATATATATATATATATATATATATATATATATATATATATATATATATATATATATATATATATATATATATATATATATATATATATATATATATATATATATATCAGGGTATTTTACTTTCTAAATTGCATTTACCAGAAAATGACTTTTAAATTGTTTGGTTACAACAAATCTCACTGTTGTCCACCTGTCGATGGAATAATGCCAAGACGTAATGATTTATTCAACTCAATAGTCGTATCGGAATCCAGGATACATAGACTGAATTGCATCTACATTCTGGATTTAATAATAACACATTATCTTCCTGGACCAAATTACTGAAATCTGTTGCGAAATTCTCTGTAGAAGACTTTCTACTCCACTAAAATATTCCAATGTTTGAACTACAAGCACAGTCTAAAAGTATTTATTTAATTGATTATTAGTATTATAAGTATATTATAAATTATGTGCTTTCAGGAGATATGGAAGGGTAAACATATATATATATATATATATATATTGCGTGTGTACGTGTGTCAATGGTTGAATAATAGATATATTAGTAATGTGATTACATAGAATATGAAATGCATTCATTAATAATACTTTTTAATTGTCTACAATAGGAGTGATTGTTAATAAAATTTAGTTTTAGATGTTTCAGAAGATTATTATAAATAAGAGGTTTGTTTAATAATTTTACTCTATTTTTAAGCTCAACAAAGTGGTATGTTCTCAATTAACATTTATCTTAATATAATTCAAGTATATTAATATATTTAATGAAGGTTAATAATATAAAATTGATTATAAGATAATTATTGTGATCAATTACTTTTATAATATTTCCTATAATTTAAGTTTGTAGTTAAATTTAATTACATATTTTGACACATTATTTAAAGTAATTTGTAGAAATATCAATACGCTTATTGTTTACTTCTCTTTTAAAAATCTGAGTAAAAATTCATTATTATTTTATATCAAAAATAATTTGTTATAATTTACATAATTTTTATTTATATAATTTACATAATTTGATAAAATAATTTAGATTTGTTAATATTTATATTTATTCTTATACTTATCTCATAAGTGTTTTGTAACTAATGTTATTCTTGAGCAATATGCTTAAGTGACTTTTAAAGTAATTTAGTAATTTTAGATAACACCACCTAGAAAATATAATTATATCGGAAACATAATAAGATTAATTCAAATTGATATAGATAATTTGTGATGCCATGCAAAAATAGTTAGGTAAAAGAAATCATTCCGTTATCTCAAATATTTAGATATTAATTACGAATTCATTGTCGTCAAAAATCATCTGAGAATTTTAATTTATAAAAAAGAGCTTAGAAATTGTTTTACTAAGTATTTTTACTATCTCTTTCTTAAACGTTTTATGTATTTTAATTTGTTAATGAATCTTTTTGATCCGTAATTTCCAATGATTTAACAAAATCAACTGATATGAGAACATGTTTTACAGTCTTTTTTATTTGTCTAGCAATTTTATTCCATTAAATTTTTCATAAATAATAAATATCATTATTTTATGCAGCCTTTTAGCTCTTAATTATTTTTTAAGTAATGTGAAATAGTTACCTTACCAGTGTTTTTGGAAAAGATATTCTACTGTTTCCAGTCTCAATTTTCTGTTTGTTGATAATGAATAGAAACATAAAAAGAAAGATGTTATTTTTCCAATCATTTTTTTGAAAATTTTATGGTTCACATTTTATTAGACCTCCAATGAATTTAATTATGACGTTATATTATAATGTTTCTGAAATTTTTATATTAGATAAGATATTTAATTTCCGCCAAATTTTTATACTACAATACATTATGTTTCACAGATGTTATAATAACTAACTTTTAAGTTACGAATGTCTCACTACGTGAAAGTATTTAGTGTTGTTTACAGAATTCATTGCATGTTTTTTAATATGTTAATTTTGCAATATTTTTTAAATACCATATTTCACAGGTTTGAAATTATTAAACGTTTCCATGACAAATAAAATAATTCATATACCTTAGAACATACGCTTTTTCTTACTTGTAGAACGTAAAAAAGAAAAAAGATCACTAAAAAGAGCTATAATTGCTTAAGTTGCTACTACATAGAATAGCAAAAGACAAATTTTTAGACTGAAGTATGTTGAGTTCTTTCAATACGTTAGCTTCGGATTTTATTCAATTTCTTATAAAAATTTATTGAAATATTTGAAAATTTAAAAAATATAAATTAGAGAATAACTATTATTGTTACAAAATGTAACAAATATTGAAAGCTCTATTCATTTATTATTAACTTTGAAGCAAAATATAAAACTCTCCTGTGATATCAAGCATTCATATGATATGCTTAGTATAACTTAAATGTTAGTCATCTAATATAATAAATGTACGAAAATGGATGCTTTTCGAAAATATGTTAGATGTCTTCATCAAGATAATATATAAATGTTCTATATTATAAATGGTATTTCATTTTCCCATTTGGATTTTAAATGGTTCTGGCCGAAATGATCTTTCATCTAGTTAAATGGGTTTGTCTGATGAAAAGTATATGAAAAATACACGTAATCTACTTGCAAAGTAAAGGTAATTTTATATCGAATTCTCCCTTTTATGATGATCATTTATCATCAGACTTTCATTAAAGAGTCGTGGTGACCTGAAAATCTTCTGAGTAACTGCATAGAAATGAAAAGAAATGAAGCATATCTTTTATGAAATAACTATCGTAATTTGAATTTAAATATAAATGCAACGTATTTCGTTAGTTTGATTTAACATTTGCGATCATGAATAATTTGAAATATTAATTCAAGATATTATATAAATAAATATATATTTAATACTGAATAATTTTAATACAAAGGTTGTTAAAATTATTCTCCTCTTATTTACTAAAAATGTTTCATCAATATTTTACGTAAAATTCCGTTCAAACATATATTTTATTTGAAATTTATATTTTTTGTGATTAATTTGAAGAGAGGATTTAATGTGAAATTTAAGTAATGAGATGGAAGTGATGATTTGAGCATTCTGATAAATAGTATTTTTTGTACTTTTAGAGTTATTTTTATGCTCTTAATAATAATTTTTTATGCTCTTAAAAATAATTTTTGAGTATTCTTATTATTAATTTTTGAAAATTCTTCAGTGCTTTTCAAAAAGATTTTTGAAATATAAGTATTAAATTTTTTAAATTAAGTTTAATTTATAAACACAAAAAACTTGAGTACAAAGTCTTCGAAATAGGTAAGTATTAACTTTTGATTATTGGATAGTTTTTTTTCTTCAAACTTTGCATTGAAAGTACAAAACGATTTGTCATACCACCAGGAAGTAAGATAAATCACTGAGTAATTGGAATTCGATCTTTCTTCTCTCTTCCCTTCAAATATTCTCATGTAGATTTATATTTTGCTTAACATTGATTTTAAAGCAAAGGAAGACAAGTTTACATCGCAAAATATATTTATATCTAATCAATAATTTCATAATGATTGTTTTGTTCCCATTTCGACAGTTCTTATTCCAATTTAATCATTCATGCGATGTTATACTGCTTATGGCAGTCTCACTAATTAGCTATTTATTTAATTAATGCTAATTGGTGGTTATTTAGTTATTTCAGATGTTTCATACTTATTTTCTTAATAATTCTCAGAAAAATTTAAAATTGAATTTGTTTCCTTTCCGATATTGTTATGAAATATAATAAGCACAAATGACATTTTCTATGCAATTAAAAAATAAATTACTGAAATAAATGATAAAAGTTTGTAATAAAATCAATACCACAAATTGCAACATGTAATTGTAATTTATTTCAAAAATTTTCAGCTGGATATTTTATACTTATAAGAGTACTCTCATATATTTCAGTTGGTTATTGAATTTCATAGAACTCATATTAAAAATAACTTACCTATTGTTTTCCAGTACCTGAAATGACGCTAAAAAGCTAAGCTTATTGAGCTTGGATTTAGGACAGATTACCTACTTAAAACAAGAATTAAACTCATCAACGAAATCCTGATTTAGCGAAATGCAGTATGTAAGTGTGCTCTACTAATGTCATGGAAATCCATGAGAAAAGAAAACCAAATACAATATCACAGAATTTAAATAAGAATTTCAAATTCATTCACTACATATTTTTTAAATTCCTCTTCAATCATAATCAGTTAGATGCACACATATTACTAGAATAAAACTTTTACACATAATATTAAGCTAAGGAAGGGCTGCATTTTTTAAATATTCTAAGCTTATTTGTTTGTATCTTCTGTTTATCAAATTCTTCCTTAAGCTATTTTTCAAGTGTTTAACTCAATGTAACTATTTATCAACAGATTGAATTCGAGGTTAAAAAATTTGTATTTAAGGTTAAATAATATTTTTGGGATTTAGGGTTAAAATATACATAGTAATTAAATGCATTGTCTTTTAATTTCTTTTGAAAATTATAGTAATTATATTATCTCATTTCAAGGAAAACGAAACTTCATACATTAACACTCATGTTTTCATAAATAACATTTTCGACATATTAGTTCAGTCATTCATCCTCTTTGAAGAATAAAATTTAAAATACCTATCAAAATACCTTAAAAGTGTTATAAGCATCTTTAATATAATTTATAATCATATTAAACATCTTAGAATAGTGTTCTCTTCAACTATTCTAAACTAGAATTTTTATATTGGAATTGATGACCTAGATAGTCTGTGTATGACAGTATCTTTCAATTTGAATTTTAACTATGAATAAATTATTTTAACTTTAAATAAATTTAGGATTATATACTTTGAATAACTTGGGGAGGTCACCTTACTGTTCAATTTTCTTGTTTGATGTTTTATGTAATGCATATAATAATATAGATTTCGGTAAATAATATTTCTTTTCTAAAAAAAGATTAAACTTCCATCTTTTAATTAAATAAATAAATCAGTAGAAATTAATTAATTTTTTTGCATGATAAACATTCATTCGCTTAAAATTATTCTAAAATGTGTATTACGAATTAATTTTGCTGCTCAGTTGGAGATATATAAGAATTTAATGATAAAAAATTGCTTCGAATTAAAAATATTAATATTTTATATTAGCTGAATATACTCACCACCCTATGTACAGTTTAAATCTGCTTACAACTTGTTTATTAACAATATATTTTACATCTGAATTACCATATGGTTACTAAATTAAGTAAGCATTTCGTACTTTTGAATTTTTCTGAGTGAAAACATGTATCTACAACTCTGACATTAAATAGCGGACAAATATTAGTCAAATAATACAATTAGTACTATTCTTTATAATAAAGATATTATAAATAGGGCAAATAACAATTGATCTGCATATAATTAGGATGTCAAATTATCATTTCTAAAAATGTATAGATTCATTCTTCTGTGTGTTTCAATTGCCCACATCACCAATATTACTTGCCAAAAAATCAGTTTGCCGTAACTATACGGAATAAATTTATAACTATTTTTTCATCAAACAAAACCTGTTGTATCTAAGCTCAATATAAATCATTCTTTAAGCAGAAATTGAATCAATGTGTGATTGCGATATTCCAAGCTCAATTTTAACGTTGATAAAGTATTTATTGAAATAGCACATAACAGTATGTTAGGAATATAATGGATGAATTAAAATAGTTTATTTAGGAACATTTTTTTATTATTTTCTAAAAAACTGTCTTTAGATTTCAGTATTATTTCCATATTTGCTTCAAAAAAATATTGAACATTAGATACTTTGAAAGATTGCAAATTTACATCTAGTTGAAGAGTTTTATTCCTGTTTTTTGAAAAAGGTTCATCAAATTTTAAAAAATTTCTTTCCATACGAGAAATATCACTATATTTTGTTGTTTCTCCAAATTTAAAACTCCAATGGCTTCCTCATAAGGTATGAAAGATGTAGTTGATGTTAATAGAATCATGATTTAAAGGAAATACTGAAATTTTACAAGTAAGCGTAATTGACATATTGAAAAGATAAATATGAAATGAAGCTATATTTATACGTAATTCTTTATAAAAGTAATATTTATATCCTCACTCTCTTCTAATAAAATTCAAGCAATAGTAATTTTTTCTACTTTTATATATTGATAGATATTTTAAATAATTAATTAACTGAAAAGTGCAATACCTTATAATAATATATTTTATTGTACTCATATAATTACCTTAGCTACAGATTTACAAGATATGAGATATATGAAAATATTTTGAAGATGGATACAATTACCTATGTAGTGGTTTGACAGTATTAGAAATAAAACGGTCTTTTCAATTTCATATTTTTATTGTTCTTGTACTTATTAATTAGTATTTTAATAGTAGAAATAAAACTGATATCTTAAAAACTCTTGAAAAAAGTATTATTCAGGCTTGAGGTCAAAGCTTAGATTGTTTTTCTCGTCTTATTCATCTTATCACAAATAAATATCTCTGACATTTCCATCAGTGTTTGTGGTTAGCTATATTTACCCATCAATCAACCAAAGGTGAAATGTGTCATTGATTTATGTTATTACTATTTGTCATTACTATTAATTTTTGGGTCACATTTTAGATTATTGTCTATTTAATTTAGATTTCTTTTATAATTCGAGAACAAAATAAAAAAACATTCTTATCTAAGCATTTATGCAGGTATATACCTAATATAAATTAAGTTATATATTTTCAAAAATGTATAATGACCGATGACTGAATATTTTTATTTGATGTCCACATTTCATTGAGAAATGCTTTAACACAATAATATATTTTCTAATTTTAAATGCTTAGATATTAGAAAAGTATGCTTTGATAAAGAAATAATAAAGTGATCACACTAAAAATCCATTTATTATTTTCAAGAAAAATTCTATATAATGGAAAATCTGTGGAATTGCTTCCTAGACAAAGAAGAAAACTATAGATTTTAAAACATTACCTTATTAATTTAAGGAATATTTTAATTTTCAAATAAAAATTATTTTATTAAATAAAAATTTCTAATCACTAAGTATGTAATAATTTAACGAATAAAAATGCATCAAATATGAATTTATAAAAGAAAGCTGATTTAAGGTTAAAAATTTACTCTTTATTTATAATTTATTTTTATAATTGTTTACAGTATTATTTTGTAATTTTTAAGGAAATGGTTATTTTTAGTAACATTATAATTCCATTAAACATAAAAGGTAATCACAGAAAATTACAAGTAAAAATAAAAATGAAATTTGTATTGTGAAATGAATGCAAGTAGTTGAAAGAATAAATTAACAATAAATAAATTTTAAATCTTAATTTTGGAAAATTAAAATAATTTCTTAGTGACTTTTAATTTAATAAGGTTATATTTCAATATATAAGAGAAGGAATTAGCATTTAATATGCATACAGGAAAAGTATAGATTAACTATATGTATAATTTAATAAGAAACTGCACACATGCCTATAAATTAAGTATAATGTCGAAGCCAGCAACTTAAAATGCAGAAACAAAACAAACATTATATATGCACGAAACTCACGTATTAATCAAAGAGAAAGAACAAAAGAAATGGTGTTTGTATGATACCAGGCATACAATAATTACGAATATAGCTTTCTGGAGTTTTTACACCACATATCATTCATAAAACAACTAAACATTACTTGTTGATAAGATGGTTAATTCTTTGCATATACCTATACGCGGAAATACTGTCTATATAACGCCGAGGTATACTGATGATCATATTAACGATCTGAGTTAGAACACTCTATTTAGCAATGCGCTTCACATGTGCAGTATTGGTGTGGGAGGTAGTTGATAGGCAGATGTAATAGCGATTCGCCGGCCAAGCATGTCTCACTCATGCTCTATCGGATTCAAGTCCGGAGGGAATGCTAGCTATTCCAACCGGTGATATCATCCGATTGAAAGTATGCGTTGATGATGCTCGAAAGGTGAGTATAGGCGTTGTCATCTATAAACAAAAGCACCCATGGCACCCTTAAGCAAATGAACAAGTTTTTCTAGAATGATGCCCCAATAAATTTGGTCTGCCATAGTTCTGATTTGAACTTGGAAATCTGTTCAAGACCCCAATATAATGCCTCCCCAAAGGAGCACTTTTGGATCTCCGTAACATTAGTGTACAATGATGTTCTTGTGATACTGGGTACCTAGCATTCTCCATGTGAACGTCCATCATGAATCGGATTGAAAGCAAACATCGACTCTTCGGAAAGCATAAAATAAGCCCACTGTGACTGTGTCTACATTGCATGTTCTTTACACTAGGTTAACTGCTAGCAACATTAAATTGCTATCAATGAAAACCCATTTGACGGGTTTACGAGTACATAGACCATGTTATCGAAAATGTCTATCACGGCTTGTCTTGAGAAGGTCATACCCGTGGCTGATGATAGCTGACACGACAGGTTTTCTGCTTTGCTTCATGTTTCGCTTGGCGCTTACTGCCAAATACTGCCATTATTCGGCGTTGTCACTCGTGGTGACCAGTCTGTAACGTCTATTGACGTTTCCATCATCCTCAAACTGTATACACTAAATTGAGATAATACTTTCGGTGATTCCAAGTTTCTGAGCAACTGCAATCTGCCTACGCATGCCTGTTATAAATCTACCAAGTAATACATCATCTACAAGAATTACCTATAACATACCTATGCGTTCATGGTAATGAGCGCAATAAGAATCGGTTATGAACCCGTTTCCTTTTTCACTACAAGTACTTACATAACACTTTCATACGCTCTCGTCATTGTAGCATACTTTTTCATCAATTTCATTCCTCTAATTTGCATGTAATGCTTGATCATATATGTGTGTAATATTTTTCTTTTCTTTTTGATTTCCTTCCGCTTCTGTATAATTTTTGATTTATGGATTAATATGTATTATTTAAATATTTAATATTGTCAAACTAGTACGAGAAGAATCAGAGAGTAAAATTTTATAATAATAAGAAGAAATACAGATAATAATATTCTAATCTTTCAACAAAAAATATAATATTAGAAGAAATCTGTTTTTCTTAAAAAAATAATTGTTTTCTTTATTAAAAATCGTTTCATTACTGAATCAATTCATTAAATAATTTTCATTATTGAATCGTTCATTAACTAATTAGATGTCGAAGGCCGTTTAATAAAGTACAGTGTTTTTGAAATATGTCATATAAGATATGACCAAAATAAAAGTGAAGCGTATTTGTTTATTTACTTTCTTAATTAGGTACTTAAAATGGTGATTTAAAAATCGAAAATCATAAATGTAAAATGTTTACAAATTTATAAATATTTGCTTAATATTAAATATAAATTTATAAGTGTACTTATAAAATCCTTTTTTAAAATGCAAAACATAAAAATGTAAAATTTGTAGACTATTCAGTATTTGTATTATAAATTCATTAAATTTTATCAGCATTTGTAATTATAGCTGTTGGTTGTTATATTATAGTCTTAGTTTTAAATAAGTAATGTGTAAAAATGTTTAATCAAAATATACAATTAAGGCACATAAAATATTCATTCATTTTTTAATTCGTCCTACTTGAATGAAAACACACATATTGTGACATATAATTACATAACTTCAAAATCTTATAAATTATTATTTGCTCTGATACATTTGTTTAATATTATGTATTTCAATAAACTTTAAGAGTTCAATTAAAATGTTTCTTTTTACCTTAATTGATAAAAATGTCGATACATAACTACAATATGCTATTAAATTCATTAGTTTATTGATGCAACTGTATCTATTATTAGATACAGATTTACAATGCATGATACCTATTAATCTTGCAACATAACCTGTCATTTGGTATAATAGTAAACGATACTGATTTATTCAAGTCAATACTTCGAAGAATATTAACTAGATGGAAAATGAATTACATTAACATTCGAAATAGGATATATTATTATACCACAGAATAATCTCACGTAAATGTAGGATATTCTAAAGCAAGTTTTGTTAAATTGATATATACATAATAAATGCATGCATTTATGTAACAAGAAAAAGCATTTATCAGGTTAAATAATTGGTTGACAGTTAACTACATGCATATTAAATTTTTTGTAAGCACCTTATTAAATCTGAATATAAAAAAATATCTGGGTCTCATTAAGTTACGCTGGAATCATTAGAAAATTTGTTTTTTAAATAAAATATTCAAGATATTTTTTTAATTACTATAAATCAAATATTCATACGTTTTTAAGTAGCTGCAAAATCTTCTTATCAAACTGCAACATCAAAAAACTATTCTTTTTCTAAACACACACACACACACACACACACACACACACACACACACACACACACACACACACACACACACACACACACACACACACACACACACACACACACACTATACATACACACACACACACACACACACATATACACACACACATATATATATATATATATATATATATATATATATATATATATATATATATATATATATATATATATATATATATATATATATATACTAATTTAAATATATTTACATTATAAAAATGAATTGTCCTTCATTCACACAAAATTTAAACATATTAATAGACTAATGTTGTATGAATTCATAAATGAAAATATAAACAGATTTATTGATGTAATATAAATTTAAGAGAGCACCTGTTAATAAATATTTAAAATGCCTTACAATCACAATACACATTTATATTTTTTGATAAGGGTAGAAAATGCTTTCAGTGATATAATTTGCAAAAGCTTGAGTGATATGTTGAGTATTAAAAATTTTACCCTTTATTACTCAAGTGAGCAATTGTTTGAAAGCAATTTTTTTTCTTTTTTACTAGTTTTTCGTATATTACCTACATATGTTTCATATAATGAAATACTTCACACCTTTCAGGTATGACTGAAGTTTTCTATAGTTCAATAGGATTTTTTCCTCCTCATCACGTTTACTTGTAATCAGACCCCCTTTCTCTTCAAATGTGGTATGCAATTCTTTAAAAAGTTGTCCACGAGAGAATTTAAGCTGGTTATAATTTTAACAATTTTTTGAAATATGATTATTGTTTTATAACATTCTTTTTTATTTCTCATGACTTTTTTGTTGGAATAGATTTTAATTTTGTGTTTTTTATTAAGTTCATGCTTTTTCAATAGATTTTACCTTTTATTAAAATATATAGATGAATGAATTTCTTGATGGAGGATTACTGAAAATAATTTTCTATAATTTTTTAAATTAACATTTTAAATATTTTAAACAACGTAAAGAGATATTTATAGTTAAAATATCAATCTTTCTGAAGAAAAATATGGATTAATATAGTTTAAAAATCACATGCCAATACAATACTTTTAATTTTATATCACAAATGTTTTTAGTTATATTTAATTACTCAAACATCATCTGGAGACTAAAATTGCCATTAAAACAGAATTTAATTGCTTTCCATGTTTTTCTAATATAGTAAAATTGAAAAATATGATGATGAATTAGGTATCTCATAGAATAAGAAATAATTACAAGAAATATTACATTTCCAGAAATAAATACAATATATTAATGTAATATATGTAAAAATGTAACGTATGGTAATTGCGGAAAACATGCTTTCTAAGATACGATGATAGTGCCTTAATTTTCCTGTAGCATTATATGGAATGTCAAAGCAAAATAAAATGTTAACTATTTTATGATTGATATTTTCTTTTTTAAGTAATATTGAATTTACCAATTTTAATCATATGGTATACTTTAAATTATGCGTAAATTGTTTTTTCTCATTTAGATTTCTTTGTAAAATATTTAAAAGTCACTTAATTCTGATGAAATTATTGATCAAATAATTACTTTAACAGATCGTAACACAAAGTATTGATCAATTCGTTTCTTACAAGTAAACTAAAAAAAAGTATATCGATTTCCCTTCCATGACAAAATGTCGACCGTTTTTCAACAAAGAGAAACAGAATTCTAGAAATTGCTTGAACTTCAATAAAAAAATAAATAAAAGTGTATCAAGTTTTATGTGAAAGAACTAAATAATATCTCTATAGCGTGCAGCATTAGAGATGCTTTTTTAATGTCCTTCGGTTAATTAAATTTTGACATCAGAATTCATTAACATGGCATTGTTAGTGCACCGCATCAAATAATTCTACTGTAAAATAGAAGAGGAGCATATTATTTATGGTGATATTTCAGTATTTTTCAACACAAGATAAACACTCATTGAAATCAAATGTTACTAAATTAGTAGTTTATCTATAATTATTGCTCAAGAATCACAATATATTTCAAACATTTTAAACTCTGTATAATTGTATGATGCAAAGTAAATAATTTAGCATGAATAATGTAATATCTTATGTAATTAAGCAAATTGCTACTATACAATTGCACTACTATAAAACACGCTAAAAGACAATAGTAGTGAAAACAATGTAATTGGAAATTAATTATCATTTCTATAAATCCTTTTGAAATTCAATTCATTACCATACATCAATGCACTTAAAATTAAAATTTTATTATTAAATTGTTGGTAGAAAATTATATAAAAAAATCCGTAAAGATAGTATGATTTCCAACTATCACATTTTCAAAAATAATTATTTTGCTTAGATAAAATGAGAAATGAAAGATAAAAAAGAATTATTATTCTTGTACAATACAATTTAACATAAAAATAGTGATTTAATAGATATTAATATTTATGGAAATTGCTTACATATGAAAACATAATTCACTTTTAATAATTAAACAATGAAAATTATTTTCATCTAAAGCAGCATATGCAAATTTCTAGATTGTTACCCTAAATTATACTGACAGATAACTTCTATTTTATTGTTTGAAAACATTTTAAGTGATATAAAACAAATAAAAATATACACCGTCTCCCGTGACGAAAATAAATTTAAACGCATAGTTGTCGGAGACATTCTTATGTAAATGGAAATTGTGCATGGAATGGTTACGTACAAAAAAGCAAATTAAATAAATTCATTTATCTTCTCCTCTAGTAGTAATTAATAACTTCATGTGGGAAGGTCGTAAGAGGTGTCTCTTAAGTAGTTGCGATAAATTTTAAACGACAGTAAAATTACTTAAAAGAGTTGTTTTGTTTCAGTTCCTTAAAATGTTAGAGTAAGTGAAAATATATTTGGTTCTTGAATATTTAATATCATTAATGACATTTTTACTTTCAAATGTATTTTGGGTTATTTTTTTTAATAAATAATGTGAAAAATAATGATTTTACTATAAAACAATAAAAAGTAATTTGTTTTAAAAATTCAAGGTAAACTATTAAATATTTTTAAATAATAATGCATAATATACAAAGGAAAAAGGTAACTAATATAACATACCTGGATGCGGATATTTGCTCAGCGATAATATTTGCAGAAGTTTTGTATGTGTGTCTTCAACATAAAATGAAATTATCGTTTTTAACTTTACAGCCCATTATAACACTAACTTAAGATTGAAATTTATATCTAAAAAAGCAGAAATACAAACATTTTTATCTAAGCTTGATGAAACATTAAGGAAATTAATTGGTGTTATATACAGTTTGTCCACTAAAGTCCCTTACCACCCTCTTAACTTCGGAATGGCTGCTGCTATGTTTATAAAAGTGGTGTCTAGGTATAGTAAAGTAATCATGTATGATGTTACTGTATGAAACAGACTACTGCGCCACCTGGTGGAAAACTGTGGAGTTAGTATTCCTATCTCGAAAACAGAGCGAGATTGTGAGAAAAAGTGATTTATAAAGTTGTAGAGCATCCTCGATTTAGTACGAAAAGATAAATTGTAGGCATTAATGTGAAAAATTAAACGGTTAAAACGCGCATTTGTTGTATCGTGCTGTGACGTGACAAAACGATCTAAGAAAGAAAAAAAATAAATAGTTACAACAATATACTTTATTTAAGATGTTCAAACTTCTCACCATCAGCTGCAATGCACATTTGGATCCTCTCTTGAAGATCACGTTGCACACGTTGGAACACGCGACTGTAATGCGTCGTTTAAGGTCCTGCAATTTTTGTGGAGGGGTCGCATACACCTGCTGTTTCAAGTATCCCCACAGGAAAAAGTCCAGTGGAGTCAGATCAGGAGAATGTGGAGGCCACTCTACGAAATAGCCATACCCTAGTATTTGGTTGCCAAATCCCTTGACGAGGTATTGCTTCACTGGAGACGTCTTGTGAGCTGGCGCGTCTTTGTTGAAACCATAGATTCTTAAAATTAAGCAATGGCAGGTTCGCCACAAAATCGGGTATTACCTTCTGTAGCATTTGTAAATATCGTGCACCCGTTAACGTGCCATTGTAAAATATTGGGCCTATCAGCTTGCTATTGTAAATTGCGCACCAAGTGTTAATAGCATACCACATTTGATGTCGAACGTTGACGAAACATTTAGGATTTTCCAGCGCCTAATAATGGGTGCTTTGCCTATTATACATACCATTCCGTGAAAAGCATGCCTCATCCGTCCACATTATATCTGCCAAGAATGTTGGTTGAACCTCTATCTGATTCATGATAAAGTTGCACGATGCATAGAGTCGCTCGGCATCCCCGTCCACTAAAACCTGTTCAGACGTTGGTCGGTACGGATGAGCACCTGATTCGCTTAGGATTTTCCAAACCTGACTTTTGGGGAGATCACAGTTTTGACTAATCTCTCTCTTACGCTGCATTTCGGATATGCGAAGGCATATGCTAATACCTCATCCGGTTGAACTTGCCGTCCTATCTTAGCTGGTCTGCCAGGTCGAGGTCGACTAGTAACGCAACCTGTCTCCCTTAAACGTGTTACAACAGTTAGGATGGTTTGATGAAAATGATGCAGGCCTGCAGAGAAACGTTGGCGGTACAACCTTGCTGCTGATCAAGCCTTGCGTCGACTTTCATCATACCGTAAAACCATCTCACAATACTCAGTTTTGGAATACTCAGTTATGACTATGAGCATCAACATACTACAGCTACAAGAAGATGTTTCTTTTATAGCTGTCCCAGGTGAACAGGCGTGACGTTTCTTACATATTTGCATATTGCATACAAATTGTTGAAATTGTTTTTAATACTTCCGTTCTTCCCATTTCGAAGTGAAATATGTAATCCTGAAAATGTAAATCGTTTTCTTTCACCACGTAGCGGTGAAAGAAAACGAATTTTTGTTTTTTCAAATATGCACACATACGATGTGCCACGTCACAGCACGAAACAACAAATGCGCATTTTAACCGTTGTATTCTTCACATTAATGCCTACAATGTATCTTTTCGTACTAAATCTAAGATGCTCTACAACTTTGTAATTCACTTTTTTTACCTATCTCGTTCCGTTTTCAAGATACGAATGCTAACTCCGCAGTTTTCCACCAGGTGGTGCGGCAGGTGGTTTCATTCAGAAGCGCATGGCTACTTTACTATACCTAGACACCACTTTTATGGACATACTGTATATATATATATATATATATATATATATATGTGTGTGTGTGTGTGTGTAGATAGAAAGAAAAAGATATGTTAACTAATTATGTTATACATTTTTTCATAAACAATTGTTTCAAATATTGCTTTCTAATCTCCTTCGAGGAAAGAAATTCAGGCAAGAAAATATAACTTGAATTGCTTGATTTTAGTCATTAATTTTTTGACAAGGTACCCTAGGTACTAATCAGCGTTTTATCAACTCTTCAGGAAAAGAATTTTAACTTTTATTCACGTCATATGAAGAATTGATATTTCTCTTAACAAAATTGTTCTTAAATGCATATATAGCTAATATCTTTAAAACAATTAACATTTGCATTCTTTTAATTTTTAAAATGTTTTTTTCATTTAATATGAATACAAAAGATATTTTGTAAGAGCAAATACTTTTATTATGCTTAAATTATTTATGGATGACTCGGCTGAATTCTCCTCTTTATTTATTGAAACTAGAAACCTGATCTTTTCTGTTTGTTGTGTATTTTTCTATTTATTAATAAAATTATTCTCAAAATAATACAATTTTATAAACTGAATGCTGCATCTATATCACAACATTATATATATCTCGTAAATATGTTTCTGATTGTGGAAAAGTAATATTTTCTTTTTTTTTATTTAACATGAAAAGTAAAGTATTTAGTTTTATAAATTTTTAATAATAAAATACTCAAATTTCAAATGTAGTTTTTAAAATATTTTTTCTTAATTTTATAAATATACTAATTTGTTACACTTTATTTTAAATTTTAAGAACTCAGTGCATCATAAATGAACGCATTTTCTACATAGTTAGTTAATAACAAATCTATGACAATTATATGAGATTTTGTCATTGTATTTAAAAATGCGTACTTAAATAACATTGGAACATTTTCATTACCTTGTTTGCAGTATTTATAAAATTCAATTCATGAGTTGAATTGTCAAAATTAGTGGCTAGTATTTTTTATACTTCTCTTAATAGCAGCAATTGCTTATATTCGTCTTCATTGTTCTATAACTATTAACATTTTAAATGAATTTCATTTTTCAAGAGTTACAAATCTAAAATTTTGCTTCCTTTAATTAAGAGTTATTAAGTTGATGCTAATTTTTAAATAAGTGAGCTGTACTGTTTTTACAAATAAATTTCTACCTTGAATATTCCAGCATGGCTGTCAAATTTTAAATCAATTGGACTTGCAATATTTGCATAATTTCTTAAGAAGTGGAGCAATAGCAGTAACAAAGATTATTTTTTTTTATTACACACTGTGCCGAGTTAGGTTAGAATTGAGATTAAATATATGATTTCAGTTATTTTTAAATAAAAATTCTACATGTGCTTCAAGAATTGTTTTATTCCTATTTTGAAAATAATTTATATATTTGTAATCAAGATGCAAACATAATATCCAATATGAAATAAAGTTTTTAAGATTTAAAACAACTATTTTTATTTTATAGTTTCTCTTTTTACAATACTCTTAATTAATTGCATTATGTATACACAAAATACTTTAGAAGTATAATGCTTGTTGATGAAACTTAACATTACAGGAAGCAGAAAGTATTCATGGTTAATATTCTTTCATATAATATATTCTGGCATTTCTTCACTAATTATAAAAAAATATTATTTTAATTTTCTTATAATTTATAATAACAAGAGCGATCCTATCTATTTATTATTTAGAAATAGACTAAAATGTATTTCATAAAAATCCATCAATATTTAAAAACAAAGAAATGACATGTGTGTATAAAAGTAATATTAATATTAAAAATCACGCCAGTTATTCGTGCAAAAAGAAACATCCGACTTCTCGAACTTTTAAACAAATATTTGAATAGAAGAAACTTTTACTCTGGAAGCTTTATTTCTCTGTCTGGTTCTCACAATTCTTTTTAACCACGTGGGAACGAGGATCGATAACAGGTATGTTATGAGATGGCGCTGAAGTTCGATCCACTCTCCAAGTTACGATCTTCTGCTACGCCCCTTTTCCCTTCTAGGGAGGCGCTGGAGATTTTCGCGGTTGAGAAAAGCCATCTCATCCTCACAACGTGTTTCTTCATTTCGCTTTCTGGCAACTCAAAGCAAATGCTTCTCTTTCCACTGAGGCGCCGGTCTTGAGTTTGTTTAGTGGCTCTTTGGAAACTTTATCGTCAAAAAAAATTTTGTTGCATTTTCTGGGAAACTTTTACGAAAACAAAATGCCGTATTTATACGTAGAAACGGCTAGAGAAAGATTATGTAGAGGCAGCAGGTATGTTAAGTTAGTTTATTCTTTTACGAAATATAAATTTTATATGAAGACTCCCAAGAAATATTTTATTTTGTAAAATGGTATTTATTAAATAAATATATAAGAAGACCCGTAAGAGCTATATTGTTTTATCATGTTTAAGTCATGATAAATATTTTTTTTAGGATTTATAATTTCTTTTTCATGTTATTGATCATGAATAAGAAATTAAAAATCCTAAAAAAATAAGAAGGAGCAAAATAACTAATGTATAAAATCCTAAATAAATAAGAAGTAACAAAATAATAAAAATAACAACTGCAATATGAATAAATCCATTTTCTAAAATATTATCAAAATGCTTGAAACTGAGTCAATTAAAATACATATTTAATACAATTTTAAATAATCTATGGATTTAATTTTGAATATAAATTACAAAATGGAGTATAAATATTTAAATCCTTCTGCATGATTTTAAAAACAAAACAGAACACGCTTAAAATGTATCTACCTATCTACTTGTCAATACGTAATTATATATATATATATATATATATATATATATATATATATATATATATATATATATATATATATATATATATATATATATATATATATATATATATATATATATATATATATATATATATATATATATATATATATACATATATATATATATATATATATATATATATATATATATATATATATATATATATATATATATATATATATATATATATATATATATATATATATATATATATATATATATATATATATATATATATATATATATATATATATACATATATATATATATATATATATATATATATATATATATATATATATATATATATATATATATATATATATATATATATATATATATATATATATATATATATATATATATATATATATATATATATATATATATATATATATATATATATATATGGAACTCTGTATCCGTTTATTAGCACAACTTTTGAAAAATTGAATTATCAACATAAGACTAAGAGCTAAATATTGTAATAACTACATATTATTTTGAAAAATTTCATTACTATAATATAATATTTCAAATACAAAGAATTTATGATTTTTTTATTTATACAAGCTGAAATATTAAGCATTTTAAAATTTTATTTACGATTATTAAGTTACCTTCCATTTTATTGATTTTAATAAAATATTTATATGTGTGTGTGTTAAAATTTTTTTAAATTTATTTTGTAACATTTTCATATTTATTAATTTAAATTCTAAGTATGTGAAGTGTATAATTGTTTTGCTGGTTAATGATTATAGATTTGTCGGTATTGGTATATACAGTTTATAAATGTTTCTTACAACTAATTTAGATTTTTTTGTAAATTCCTGGTACGAAAGAATAAAATATCATTTCTTCTTAATGCATTTGAGAAATGCATATCTAATAAATATTGTTTAATATAAACGGGATATTGACGAAACCCCATCTTCACTGTAATCAAAGTGTTATGTCTATTTCTTTATAATCTTATTTTTATTTGTGTGAAATGCTTTTCTTTCTTAAAATTGAGATATTTGGTTATGAAATTTAGATACTTTGGAAGTGCTATAATGTTTAACTGATAATAAATCCCAACAACTTTGGCTGATCAGAAGCAAATAGATTTTTTTTTCATTATTTTGTGAATTTTGTAATTTATACTGAACACATCGGACTATTTTTCCAGAAAAGCAACCGTTGAATATAATGTATGAGTTTTATTTTCAATAAATTAATCACTTGTGAAAAATTACAAAATATATTAAATGTGTTTTTGTATGAATTTAACAAAATAATCGTAGCAGCATATTAATCACAATTATTAGTTATTATCTCATCCATAATTTTCTCAACAAAAAACTTACGAAATTAAAGATTTGCCAGTGATTTTTATCGCCTCAAATAACAAAAAGGGGATAGTTTGCCAAAAATCAATAAACCTTAAAATGTTGATTAATATATTATTTAAAATTCAAAGTTGAATTTATTTCTGTTCTTAATATTTTAATATGAGCGGTAGGCATATAGAAATTTCTGTATAAGGAGTTTTATGTATTATTATTTCTTATTATCTACACATTTATAATATCTATATTGTTATAAAACGAATTATATGTAACAATTTCATGCATTTTCATACAGAAATTACATCTGAGTGTGGATTTTCTAAATACTTTTTTACAATGCGTAATAAAAATAAAATATAATGATTTAGTTTGCATTTTTCAGAAACACCTTATTGTATTTATGATAATTATCTTAAGTGTCTTGAATTCAGTGCAGGAAAATTACTCAAATGTATCACGTTCCTTTCCTTTCCTACGTTGCACAATTGGCAAAGAGAACTTGACAGTACTTTTATACGATACAGATGCTTAGAGAGACAATCGTGAGGTGAGAATTAGCAACAGATCTGTCCCTTGGCAAAAGTGAAATCTTTGCAATTTCCTGGATGCATTTCTTGACTTTGATTGCCTGTATTATGTTTTTCAAGTAATCTTCTATAAAAAAATTTTAACTAACCATTTTGCTGTATAAAAAGAGTTGGTTTATCTGCTATTTGTACAATTTTAGTTTCTTTCTTTGTTAGGAAATAATCTGTTTCATTTCCTCGCAGACCACAATGTGGTCGAATGCACGCTCTTTATGTTTTTGAATTAAATCATTGAAGGCTAGACGAATTTTTAAAATATCAGCTAACGTAAAACCTTCAGATGAAGCAATGGTCAGGTAGGTAGTCCTAGAATCTGACAATATAACAACACTTGAAAAATTTTTGAATTTACTCAGAAGCTGTGACAGATTGATTTGAGTAGCTAAGATCTCCACATCAAAATCTGTTTTATACCTTCCAACAGGAATGTAGAATGTCAAAATTCTTCAAAGTTTTAAGAGAGACTGTTATGCCCAAGAATCTTTTATAGTAGAAACTAAAGCGTGGATTGTTGTTTTGCACTTTGACGATTTCACAAATTGTCACACATTATTATGAAATACAACTTGCCTGGAATGCAACAGGTTTTGATGTACTCCATCTATCTAAGTACTAAACACAACAAATAGTTGATGCAAAATTTTGAAGGTACTTGTTTTGGCCATCAAAAAAGAATATATTCAGAACAGAAACTCGCATCAAGCATTTCCTATAAGATTAGTTGAACAATAAATAAAACAATCTTCATCAACAGTAACATGTTTGTCACCAAGAAGAAATGAATTAATCTATGATATATTTACTTCAGCAAAAAGAAATCTTCAATATATTGTGGTAAGTGCGATGAAAATATCAGCAATGAATACAAACACATCACATATTTACAAAAAGTTATATTTATATAGAAAGCAATTTTTACGAGTATTTGTTTTATAAACATGCACAGTAACTGTTATATAATAGAAGATGTATTTAAAACATTAAAATGTAATCTTGGTAACATTATTTAACAAAAGTATCTGACCAGGTCTCTTATAGACCAACAGAGCATCCTCGTTCCAACTTTAAACATGTCTTTCCACAGGATTAAAGTGACCCCCTTTTTCCAGTACAAACTAAGGAAAGACATTTTAAAGGTTATTTATTTTCTTAAATAGCCCGTTTATATTCAGAATCTTGTTGGAATGATATACATAGCTGTTTTTCCCTGCACAATAAAAATGTTATATATACCCCTCAAAACTTTTATTCTGATGATTCCATTTATTATTATAAAATAAAAATATCTGCAATAGATAAATATTTATTTTATCATGGTATTTAGTTAAAATTATATCATAGGAACAATCTGCATTGATTTTAATGGAAAATTAAAAATAGTTACAAACACATACTTTAAATATATAGTATTATCTTGTGTTTGGGAAATGTCGTATTTGCTTTCACAAAATACATGATTATAATATTAATAAAATGAATAGAATTAAAATACATTTTGTAATTAGATCTGGGAAAGGTAATGCTTTAAAATTTTAGCATTGTGGAAGATTATAATTCCTAAGTTATGATGTTCCTAAATGTTGGAAATCTCTTTTTGATACTATTTTTGTTTTGTCTCATGTCACTACACATGTTAATTACAAACATTACACAATCAAACTGTATTATGATTTTATAATAATATTTTTAATAAGCTCCTCAAATGAACAGAATGTTCCCTGAATCTTCATATACCTCTGATATTTATTTTAACAGTTTGAATCATCTTATAATACATTAACTTAATTGCATTTTCAAAATATTTGCGTGTCATGTCTACGATGACATTTATACTATAATTAATAAAATTATGCCTTATTTGTAATTGTATTAATCTATTGGTATAGAGCACGATGCATTGATAATCTGATAGTGGTAATAGTTATAAATTTTAATGATACTTCGATGGTAAATTTAATAGTTAAGTTGGAATTTTATCTTTTGTAAAACAGTTTTCTTATATATTAAAGTACTAAAAAGTACCAAAGTGATGGAATATTTATCTTATTAAATTAAAAAAGGGCTAATTTTTAAAAGAAATGCATTCTATAGCTTTTGATCTTTATGCTTATAGCCTACATCAAAATTTTGAAATTTGTAAAGATCACATTGGTATAATAAAATTGCAATAGTAGTTAAAAACCAATAAATCGTTTTTTTATGTATAGTATTATATGAAGGCCGAACTACATATACAAGTCAAAATTCCTGACATGGAAACCTCAAAAGTGTATATAAATTTGTAAATAGTGATTCTGAATTAAAAAATTCTCTGATCTATACCAGAAGAAGTAAGAACTATTAAATGTTGATCATTTAAATTCATATAAGTGATGTTACAGTGTTTATATGTTCTGTTAATACGTAATTCATCTATGCAGGAAAATCAGCATTGCTTATCCAAAATGGCAGTTTTATTTAGCAATGTAAAATAGACCCCAAATAATCTAAATCCAAAAAATCCAAAGTAGACTCAGTTTGGGTTCATGTAAATCCATGTTTTTCTATCATGAGCGCCAAACACTTTGGGCATCAACGAAGTTGATCTGTTAAAAATCGAGATTACATACACGATGATTGTTTTCAAGTCATTTGCTACGATACCTTGAATTTTTTAGGAGTATGATTTCCTTATCAGAGTCAAATAGAAGCATTGAATAACCTTACATTTCTTCAGAAAAACCAATTTACGCACCAGGTGAGTAGATACTGTTGGCTGGATTCATTATAAACTAACATCTGGACGTGCTCAACAGAATTGGTAATTTGATGGCCTAAACTAACACGGCCAGAATACGAAGATCTATTGAAGTCTTTATGCTGAAGCAATTTGTGATTACTTTTCTTGTGTATGATGACATAATATACACATAGCTCTCCTAGTATAGATCATAACTAAAATTGAAAAGAAAAGTTGAAGTTTGGCTACAATGTAATTTGGATCTATTCAGTATTTTTGGACACTTAGTAGATGGCTTCATATTAGATCAATGTATTCTTTTATTCCCAAGGATTCATTGATATAGCATCTTCAATGTATGAACAATGAGTTACAATATCTTAAGGATACTTTCAATAAATTCAAACAAAATATTTGAATTAATATTTATATTACAGTCTTATCTATCCGACGGTAAAAAAAGCATATCCTCTTAAATATATTTCCTCAATTAAAATCATTTTTCCGCATTGTTGCAACCAAATTGTTGCCTTGAATTCTCGTTGCAAATAAAAAGAATTTTAAAATTTTATATTCTTTCTGCATATTTTTATATGCAAGGTTTTATTGAGGGAGTTACATTTTATATTCCAGCATAGATGACATGCGATTTTTCTTACTTTTGTTTTAGCTTACTTAGATCCTTGGGCCATGTAGATGTAAAATACAATTTAATATCCATGAAGAAATAAGTAAATGAGAGTTGAAATGTTATGCAAATCTCCTAAAAGAAGTAATTATTGAAGAACGTAGTTGTCTAAGGGATTCTATTAAATTTATTTAGTAATTTATATACAGTACAATAATTTACTGTAGACAAATTTTAAAATTCTTAATCACCAAACTTTTTTAATCAGGAATATTAAAACACTTCTTTAAAGTACATTTATTTAAAAAAAATACTTTATGTACTTTATTTTTTCTAATTTTTAAGAGGATTTATTCATGTGTCACCAGACCTATGCATTGGAGTAATTAAATGAATAAAAACAGGTTTTAATTGCTTCGAGTTGTAATTAGTAAAAACTTTCACATTGCACGTAATTTACTTCTCTTTTTCTTAATAAAATGTCACGCCTGAAGAAAGTTTATGCTAACTTAATAATAGTATTCAGTAGTTCAAGTGTACAGCACTTGTTAATGAATATAACATAAATTTTGTATCATTATAATACGGCAAAGTGATCATCAACGTATAAATACGCCGACAAATAAAAAATGAATTTTCACTGTTCAGTTTTTGAATATGCTTCATAAGCATTTGTGAAGATAATTATAAGAGAAATGTACTATATAATTAAAGGTATCAGTTCTTGAATTACTAGTTTCCCAAAAAAATCATTTAATATTTATTGTTAAAGCAATTTTTTAGTAAAAAAGTAATACAATTGTAATGTAAATATCTAAATACTTAAATATATTACACTACTGGCCATTAAAATTGCTACACCAAGAAGAAATGCAAATAACAGAAAATATTTATTGGAGACATACATTATAGTGGATAGAACAATTGATTAGATTTACAGTAAATTAGGATGTATAGATCTTGAGAAATCAGTACCCAGAGCAGCCACCTCTGGCTGCAATAAAAGCATTTATCCGCCTAGGCATGGAGTCAAACAGAGATTGTATGGCATGTACGGGGATCTCAGTCTATGCAGCTTCAACACTATGCCACAGTTCATCATCGACAGTAGTGGATGGTGAGTTATGGCGAGCCAATCGCTCGGCAACCATTGACCACACGTTTTCAATTGGTGACAGATCAGGAAAACGTGCTGGCCACGGTAACAGTCGAACTTGTTCTGTATCAAAGAAATTCAGAACAGTTTGGGTAACATGCGGCCGTGCATTATCCTGTTGAAACAAAGCATTAGAGAGCCCTCGAAGATAGGGCAGAGCCACGGGACTTAACACATCGGAAATGTAACGGTTGCTGTTCAAAGTGCCGGTAATGCGATCAAGAGGTGATCGAGACGTGTATCCAATGGCACCCCATACCATCACTCCAGCAGATGGGGCAGTATGGCGATGTCCAATGCAATGTGTGTTCTCCACGATGCCTCCAAACATGGATGCGGCCATCATGGTCCTGTATATAGAACCGAGATTCATCTGTAAAGATGACGTGATGCCATTCCCGCGTCCAGATTCGTCGCTGATCACACCATTGTAGGCGCTCCTGTCTGTGACGCAGCGTCAATGGTATCCGAAGCCATGGTCGCCGTGCAGACAATCCATGTTGTTGCAAACGTCGTCTAACTGTTAGAGCAGAAACTTGTCGCCTTGCAAATGACTCCATTTCTCGACTCAGGGTTCGTGACATGGCTGTACGATCCCTTGTGACCATGCGGATAAGATGTCTGTCTTCTCTGCTGTTAGTGATGGGGGTCGCTGAGATCCTGCATGACGTTCCGTATGATTGTCCTGAACCCATCGATTCCATATTCTGCTAACAGTCATGGGGTTTGGACCAACGCGAGCAGCAATATTGCGGTACGATAAACCGCAATCCCGGTAGGCTATAATCCTCCCTTGATCGAAGTCAGACACGTGCTGATAGGCATTTCTTCTTCTTACACGAGGCATTACAACAACTTTCTTTGCCGAAAACAACGTTGAAACGGAAATTGAGTATGAGAAAACTGCTGTCAAATCTCTGGTTTTATACACATTGTAGATGTTCGCCTGATTTGTATGAATGCGCTGAAAATCTAAGCATTTACATATCACAGCAAGTTTTACTTGTCATGAAAATTTCACGTGTATTGTGTGCCGCTTTCCTGGTGTAGCAATTTTAATGGCCACTAGTGTATTTTATCCTATATACTGTTTTTGTAATGTAACACAAGACGCTGATATATTTTACAGTAGATGATAAAAAAATGTAACATAAATTAAGTAGATATCAATTATCATTTATCTTAAAACTCGTTTTCAAGTTATATATAACTTATATGATAAATAATGAATATATAATATTGGACAGCTCTAACCAGTCAATAGATCTAAATAGTTAGCAACAAACGAGCAATTCAATTCTTCGTTGGATGGGGTCTACGTTGAATTTGAATTATGGTGATTGTTTACTGCTTAAGATTTTTAAAATTAAACTATAAGCTCTATTGTAATAGTTATTAGTCCTCTCATTAATATGATGTGCAAACAAACACAGTTTTGTAACTTATAGATATAAATTTTTTAACAAATAAGCCTCCCTATTTTTTTTTTCAAAATCTTCAAATAATACTTATTTAAGGAAAAAAAACTAAGTACTTATTACTTTTAACATGAATCCAATTTCGATTGAATCAACTGGGTCTTAAAATATTTGCTTTCTAGAACTGGATAAATAATTGAATTCAAACTTTCAGTATCCTATTCCATTTCAATTCATATATTATAAAAACACAATGTAATTATACTTTAAATAATTACATTTTCTTTAATGAATTATATAACTATCTTTAAAAAAACATCTTAGCTCAAACTAAATAAGTTTGTATCAGTTCCCATAAAATTTTATAAAAAAGTTTCACTTCAAATATAGTTTCAACTGAGCTCTCTATCATGGAATAATTTTGAAATTTTGCTTGAAGAAAAAAAAGAAAAGCGAGCATTATTTATTACATTTGGAATCTATCGCTCAACTTTTGAAAACTTTTATTTTTTATTTCGGAAGCGTTCAAATATCAAATGAATGGCAGAAAACGGTTAAAAGGAAATATTTGAAGGAAAATTCAATTTTCATTTAAGATTGGTTTTTCCCCGAAATATACTAAAAAATAGAAAAAACTATATTCAATACTCATTTGTTTTCATTCCATATAAAAAAGAGTAATTTTTTATTCCTAATTTTTTTCATTGCTGTTTTACTTTAAAAAATTATAAGAATTTCTTTCATATATTTTTTAAAGTAAATGACGGAAACATTTCAATTTCTTTTCATCGTATTTTGCATATTTAAGCTAACTTTTTATGATTATATTTCTATTCATATAACGAATATGAATTCGTAAATATAATAGTTCTCGATGATTTCCGTTTTTTTCTAATTATAATCTATAATGTTTCAGTACAGAAGCATTTAAAATATATAAACTTCTGATAACCTATAATAAAGAAAAAGTTTTCTTTATTTTGTCTTTTTATAAAAAACTAAATGATGCACATTTTAATCATGTATTTCAGAAAATTTTTCCATATGTAAAATGTGTAAAAAACTACATATAGAACATTAGAAAAGAATAATGTAAATTTTACTTTTTTAATTCAATTTAATCATGTGTTATATTGTTTTCATGGAATTCACATCAAACAACAAATATTTTGCGAGCAAACAAATATTTTTAATTTACATCAAACAACAAAAATTCAGCAAATATTTTGCGATTATTCTCATAATCCAAATATCATAGGGTTAATCCACTCGTAAAAGTAAACGGATATTGTTCGAGCTGGTTGCTGTCAAACAAATGAATATGAATTTTGTGTTTTAATGGTTTTGCATTTTTTGCACACGAGGGCTAATTAGACCGGGACTTACGGTTTAAAGTAAATTCCGAACCACTACAAACATCCCTACCCAAGGTGGGATTCGAACCCACGAACTGTTGAACCGAAGGCAAGAGCGCTAACCATTCGGCTGCCAGCTCGGCGTTTTATCTTTTAAATTTTATGTTCAAGAAGCAATTTCGAGGTTTCTTTCAACATTAGGAACTTCCACGTTATCAATGTATTTGTAAAATTATTACGTTTTATCATGATCTTAAAGATTTTCCCGTTATCAGTATAAAAAAAAATTCTTTAAAACTGTTGTATATTTCTGTGATTTTTATTAAGTTTAAACTCTTCACGGAATTTTATGTAACTCTAAACCGCATTAATTAGCTTTGATGAAAAATGTTTAACATTGATTCATTGTAAATCTCTACATAAAATGAGAGATGAAAGAAATTATAATAACGTTTTCGAAGCATTGGCCAAAATTTGACTCTGATATATATTTCCAAACTTTAACTGACCAATAAAAATGATACAATAATTAAAAGCCTAGATTATAATAGTTCATTTTTGAGATTTGTTCAACACGCAATTTTTATTAATAAGGAAAGTTGGTGATACATGTTATCTTCTTTAACACTATCAATAGTCCGTTGTATAAAAAACATTCCATATTTTTAATTAATAATTATTTCATTGCAAAATATTACCATTTTAATCTGTAAATAACGTAAAAAAATTACAAAAGTGTATTTTTTCAATTAACTTATATACATATATATAATTATTGAAAAATTAAATTATAAATTGGTATTTTTGAAGATCTCATTTTTATTATAATATTTGATGCTAGCGTTTCATTTTTATGAAGAATATTTTAGGAATTTTTAGAGTGAAAATAATAAATACGTAATTATAATTCTGCAGAGCCAAAATAATTAAAGAAAATTTTATTTTAGAATCTATATAATAGTCATTGTAAATTCCATAAATTCCTTTAAATTTGATTTTACGGAAGTATATATTACCATTAATATATTTTCATTATTTAAAATTACATAGGTGATAATATTTCCTTGAAAGTTGAATCTCACATTTATGTGTTATCATTTAAACTTACAATAACAAAACTCTAATTTAATTATTACTAATATCAGAAGGATTTTCTTCTCATTATGGGATATTGCATTTTAAATAATTTTCATTATTAGATCCAGAAGAAATTCGTAGTTGATTTTGATTGTAGTAAGATATTATTTGATGAAAAAAAAATCGTGGTGAGAAGGAAATCTAAAGCTAAATTTCCTAAAATGATTGACTTAATTAATGTTTCAAGTTTACTGTATATTTTCACTTTTGTTTCCTATTATAATTCCCCTGCGTATATTTTATTTTTGCTTTTACTCATGTGTGTCGATTTTTTTAAAACATGATTCTAATTTAAAGATTTTAATTTTGAATGCAGATCCCTATGTTTTATTATTTGACATCAATTTGATATATTTCGTTGACTTTTTTTTTTAACAATGTTGTCACTTATTTTATTAAATACTAGAGAGAATGTTTTGCTAAATTGAATCTCTTTTTGTTATCATCTTAATGGTATAAAGCGATAAATGAATTATTTTATTTTATTTTTTTATAATAAGATGAAATGACTTGGTAAAGAATAATGATTCAGATATATAGTGAATGTTTACACCCCGATATTTAAATAAGAGAATATTTTATTTATCCTTCAAACTTAGGGTAATGACATAAGCAATTGATGGCATTAGACACTTATTTCACCAATTTTCAATAGGTATATTTGAAAATTTCAATGAGATGATAGGAAAACACTAAATCTTTTCAATATTTTTAAACAAAAAAACCTTCATCGAAATATGGATTTTAGATTATGAAGTTTAAAGATTACTTTATTAAAGAAAACATGTAATGCTAAAACAGGACAATGATAAAAAGGCAATGATTCACTTTTAATCAAAATAAAGTATTCATTATTCTATAGTTAATTATATTTTATAATTTTAGATGAAGTAAATTAAATAAAATGACCTAGGAAAATATTGTATTACTAATTAAATATTATTAGTATAGTAACTAAAATAATTTTAATAAATAAATATTTATTATTCATAATTATTGTTCATAATATTTATAATATTATATGATTAATGCATATTTAATAGTTTGATTTAATTTTGTGAAAAATGTATAGATTTACTTTTCTCATATTCATACAAATATGAAATTACTGTATTATTTTTATTGGGATTTTTGCTAATTATTTTCTTCTAGAAAAAATGTCTACAACTAGATATTTTACATTTAATAATGATAATAATTCTATGCATGAATGCGTGGGGGGGTTTCACCTTATCAATACAATTTAGGAAAGATTAATAAACACATTAAATTTGAAAGAAAAATGATTTATTTATACGAGAGATTATAAGAATTTTTTGAAATAATAATATATAAATTAAATTAATAAAAAGTATTTATTTCTTACAGCGTCCTGGAAGCTTTAAATTCTACAATATGTAAAATTTATTCCTTATTCTAAATTATTATTCCTTATTTCTAATTCAACTTTAAAACTTCTCTTTTATTAATTTTTTATGTATTAATGATGAACAAACATTTTTAGTTAAAATATTTTTTAACTAAAAATGTTTGTAATATAGTATTAAAACTACATTTTGTGCTGTACTTAGAGTTTTTTCATTTCATTTAACATTATTTTTCTTTTATGTAGATATTTCAGTTGTATGCATAATTTTTTTTAAATACATCTTATATTTTTCTTTTTATATTAAGATTTTCATAAATTATATAATTCGAAATAATCATTTGAGTTTTATTTAAATATTACTGCACCATTAATTTAACTCTGGTACTAAATTTTAAATTTCAATTTTCAAATACATGCATACTTACTATTCTTCTTAAATTATTCGTCTAATTAGAAATCCCCCTGAAATTATTTGGATATACTTTTAAAGTATATTATTTGTATTTTATTTTCCTGTTATTGAAGTGAAAAGTTAAATTTTCTTAAATTTACATTTATGTTAAAGAAACATTTTATTTGTTCTTTGTAATAACTTAAATCATTATATACTACATAAATTTGAAACCAATATATAAGATGATTCCTTTAATAATTTGGTAATGATATATTTTTGGATCAAAGAATATGTGTGCTAAATTTAGATTGAAGTTTAAGAAAATAACTAGTAACATATAAATTTGTTGTTTTCAGTAATAATTGTATAAACTTTAATTTCAAAATTTTATGTATATCATATTGCATTTAATGTTTCAGTAAAGGTAATATTTCTGACATCATCCATATTAGATAACTGCAAAATGTTAGAATATGAAAGGTATTAAGTAACGGCATAAATTAGCTCTTAACAGGTAAAAATGTGGTTTTTTATTTGGTACATAACCAAACATAAATGACAATGCTTGAGATAGATTAAGCTTGGTATTATGATATTATAACTTAAAATACGTTGAGAGAGAGAGAGATAGATATAGAAAGAAATTTCTATAGAAGAATGAATGTTATTTTCAAATACAATTTCAAGCTAGGAAATTTATTAATTTAATTTTGAAAATTATACTGAAAATTAAATTATTGGCAGATGCAAATGCTTAATATTGAAAAAAATATGCTTCAATATATTTATTCAATGTTATTTAAAAACTAATGTATTAATACCAAGAAAAATCAAAAATACATATAGATATAACTTCTAACATTTACATTGTTTGACATGATAGAAACGAAGGAAAAATTATCAAAATAATGTTTTATTCTTATTGATGAAAATATAATAGAAGAAATATTTGAGAAATCTATTTCTAGAAATTTATTTTCCCTTCATATTTGTCTCATCAAATTACAACTTTTGAAGATATTCTAATTTTTATATAATCGAGTTAAAAAATTCCAAAAACACTAAACTTAGGTCCTATTATAATTGAGAACAATAATTAAAATAATGAGCAAAATGCTTTTTTTACATGCCAATAAATGAATTATATTGAATTTTGATTATTTTAATATAAATGCGATAAATATCTTTGAAAAATGTTTGTTTAATAGTATTAATACCATTTCCTATAAGAAAAGATTTTATTTAATTTGGCAAATAAATTTTTCAAAAACTATTTTCCTTTTGCATTTAAATTGAATATTTTTTTTAATTTTTTGCTTGTGTCGAATTTTATTACACATTTAATTAAAAACTCCAAAGAACAACAACAATATTTTACAAATTGAAGAAAATAAATGTAAAATAAAAAAGTAATGTCTGGGTTTGTAGCTATAAAATAAGTAAAACCTACATTAATGATTAATTTTTTTATTAAAAATATATTACTTACTTTAAGAAAATCCTGCTCAATTGCTTAAATCTTGATAACTTAAAATAATGTTTAACTAATAAATCTCTTATGTCTATCATACTATATTCTTTGTCGGACTCCACACCAAAATATGGTTCAGTTGGAAAAGTGGAGCAGCGCACCCCATATTGCCAGCCTGGCTGGCACACGACAACAACAACTATATTCTTTGTTTATTTTATATCTTTCTATTACATCATAAAGCATTTGAGTTAATACGTTTTTCATTTAGATTAAGTTGCTATTTCATTGTACATTTTTAATATATTACAATATTTCATTTAAAATGGACTACTTTATGACTTCAATTTATTTTGACGTAACTAATATTCTTTAATTATTTGATGAACAAAAAAATTGCAAATTAAAGAATTTTCCTGAAAAATATAAAGCAAAATTTTCGATAAAATGTCTTATCCTGTATTTTCTAATTGCATCAGTTCACTTTATATACTTAGTTTAACTCTTTGGTAGAAATGAAGAGAACTTCTATATATCCTATGAAAAATGAATTAATTTCTTATAACTCCACTACAAAAAATATTAGGAAATAATAAAATCTTTTGATGATGTAGCTTTTGTTTACTGAAAAACTGACTAACATCAAAAATACATATCGTTTCTGATGGGATTTAAAAGCTAAAGCTTTTCATAGGAAAATATTTTTAAGGATTTTATCAAGCATTTTCATAAAAATGATAGTAGAGAAAAATGTAAATCAGCATAATGTTTTCCTTACATAAAAAAATCAGAAAAAACAATAAATTATATTTTGAATGACTTTAAAAATGCATGCATATTAAGAATTAAGTCAAAAGAAATTCTTATTATAGTAGCTCGAAAACTAATATTTCATCCCTAACAAGGTTAACGAAGCATTAAATGTCTTGGTTAAAAGAAAAAGAAAAATATATAATATTTTTCTCATCATAAATATAGTTACTAAAGTATTTTTCCAAACAAAACTACAAGTTTCAGAATTATTTAGTCACTTTGCAAAATATAATAACATCTTATCATCTTTATTTTAAGAATTTATAGCATGTATTTTGAAAAATATATGTAAGCAAGTAGGTATAAAAGCATTTTATAACTTGGCAAAACTATAAAATGATTCTAACCGAAGTTTAATTATTAGCATTAAGAAATATTAGAAATGAATGAACATTTGATGACAAAAATTCTGTAACAAATGAAATAATCCTAATAAAGCAAATTTTAATAAACTAAAGTGCTAAATAATTAAATTCCTCTCACAATTTTTTAGTGAAAAAATATGATTGTGTCAATTATTGTTCTTGCTTCTTTAATCACTATAAAACCAGGAAGTTCAAATGGCACAATCACACTCTTCTGGAGCACAATAGATTTTAAGGATTCCCTTTAAACAGTGGTGGGTTTCACAGGATCTGTTTCACGGCCTTACAATAATTTATAATACATATTGCCTGCAATTAATTCAACATCATTAATTTTTGCATCATCAATTAGCAGACCAAAATATTTTAAGAAATCTTCAATAATCGGGATTGGTAAAGTAACAATTAAAGGTTTTTAGATAAAAAATTTTCACGAAACCATAAATAAAATGTTTTGAATTTCGGTTACGAATAATATTATACATGAGATAATTGAATTTTAAGGGAATTTTTGGTGCAGTCAAGTAGCTCAAATCTGACTCTGAATCAACTAAGATATTTAAATGTGTTTTTATAGTATACAAATAGGTGAGTTGATATTAGGACTGTCTGTGTCTTTCATCGTAACTTAAATTTTCAGTGAAAACTATCACGTGAATTTCTTAGCGATTACTTTGAAAGAAAGTCTTCCGAACTGCTGCTTGAAGCACATATTTTCTGATAAAACGTAATTATTTCCTGTAACAATGGATTTGATGAGTAATAGCAGGAATTCGATAATAATATGGAGTTTGAAATCGAGAACCGAATCGTTGTACAGGCCTTTTCAAATTTTAGTCAGTTCTAATTTTAGAATCTTTGTCAGCAATTTTAACTATATTTTCAGTTGCTTATAAGCTAACGGAAGTAGCTGTTTGAATTTCTGATGCAGACGTTGTTGCCACAAGGTTTTCAGAAAATCTTTATTTATGGATGTTTCAACAAGTAATGGCATATTTCTTAAAAGAATGACGCTGTTAATCTTCATCCAACAGAATTTCAGATAATTTTTTTTGTTTATCATGTTCGTGAAAATTCTATAACAGTAATTTTAAATGTACTGTATTTATCAGAAGGGAGGTACTTAAAGAAAATTGTTGAACCATTGATAAAATATTTGCGTCATTATTGGAAATAATATTGTTTCATTTTTTAGGTATTTCATAAGAAAAGAAAATTAAAATTACTTTCAGCTTGCATATATATATATATATATATATATATATATATATATATATATATATATATATATATATATATATATATATATATATATATATATATATATATATATATATATATAAACCAAAGCTTCATATTGCTGACCATTTTACTTTAAAGATTGAGATTTATTCGTCGTTATCATTGCGTTAACTTTAATGATAATAAGTTTAAACTGTATAAACTTCACAAAAGTAATTCTGAATTTTATTAAAATACTAAATTATTAAGAAATATAAAAGTAATTTTCAAAAAATTTATTAAATTAAAGAACTGATCCATAAAAATCTCCCCCAGGCTCAGCATAAAGTGAGCCAACAAATATTTTTAAACTTCATTTGAAGATGTTTTAGGGCGGTTTGCACGACTAAAAAGCTTGTTAATTACTTTTAATTAATTTATTGTAAGTACTTAGTAAGTAAGGAAGTAAAATTACTCAACCCTCTATATATATATATATACTTATTATTTAATTATACAAGCAATAAATCTTTAAACTCACTGTTATTGAAATCGGGCAAACACAACAGCAGCATTTTCAGTGACATTTTTATAGATAAACACATAAACAGAATATTTTTAATACTTGTTGATCCCTATTTCAACACCTGTAGGCTTAGGACATCTTGTAATAAAGCATTCGGAGACATTTGACAATTTTTTTTGGATATCATTTAGAGCATTATTACGCAGGAAAGTTTTTAAGTAGCGCTTTAAATATCCAAAGGTCTATATTTTATGATTTAAAATATTGATAAAATGGTAAATACTCTGAAAATTAACCTGTTTTATGTACTATTTATGTATTTGAATCTTCTTAGTTCAAATAGCAACACAATTTACAATTTACGAAAAAGATTTTTAAATACTAATGAATAAAATTACATAGCTTAAATCAATAGATTCAAAGTTATAGTAATAATTACCTTACAGAAATTATATTAACGAATGCATTATTTTGACCGAAAAATATTTGTTAAAAAGAAGACAAGTATTTAATTTTGAGTAATACTTGCTAAGTTTAATATAACACATTGCTAAATACAGTGATTTAAACAACAATCACTATGCATTTTTTTCAGAGAGGCTTCATAATTAATGGATATATTTTCCATGGTACTACGAAAGGAAAATAATTATCTTAGAACTGTACACATAAGTTTCAGAAAAATTTCTACAAGATTCATTTTCACAGCAGAAGTGCAGTTAAAAAAGAATAAATAATTATTAGATTGTACATAACTTCATAATTCAAATGCAAAATATTTCGAAACACTCGATAATTTGTTCCATAACAATAGAAATTACTTGTTTCAATTCTTAATTTCTTACTTATTCCTTTATTTTTTTCACTGAACGAATATTTTCAGAACAACTCATAATAAATCAGACAATTATATTATTTATGTAAGACAATTAGATCTTTATTTGGGAATTAAAAGAGTTCATTTGGATTATAATGATGACAAAATTAATTAAAAAATTAAACTGCTTAATAGTAATAAACCAGTAAAGTAGTAGTATTTAAAGGCGTAAATTTTTATGTTTAAATCACAATTAAAAATTTAATTAAAAGAAGAATATAAAAAAATTATGAATTGCATGATTAAATGCAAATTAAATTAATTAATTATTAAATGATTTTATATAAACAAAAATACTTTTTAAACTGGATATATACCAGAGGGAAAAATAGAAGCTAAAGGACTGGTACTTCTTTCAAATTAAAAATTCGTTATTTAGAAACACCACAAAGTATTAAATCTCATATTTTATTGAAAGTTACTTAAAGTTTATATTTGCAATCAATGATTGCTGTAAAAGCCATCAAAATAAATATCTAAATATATATGATATAAATTCAATATCAAATGCATGAAAATAACATGATGTCTTTGATTATTTTCCAATAAACTGTTTATTTTTCTTTTAGTTCTTATGTAAAAAATCACGCAAGCTATGTTTTCATTCTCTATTTTCTACCATAACATTATTCTTCTCAGAAATCATTACTTTATGAATATTTCATCAGTAAAAACTATTTTTACATTCCCGTCTTATCAAGCGTACTTGCAGCTATTTTTAGGTACCTAAATGGAAACTTATCTGTAGAATAAAGTATATTTGAACAATTAATGACCAAATTAGAAATGGGATAATTTTAAGCTCTCCATTGAAAGACATTGATGGAGAGTAATTTTCAGAATTTTCAAAATAATACATTAATAATTAATACTTATATATATATATATATATATATATATATATATATATATATATATATATATATATATATATATATATATATATATATATATATATATATATATATATATATATATATATATATATATATATATATATATATATATATATATGTGTGTGTGTGTGTGTGTGTGTGTGTGTGTGTGTGTGTGTGTGTGTGTGTGTGTGTGTGTGTGTGTGTGTGTGTGTGTGCGTGTGTCCCGATAAAAGAAAGAAAGGAGTAGTTACTTGTTATGATAGCATTTTCCAGTATATAGATATTTTAGGGAATTCAGCGTGTTCTAAAGATTGGATAAAGTATACTTTAATTTGTTAATTAATTATGTCAGTTTTGTGATTTTCACATCGTAATATACTTATTTGAACAGTTGTAAATTATAAGCTCTTATTTCCAAATAAATTAAGATTTCTTCCTACTTCATATGCATTTTATTTTTCTGTTATAAATCATTATATATTCTTATTTTAAAGAAGTATGTGTACAAAAACATTAATTTACCAAAGTTAGAACCAAGATCATAAAATTCTTAAGTTTCATATAATATTTTCTTCGTCTGATATTTGTTTTATTTTCTCGATTTACAAACATTAGTTACATTTAACATTTTATCCGAGAATATAAATTGAAAAGTTTTTGGTAAACTTAATCTTAACTTTATTTTCCTATATCTCAAGTTCTTCCTGAGCTAAGAAGGAACAGATATGTGCTTTAATACAGAAAATGCGATTATCAGCAAAGTCCAAAATATAAAAACATTTTGACAAACAGATATGAAAGGACTTGAAATCTGGTTGACACTATTAAGAGTGTTTTTGCCCAAACACTTTCAGAAACCATCCCTTGAACAAAATGTTAAAATAGATATACCTAATATTTATAGAAAGATAATGGATCCATATTAAGAAATTATAATTATTATTACAGACATTAAAGCTGAGGTGTTTACGTTTTGGAACTGAGAATGTCAAATTAAAATATTTATACGCAAGAAACCAGATTACTGTTTGCGTGCAGAAATTTCTTTAAACATTGAAATTGTTGCCTTGAAGGAATTCAAACTGTACAAATAAGTGTATTACGAAGATGTATTTGCGTAAATCAGCTGATTTACTTTTTAGTTCATGATGCTATACAAATTAACGTTGTTGTAACAAGTAATAAAATTTATTAAAATAGAAGCATTAAAGAAGATATAATTAAGTTTTTCCTTGCATTTTAAATTTTATGCCTTTTATTTTCCTTCTTCTCAGAAATATCACTTCAACGTTTTAACTATTGCCCTTTTATTAAAATTTTATTTGAAATTATTGAAAGACTAATGCATTAGTTCTGTTTTTCACCTAGAATCTTATTTTTGAAAAGAAATAAATGCTGAATTTTATTGATTTCCCTTCTTGCAATTATTTGAAAAGTAATTGTAAGACACATTTCGAATGATATTTATTCATAGCTTATTTTGATAACTTTTACAGTTTATACTGTAAGTTAAAAATTTAAATGTGGTTTTAAAAGTTTTTAGGTCACATAATATACTCTATATTCATGAATGGAAACGTAATTCCTCGTCATCGACTCAAACAATAAGAAATTTGTAAATCCTAGGCTTTTTGAAACGAAAAAATCTGGATATATAATATATATACACTGCTGGACAATTGCTAAGGACGGATCACAAATTGCAATGTAGCATAACATTAAGCGAGAAATGAGGCCTAGTAGGATAACATATAGTTGCAACACTGTTCAGACATTAGAATAAAGAATATTTATTGTTCTGGAAAGTACAAAAGCTGTGAAACATCTGAAAGAAAGAAAAAAATTTCATTTGATGCTGCATACGGAAAAATGGAACAGTGCATCTAAAAGTCAGTAGGCACCTTGAAGAAAGGTATCAGTACGGGATATGTCCATCGTGGAGTGTGATGCAACATTCCACGCGTCATATCATACTTTGCACAACATTATCCAGCAGCTGTTGAGGCAATTTATCCCATTCCTCTGGGAGTGCACGGATGAGGATGTTCTTGTTTGTCGGAGGATAGTTTCGACTATCAACTTGCCTCCCCAAAGCATCTCTCACATTTTCAATGGGTTTTAGATCTGGAGAACGTGATGGCCATATGATTCGTTGAATACCCTAGCTGTCTAGACAATCCTGAAGTGTTCGATGACATGTTGCGTTGTCGTCCATAAAAATAAATTTATCACCGACAGCATCATGGAAAAGACGAACATGAGGAAGTAGAACTTCATTAATGTATCGTTGGCCCGTCATAGTCCCATTTGCAACCACATGTAGGGGCGTGCGGCCATTAATCATGATGCCGGCTCACACCATGACACTGCTCGGATATCGGTCCATTTCCTGGATATTTTCTGGACGATAAGCAGTACCACTCTCGCGCCAGATCAGTTTGGGTCTCAGACTGAACCTACTCTCATCTGAGAATAGTACGCATGCCCAGTCCTGTTTAGTCCAATTACGATGCTCACGACACCATTGCAAACGGGCAGTACGGTGCTGTCTGGTCAATGGGACACAAACAACAGGTCTGCAGGCGTATAGTCCTCCTTTTCTCAAACGTCTGGCAACAGTTTTTTGGGAGATCTGCTTTCCCCTGAGGCAGCAAGAAACTGATATGCCACCTGCTGAGCTGTGGCGCGCCTGTTCCTTTTTGCTGATAGGACGATATATCTGTCTTCTGAAGGCGTCGTGCTTCTAACACGACCTCCCCGTGCCGCCTACTACACATTCCAATAGTTTCAAATGACTTCCATAGCCGTGAAACTACTCTGTGAGCGATGTGGAACTCCCTGGCAACATCTGTTATTTTTCGCCCTTCGATCTTTCCAATAATTCGGCCACGCATAAAAATCATTTAAGTGATGTCGGGAAGACATGCCAAAAATTTCAAGTTTGTCTATTAAATCTTTCCTGTAAAACTTTGACTTGAAACAACTACTGTACACACGCGTCAAAACCTTTAAAGCTCTTATGAACACTATCACGTGATGAACAGACGTGGAAAAAATTTTGCATACGCATACTTCTTCTTACTATATTCCGCATTTATTCTAATTTTCGACAGTTTGCTTCCTTTCATTTTGTGGTTGCTATGGATGATAGTGCATCCATAGCAAGTGCTATGGATGATCCATCCTTAGCAAGTGTCCAGCAGTGTATATATTAGCAATAGATAATTTTCTATTTGTGTCTATTATTGTAAACCATTTATATTATTTACGTAAAGACAATTTTTAATAAAGTAAAAACAGCATTTGTTTGAAACATATAAAATGAAAATCAAAACTTAAAAAGCTTATATGAACAATACATTTCAGTTTTAATATTTATTACAAAGGTTATTTTAAATTTCCATGTAATTACTTTTTAATTTTTAGAAAAGCAAATGAGTATTCCACTCAAAATATATTTCTTAAAAATTGGTTTCGTGAATGCACATTGTTGTTGTCGTAATATGATTTGTTTTACTACCTTCAATGTCTCATATTTTATTTCTTAACATCCATGCAAAATAGTGGTTCTCTAATTTTAGCTGTTTTAGGGAATTATACGTAGTATTTAAAGTTTCTTACAGCATGTCTTTTTAATGTTCATATAAATAAAACATATTCTTGAAAAATGATTTTGTATTTTTATGTCATTGCAATTATACTTCATAGATATTCATTCCGCATAATTATATAACTAGTTTAATTCTATATTGCGTTTTATTACACCTATCTCCTATTTATATTTACGCTCCACATAACATCATTATTGTTACATTTTTACCTGCTTTATTTGAATGATTAATTATATTTAAAAAATTATCTTTAGAAATTATTTTTAAGTTCCAATTATTTTAATAATTTTATAAGGTTAGATGTTTTAATGATTTGTGTCAGATTATTAATTTTGGTTTTGTGTTCATATAAATTAAAATAAAAGTTATTTTTCCATTACATCCCTGTACTATAATCACCGCAACGGGAAAGAAAAATAATAGATTACTGTCAGTAACATTCTATTTGCATCGTGTATTGTTTGAAAAAGTTTATGTTTATTAAACTGTTAAAAAATAATGTAAACATTTCGTAAATTAAATAATTATCATTTACTGACAAATGCTAACTGAACACCAATGTTTTTTCTGGCAAAGACTGCTTTACTGACTGATGCTTAACTGACTGCTGAAAAAATGATGATCGGCTGCACAGTAGAATATTGAAAATATTATAAATGAATCAAAAAAATATCTAAAATCCAAAAAGTGCATTGTAAAGTGCGATAAAACAAAATGTAATAAATTCAAAAGTAATTATTCATAAGACAGATTAAATAATCTGAATCAGGATAACATTGAAAAGTAAAGTTTTATATTAGAGTCTCTAAAATTGTAAGAAATATTTATAGTCCAAAAGTTTTATAGTTATTTTAGAAATGAAATTTGCTGAAACAAAGAAGAAATAAAATAAACTTGATGTTCCAAAAAAATTCAAGAAAAGTCAAAAGTTTTTATAATTCCAATGGGTATCGATGCTGTGTGGCTCTTTTTAACAGTTCGTTAGCAGTTTTCAGTTCGTAAGGACGAACTTTGTTATCTCACCGAATATAAGTTTTATCTATTTACCAATCTTCCAAAGTAGCTTATTCTTGACGTTATCTTCACTAAGCACAATTTCCCCTACTTTAAGTTCATTTTATAGGATGAGGATTTTTTAAGAAATTACAATTTTTCAGGTCCAGGAGGTACTGCTGTTTTCATTTAAGCCACAACTGTTTCAGAAGCAAAAGTCTGATATTTCTTTTCAACAACAATGATCTATTTAATCTATTTTTAATTAGTTCTCCAAATGTGAATAGATAAATACTTTTTCTATCAGCAAAATTCAAAAAGTACATAGTTGTCAGTGATTGTTGTTCATCGTTTTCATAATGAAAATGTATCATAGACGCATGTTGATTATAATTTCTACTTCAACAAATGGAATTAAAAGTTATTCATAGCTCAGCTGTTTTTCACCGATGATTTTCCTTAAGCATTCTTAAAAAAATTTCCCTAGTCATTCATAGAATCCTCCCCACCATGCCTACCGCTCTAATATGCTTTTCCAAACTATTCTTTCATCTATTTTCCAAACTGTTTATTGAATATGTATATTAATAACATGATGTATCCAATGTTCAGAGCCTTAAAAGTTTTATTTAATGAAGCGACAACAATGCTACTGTAAGTTCCTGTCTTGTAAAGTCAAAGTTTTCAACGGAGCTACTCTGATTTTAGAAGGAACGGAAATTGTTTTGATTAGTTGCTTATGCGATATTGTACATAAGTGTGCAACTGATCCAAATGCTTTATGGATTTAGAGTCCGGAAAAAATATGTAGTTTAATACTTTTGAAGATATCTACTAGATTTTCAGCAAAATAAAAGCGTTACAAGCTCATTTCAATTAGGAAGTCAGCAAGGATATAATTTCTTGATTCTAATACTACTTTTGCTTCAGAGTTAGTATGTCTGATCCTGATATTTCATCTGTAACTGAAGCTTCTGTTTCTATTTTTGAGTTAGAAAAATATTTGTGTTCAAATGTCACACGTGAACTACATCATAAATTTTATTTTTAGCCCTTTTCTTTCAAAAGTAAATATGGATAGTTTTCCTTCTCTTATTTTCACAAGATTTAATTTCTCAAATAGTTTCTGACAAATAAATGTGCGTATTGAGTCGCCATCTAATAATAAAGGTGTAATTAATTCACTACCTTTCGATTTCACTTTTACAAAACATGTTTGCAATAATGTTTTATTCCTGTCACTATGCAAAACCACAGGAATTATTGACGGCTCAACTTCTAATTCTCGAATCTCGTCATTTTAACCTTTAGGTGACTTACGACAAATATTCTGGTGATGTTTCACTCCACAACTGTTACAAATAAGTCCTCGTTTGCAATCTTTAATTCTATGCTTTACAACAACTCATAAAAATCATCTACCGAAAGTTTTTAATTTATTATTTTTCTTTAATGATCAAGTTACAGTTGTCCGCTAAGTGACTTTTTTCTACAAAATATGCCAAATTTATTTATTTGAGAAAAAATCGAAAATACTAACTTCAGTATTTTTCTCCTTGAAGAGTGGGGTCGATCTGGCCTTCAGTTTTTCAAGTGGCGTTTGCAAAAGTGGAAGTGTTTCGCTGCTTATTATTTCGAATTCGATAAAATTTAACAATGTATATCGGGAACGATAGAATGTTTTATGTTTTGTTTGTTATATTATAACTTTAAACCACTTGGCAAATGCTTTAATATAGCAGCAATAAGCGTTGAATATAAGATTTAGATTTAATTCTTAAACTCTGTAAACTTTACACACTAATTTCGATCTCACATCTACATCATGCATTCTTTTTTAATTTCATAATATCATTCTATTTTTAGACTTGGGAGAGATTTAACAGTTTATTTCTATGATTTATTACTAGGCCCTTATACGACCAAATCTTTGCTTAAAAATCTTTACAGCTGAATCATAATTATCATTCCATATTTCAAATTCTTGAATGACATTCAACATTGGTCCACCTAACTACGATGTTTAATAGTTGGACTTATCAATTTTTGTTAACCCGTTATTGTCATCAATGGAAACTTTGAATGTGTTCCAGAAAATAGTAAAATATACTATATTACCGAAGAATTTTTTAAAGTTCAACTTTAGGAGTTTTACTTGCTTATTTTCGTAATAATACTTTTGATTTGAATTAAAGTTCTGTGTTTCTTGAAGATTACATTTAAAATGTTGTTTTGCTTTAATCTTTTTTGATAACGGAAAATAACTAGCGATATTTCATCGGCATAGTCATGATTAGTGGGCAAACCAGCTTAGAATTCTTCTATTTTGTGGATAAATTTTTAATTTGCTTATCTATTTGTTTAAATGTTTGACTTTTATGATTAAGTTAATTTACAAATTCTTCTAACAAATCAAATTCCATTGTTTTTATTAGGTTTTCGATTTGATTTGTTAATTTAGTAACTGCATTCCACACACCCCACACAAAGGATCTGTTTTTCTTAATCTTTTCAATTTCCACTTTGAATTTCTATCAATCTAGCATATAAACTATAAATCTTGCCTTCGCTGCTTCAAGAATTACATAGGTGGTCCAAAATGCAATTATTCAATTTTTAGGTAATCCGACGATATAAATTTACAATTCAAGTTCGAATCTAATAGTCTAGCGTATCTACCAAAAATAATATGCGATCATCTCCTGGCCAAGCACAATGAAAAAATTTATAAAATAGTCTAAATAAATTTCTAAATTCGAAAGAGTGTAGTCAAAACACGCGATTGGGGAAAGTAAACAACAGATCATAAATTATTAAGAAAAAATTTTGATAAACACAAAAGGTACACACATTGAACAATTTACACATAAATTCAAAGCAATCAATTATATTCGAAAAGTCTAAAGAAACCTATAGTTCCATCAAACTTCCTTCCTCAATCGAAAGAAAATCTAAAGTGCAATTAAATCAGACGTAACAAAAGGAGACATTGCCGTCTATTCAAACTTTTTCTTCTTCAATATAAAGTACTTTTTTCGATGACAAAAAAATTAAATTTTTCTCTATTTAGCTAGTTTTAACTTTTGGGGATTTGTGGTTGTAATATTCCTTTTAACGGACAAATTTATCACCAAGACATCTTTTGCAACAAGCAGCAATCTTGCTTAAGCTTTGTTTATCACTCTTAATTCAATTTTTGCACAAAAAATATATTTATAAAGAATATATTTAATTTGAAATAAAATTTCGAGAGGGATTAAAATCATCATATCTAGGTATATTGTTTTAGCTTCTTTGTAAGAAACATGCTGTTTCTTAAAAATCATAAGTGGAGATATAATTTAAATGTACCAAACAAACTATGGTTTAAATTTTGAAAAAGAGTTGTAGCGTAGTACGAAATTGTTGTAAATTTGCAGTTGTTGAAACTTACAGATTATAAGAAATATATAGAAATATTTACAAATGTTAAAAATTTCATTCAAAAAATAATACTTCAAATATAAACAATAACTCTCAGATATTAAATTTGTAAAGAAGTAGCTTTAGTTTTGTAATATAAGTTCTTGCATATATTTTATAAATAAATCATTCGAAATACCTATAAATAATACAATGACTACAAAAGCAAAGATGAACCTTTACATTAACTGTTTGTTTTATATCAGTAATTCTATAAATTTATATTAAAATATTCTAGGTTTAATTCAGTAAATATCTCCCTATAAGTCATTAAGTAAATAAAAGTAATGAATTTTAAAAATAATAAAAAACTCAGTATTTCATTAATTATATTTTTGTTTTCAAGAACTATTAATGATTCTTTTATATATTAAATGCTTTTAATGTTACGGTTTTACAAGATGTGAGGTGAAATCTCATGTTTTATGCAATCTAATTATTTTACTTCTGAAGAAATTACCATCCATAAATGCTTTAACGATACCTATAAATAGTAAAGCTTATTTTTTAAAATATTAATATAGTTCCTAAGTCAGTGATCAACTTTTAAAGCAAACTATAAATTCAGTAAACTCATGATAAACTTACTGCCTTAAAATATTTAAATATTTTAAGATTATTATTTAAAATTTAATCTTTGGATGTCTTTAACACTTTTTTCTAAATAACTAGAATTTTATTAATAATGGAGGCTTATTTTATAAATAATTAAAAATGTTAATTTTAATTATATAAATTTAATTTATGATAAAAAAATATGTCACGTTGAAAATACATATAAAAGTTTTCTGCTATGTTTGTTACAGATAAAGGAAATTAAAAAAAAAATTGTAACTTAATAATTTCTAGTGAATTAAAAATTTCTAACATACTAAAATTATGAATAAAAATGATTAAATTTTCTGTATAATATTTGAATTTTTCTTTCATTTATAAATTCTATTTTAGTCTTTGATTTAATTTTAGTATTTCTTTAATAAAATCTACATAATTTATGTTGTGAATAATTCTATGTAAAGTGGACAGTAATTATTTTTTGTTAAAAATTATAAACAGAAAACAATAATGTATAAATTATAATTAAAATATTTCATATTAATTTATGGAAGATATGTATGAAACCAAGGATTTAAATGACTTTTTTATATTCAATATAATGATTATGAATTATAAATACTTGCGATAAAATTTGTTTTAATATTTGTTGAATTCAGTTGATATTTTGAAAAGTATTTTAAATGACGTAACACATTTTAAGAAGTACACATCTCGTATTCATGATATTTTAAAAGAATGTTTAATATATTAGAAAATTGCTAAGATGGAATATTCTACCCACAAAAACAGGAATAATAATATAAAAATATTAGCTGTAAGTTTCCTATTAATTAAAATTTAGCTGTATATTTGCTGGTTTTATTCATTAAGAGCCACTGAAAAAGCCATAATTCTGTTTTATTATATTGAATTATTATATGATCATGATTTATATTTGATTATTGATTTATGATCAGGAAAAGAGTTATAACAATCAATTTATTATGCATTTACATAAAGATATTAAATGAATTACTTATTTATATCTGTGAATATATTTTATTTGTACCACTTTTACATGAATATTTTAACAGTTGAATAAATTATCATTTAAAGGTAAAAAATCATTAATACTTTTAAATCAATAATCTTTGCAGAATCGTAACATATGAACATATGAATTATGATAATAGTTTTGTCCAGCATATGATTCTGAAATTAATTTTGAACATAGTATACAATTATTCTGAAATCCTGTGTTACCACATTTTCAAAAACACTTTATTTTATATTTCCAATTTGATTCTTACCCTATATTTAATACAAAATATAATAAACTATACCTGTGAGTTTGTCATAAATGAGAACTAGAAGAAGTTTTTTTATGTAAGTCATATAACACAACACCATTTCAATTATTCAAATTTTATAAACTTTAACTTGTTTTTGATAGATAAAATTGATTTAAGAAAAAAGCTTAAATGTTTAGTATAAATATATAAAAAATATATATATAACATTTTCTTGATATCATACACGTATATAATTTGCATTTAGTTTTCGTATATATATATATATTTTTTAAATATAAATTTCTGAAAAGTTTCACTTACGTACTACTAATAAAACATAAAAATTACAAAAAATGTAATTTCAGGCAGCATTTTTAATTTTAATGAAATTGCTTTTAATTCTTATAAACTATTAAAAACATTATATTTATGTAAAATGTATAATCGGATATTTTTTATAAAATAAAATTAATTCTTAAACAATGTTTTCTTTCGAACAATATATCTTAAATGTAAACTTCGGTGACATTTAAAACTAACTTGTATGTTATTAAACTCAAACAAAAGAATCAAAATTTATAAACTAATAAATCTGAAAGAATCCATGACTTCCAATTGATATATGTTGTCAATTAATTTTATATATTAATAAATGCACACACACAAAACCTAACGTCGTTTAATTAATTTACTCTCCTTTTATTAATAAATTACAATGCCTTCTCTCCCAATTCATAACTGTCACGCATAAATGTCATTCCTGAGGGCAAAATCTTTTCTTCTTGTTCATCATTGCATGCAGTTTATTAAAAACGACTGTTTCAGCGTCATGGAAACTACATCTCGGTAGAAAATCATGAATTTCGAAAAAGTCGCTAAACTGAGTTAAGTTCTTATAAACTATTAGACTATAAAATTAATAATTAAACAGAAAATTAATACGACAATTGTACACAAATTTTAATTATGTCGTTTTAATTAAAATTGTCGTTTTCATTAATGGATAAAGCGTTTGATTTCTGGGAGAAATAAACAATTTAAATATTTAATAAATATCATAAAGAAAATGCAGCTTTAAATAATAACAAAATTTAATTTTTTCTTATGATAGTGAAGCCATATATAATTATTAAACTAAAATATAAGATAATTGAGCTTAATAAATTGATTTGAAATTGGCTAGTAGAAACTATGCAACTGCGGTTAAAATTATTTATTTGAAACTAATGAAAGTTAGACAGCTGGAAGTCTTATTTAAATAAAAATATTGCTTATATCAAAATCTACTTGTATAAGTTGTTGTTGCTTTTCTCCAAGGGGTCTGACGGAGTCAGATCAAATCTAGGATTCCGTTGACAGAAAGGAAATCGATGACAAGGCACGGAGAAGTGTAGATTTCGTCCCTTAGTATATTCATACAATTCAGGATATGCTCAGGAGAAGCTTGGTGTCCATACTTGTATCAGTAAATTATTTATTTACAAATTATGCATGCTAGTATTTTATCGAAACACACAAAATTACTCGATATTTAACAGTTTGAATTCATTTATCATACACAAGGCTCCAGTTTAGGTTATATATTTGTATATACAATTGGGAATGTATTAAACCAGTTACATCTTTTATAGAAGCAGTATTTGCACAAATGAATGCTTATACATTTTAATTAAAATTAGAGTATGTAAGAAAAATGTTGATTTTGTATCTTTTTCTATACATAATCAAAAGTCAATTTACAAAATATTAACTTTACAACAAAATACTCATTATCAACACTAGACATTAGTGATATGTATAATTACTTATAAAGCGTCTTTCTTAATTCAATTTTGATTAGCTAGTAATTAATATTGAAATCAATTAAGTGAAATAAATTAAAGTATTCATTGATATTTTTCTTAGTCGATGAGATGCAGTTAAGCAAATTAAATATCGGAAATTTATAGAGCAGAGTTCAGTAACTGTAAAACGTTTATAACATCGTTTGTAATGACCAAACTATTTTATTCAAATTAATAATAATTAATTTAAAAAGAATGGTCATTTCTTTTTCTGTATGTCTTTATAATATAATGTTAATATTTAACTGAAACAAAAATATAACTATAAATACATTTGGCTAAATATTTAAATATATTAGGCTAATCAAAAATTCAGTAAATTAACAGCCGTTAGAAGTTAAAACCGTAAATTGTAACTAAAATATTTCTATCAATGAAATTTTCAGGACCAAAATTAAGCAAATTCTTTAAAAATGAGGCATAATAAGCTGTACAGAAATTTAATTAGCTTTTAAAAAACGAAAATAAACTTCAGAAGTTTTCCTTTTTATCTTTTAAAATCAAAGTAATATTTATTTAAATTAGCAATTCACTGTCACATATTCTGTTAAATTTTTATTTCCACTGATAATAGCATTTGATACAAAATTTAATGTTATAGATGTTTATTCTCTTTGTTTCTCATTCTTAAATATAAATAATTGAGAATAAGGAACACATAAGTCCTCCGAATTAATTATTTTGCATTTTTAAGTTACTTTTAGTTTCCAATGCTTTATGCTTTGCTTCATATGAAGTTAATTCATTGTTTCCCATATCTATGGATGATAAAACGTGATGTTTCTTGACAAACATTTCGTCAAAAAACATTACGTTTTTAATTCGTTAAAATATGTATAGCTTTAAAGTCAATGCTTTTTGGTAAAAGTTATTTATTGTAAAGATTTGGAATTAAAAGAAGATGATGCTAAACCATACAATTAGTCTCTGATAAATTATCAAATTGAAATATTTATTAATCATGTATTGCACAAATTTAAATTTTAATCCCTTATTTTGTTTCATTATATAAATTTTTTGTAAGCTATCTTGCTCTTATAAAAAACATTGTAATATATTGTAAACCAGATTATTAATTAGATTAGAAACTTAGAAGTATTTATCAATAATATATGTAATTATTTGTATAATAAATAAACATCTTCATTTCTGAAAGTAAAAATATATCTTACTTTGTATGGAGAATAGAAAAACTACAAACAAGTAAGTGAAATGTGATTATCCTAAATAATCTTAAGAAAGGAGGAATTTTCTAAGAAGAACCATAACAGTTCCTTTTAGATTGGCTTAAGTATCACGTGCTTTCTTTATTAAATGAAGAAAGAAATGAAGGGAGAAAGGAAATGTCTCAGTAACTCCTACATTTCTCACTATGCAGTTAATGAGTAGACTTAAGTTAGAGCTAGATTTAATTAGACTCTAGTATTACACTAGTCTTAGCAAAACATATAGTTAAGAAATTCTTTATGTATTGCACAAGATATGCTAATAGTTCAGAAAGTGATAAGTGCGAAACATTTGTCAAAATAAATTAAAAGTAAAATGTGTCAATTATACCAAATGAAGCAAAATTTGTTTCCTAAATAGTTAACGCAATTAATATTATATTTAATTAATTTATATTATTAATTAGCTTATCTTGTAAATATAAATTTTTCTTCTAAGGAGCATAATATATTATTCACCAAAGCACAAACTGAATGCTACCAATAATAAAAAAATAACTCAAAGTAAAAATAGAATTAGCAGGAACTTTTCTTTTTCTGTTAAATATAGCCTCAATTGAAATTTTGTTTTGCTTTTTTTTCTCTGTATGCAAAAAAGCTCAAATTTATTTTACGAGTAACTAAATGAGTCAGTAATTTATTTTATAGTACATTTAAAATAAAAACGTAATCATAAGGGGAAAGTAAAACAGAGCACTTAGAAAGAAATAATTGATTATTTGATTTTTAAAATCTGTATTTATGTTTGATGTAAATTGATTTTTTAATACCTAAAATTAAAAGACGAAATTAACTTTCTATTTCATAAGTTAAATATATACATTAACTTTAAAAAATTACATGCATTTCACAAATTTAATAAAATTTCTTTTAAATAACTATTAAATTGTAAAGAATTGTTTTCTTCACATGGACCACATTATTCACTATTACCAAATAATTCAGATATATAAATTTATTAAAAGATTTAAAGTCAATGACTTAAGCTTACAATTATTGTTTAGAGCCAATTGAATGAGATATTTTGTACAGTAAGATAAAAAAAAATTATCATGCGAAATTCTCTATTTTAATAAAATATATTGTAGCAATAACATGAAAGTAATTTTAATGTAACAAAAGCAAAAGCATTCTCGAAACAATATAAGAAAGAAAATTGGTTCTGATGTATTTCTGGTAATATGTTTAGGAAGCAATATCGTTAATTTGCCTAGTTAAAAACTTTGAGTTACCTTTTAAACAAGATATTTCTGATATTCTTAAATGAGATTTTCCGTCTTGGAATAATTCTAACTTTGTCTACATATATCGGCAATGCTTTTATCTACTTAAAAATTCATGATATTATGTTAACTTTGATCAAGTATGAATGAAAGAACTTGGTATTTTATTAGTATTTCATTCGAAAGTGAAATATTTAATACATTTATCATCCATATTAATTTACCGGCTAGCAAATGAAATAATTATAGATAACAAAACTTATCAAGTATGTTTCAGATAGCTTTATATATATATATATATATATATATATATATATATATATATATATATATATATATATATATATATATATATATATATATATATATATATATATATATATATATATATATATATATATATATATATATATATATATATATATATGTTTCTGATTCTCATAATAATCATATTGTAGCCTAATTAAATAGCGATACATTTTATGGCAATGTTGTTGCTCATATCTATTGAGAGCTCACTGCTGTGGGTATAGTATGGAATTAATAAGTTCAAGTGGGTATTATCAAATTCCTTTCAAAATCTTAGGAAAGCAGATAGTTGAATAAGAATTTTTGCTTGTTTTTTAATTGGCTTTTATGTTTATTTGTTTAATTTATTTGCATATTTTTTTTAAAATACTTAAGCTAAATTCGTGAAATATCGGCATTTTAAATCATAGATAATTTTTAAGTTGATAACAATATTTCAGATTTTGTGTACACATTTGAAATTATTCCTACATATATGCAGATGGTTATCAAAATAATAGAAATATTTTAGATATTAAAAAATAAACTTAAAAGCATGGTATATGACCAAGTTTAGCATGTTTTTTTATCTTGGATTCGCCTAAAAAACGATTCATGCAAAAACTGAATAGTGCTTGCAAGAATGTTTTACCATTATTCATTATTCATAATATGAAATTCTCCCAATGAATGTTATTGAAAGATATTGATTCTACGTTAAATACACTAGACTAAACTAAGTTTGTTCAATCAAATCAAGGTCGGATGATTGTGCGGAGCATGGTTAATCGTTGACATTATTCTCTTACTTATCAAACTATGTTTGCACAAGTCCTGCTGCATACATATGTGCATTATTAACCTGAAAAATTCCATATAATGCTGGAAACAAAGTTTGAATCATAGGATGGATCTTTTCACTTGAAATATCTCTTATCTACTCATAATTCTTTCTTTCTTTCAAGCTGTGATTGATTCAGCAGAAGAGAATAACATGACTGCCCATATCATAACAGCTTAATATCGATGCTTGACAAATGGAAGGAGACAATCACGATCGTGTTGTACAGACATCTTTGAAACGAGCAGCCGTTCTGTTATTTGAAAAAGTGGGATAAGCCATTCATAAGACTATATTATTTTCAACCATTTATCAATCATATGTGACACTACTGTAAAAAGCGTATGTCATTAATGTCTGTAACACGTGGCTCGGGAATTGTTTATTTCCCGTAAAGGTTTTGCTTATGGATGTTGCGGTACTTACGTATTAGCGTCACCGGAGCTAATTTGTTCCAAAACTTAAGTAAAATTAGCACGCAACCTAAATTTAGACACTTTTTTCTACTTTTGAAAAATTGACTTATAATTCTGAAAAAACGTTTTCTAATTATATTAAAAAAATTTTATTTTCATTCGGCTTAAAGAGTCGCGGTGACGCTAATACGTAAGTAACGATGTTGCTTACTAGCTTTAATAGGCGGCACATAAGAATCTAGATGCAGACAGAACTTATAAGTCACTTTTGTTGAAAATCTTCGCTCTTTATCATTGAAATCCACTTCAATACTCGGCTGTCTCTTTCATTGAGATTCAGTTGGTTGAAATGGTTTTATTGTAATATGATCAATATGAAAAGAGTGATAATTCAATAGGAATAGAATATCAATTATTAAACATCTAGAAAAATCATTACGATATAAGAAATAGTTTTTATAAAAAAAAACATTTTTATATTTAGCCTTTGGTAATATTTTTATCAAAAATAAAGCATGTGCATCATAGGCTTTATAAATAGTATTTATTTGTAATAATATAATGGATGGTATGATAGTTTAGCTACTGAAAAGAAGACAGTAAACTTTTGAAGATAATAACTATCTAGTCAAAAGCATCCAGATACTAAGATACGGAATCTGAAACTCTTGAGAACAACATTAATATTAGTATTACGATGACAGCCTAGAAAATACCTGCAGATACTTTCTGCCTTTTCCTGAAAATTTTTATCAGGTTTATTCAAAAGTGACCATGCGGAAAGGATGAATTTGATTAGATGTGTATTCTGGTGTTCTAATTCATTCAAAAGGTTTCTTTGGTATTTAAGTCGTGTATCGGAGAAGGTCTATGCATTGCATGAAAAACCATTTCATAAACAGTAGTTTTAAACCACTTATTTTTTCCAGACCTATGTGATGTTTGGATAGAGTCAATTGATCAATTTCTCTATCCACCTTGGTATGAACCAACAAATACCTTTATAAATACCTTTGCTCAGTTCAAAAAATCCGACACAACACCTATTGTTTTTCAACAGCTATACTTTTCTCATCGCTGTCAGTATCAATCATATAAACCTGTATTCACAGATGGTTCTAAAACAGCAGGACATGTGGGCTGTGGAATTTTTACCAATAATACAGATTTTAATTACAGCCTACATCCATCCTGCTCCATCTTTACTGCTGAAGCAACCGCCATCTACTACGCGCTTCAGCATGTGAATACAGACGACTATCATCAATATTGTATATATACTGACAGCATGAGTATTATTGAAGCCTTGAAAAACAATAGTGTTATCTGTCATCCTGTTGTGTCGAGAATTTTTAAAGCATTGGATTCCCTTGCTGGCAAGGGAAAAGAAATTGTATTTTGTTGGATACCAAGCCACATGGGTCTTGAAGGAAATGAGAGAGCAGATGCAGCTGCAAAGGCTGCATTAGATCCAATATTACCATCGGTTCCTCTCTCAGATGTGAGAAAGGCTATCAAAAAATTTATATATGGTCTTTGGCAAGAATCATGGAACTTGCAGGTCGTCAACAAATTGCATACCATTTTCTCATCCCTCATCTCATTGTCAGTTTTACCGGTATGAAGTGCAGATGTTAGATTGACTCGCCTTCGTATCGGACACACACGTTTCACACACAGATATTTGTTTTTGAGTGAATTAAATCCTTGGTGTGAAACGTGTGATGAACCTTATACTGTGCATCATATTTTAATTTCATGTTCATGTTTTAACTATTTACGTATACACTTTTTTAATACTGATTTTATAACTTTATTTGATTTAATAGGGGATCCACCCCATAGAAACCTATTCGCTTTTTTAAGAGCAATAGGTTTCATACATTTTATTTGATTTGTATGTTAAATTTTAAAATTATACATATATTTTATTTTAAAGTATTATATACACAGATTTTTGTATTTTAAAATTTTTAAATGTTGCTTGGGTTTTTGAAAAAAAATAAATAAATAATAAAACAACAAAAACTTAGTTTTGGTGCAGCATGTCCGATTTTGGACCTTGCGCCATAAAACCCAACCAACCAACCAACCAACCAAACCACTTATTTGAAAATGTAGTAGCTATCCTACAGAAAAGTGGGACTTTTATGAAAAATATCCATAGAATTAGAAATGCAATATTTTCTAAAATATTGTGACACATCCGAATTTATTATTCTAACACCTAAATTAAGGAAACCCATGAAAAATACGTAATACACAAAATGATTCAGTACCATCAAACCTTAAAGTTGGAAGAATGCAGTCACTTAAAAAGTACTAGCAAATCATCCGCCGATCATAAATGAATTGAATTGCCTGTAAGTTTTATTCCTTTGAAGAAATACTTTTACTTTTCTACTATCTAATTACAAAGAGCTATATACCATTATAATTAACGCCTCTCAATTTCAGAATTGAAATTTGGCTAGTGAAGGGATGCGAAATTATGCAACCTTAAGTTTTTTTAAAAAAAATTTTAATGAACCATCATGTTAGAAATGCTTATTGTTGTTGGACTTTGAAACTCTTGAATTATTTAATTAAAAAGAACTTGTATTTTTGTGTGTTACTATTCATTTCAGAATTTTATAAATGAGTTCATAAATTACTTTCGATGTTTTTGTTACTTCGTTTTTTATTAACTTCTTTTCCAAGGGGATTCCACTTCACAAGTACATTATTCAGTGTAGATTTATTATTCTGTAGTGTAATATGCCCAAAAACAGATTTCATACAGAAGTGGCATCCCATTATAGTATTTTGTTCAAAATCATTATATTTTTTTAGCAGAGTTATTGTCAAATAAATTTTAATACTACCTGACAAATCACTATCAAAACTTTTACAGCTCTTGATTTTACTTCAAATTATGTCATCTTTTAGATTCATTTGGTAAGGAGGATATCCCAATACATTTGCTAAGCAGGATATATTTATTAACTCGTGAAAATTAAACTCACCCTTCATAATAAAAGATTAAATTAGAGAATTCGTGGAATAAATTATGAATTAAAATGATCATATATGTATATATATATATATATATATATATATATATATATATATATATATATATATATATATATATATATATATATATATATATATATATTATTTATATATTATATATAAATTTATATACATATAGTTAATAGTATATTTTATAAAATACAATGAAAAATGCCAAATGGAGAATAGTACATTGAAAAAACAATACATTGAAAATACTTGGAAGAATTTTCAAAGAAAAATATCAAGGAAAATATCAAAGAAAGATAGATATAAAATGGAATGAAGTACCAATATGGCCAACTTCGTCAGGGGGTGTTGACCAAACTGGCACAAATTATGGCTTTTCTGCAATGGCCCTAAACATAGTCTTAAAGAAGCCTGTACACCCGAAAGCCATACCAAAAGTTCAAAGCAAAATATCAAGCCAGAATAAAAGAAATAGAATTTAATCTAAATGTGTGTGTGTGTCTGTGTGTGTAATTAATAAATTATTTTATTAAACACAGATTTAACTTTACTTGTATAAAATAAAATTTACCATGAGTAATTAATTAATCATTAGCTTAATGTCTCATAAATATGAAATTTCTTAAAAAGAAAGTTTTGAAAAGATTGTCAATCTTATCTTAATGAAATTGCCTAAAAAATTCGCCAAGAGCATTTGATGAATAAATCATATTGTGCACAAAGCATCAGAGAAAGGGAAAGGTAACTTTATTTTTGGAATTAACTCTTGTGTACCTGACAATTTTTTTCTCTCCGATGAAATTGTCTTTGTGTTATTAAATATTCTTTAGAGACTTTTCTTATCTTCTTAAAGTAGACAGCTTGTAATAGTTTTGTTCTTTAATATGTTGCTTAGGAAATTCATGCTTCTAAAAGCAGTTTTGTAGATATTTTATTTATTTATTCTTCTGTTTTAATTATCAAGGAATGTTTTAAACTCTTATATTATTTTACTATATTAATCTTTTTTATTTTTAAATAAAAGTAAATATATTTATTTCAGTTTATTCTACTTAATTACATAAAATAATGAAATGGGTATATTATATAAAAATGATAAATGTACATTAATACTTAATTTTAAGGTTATTAAAAATTTAGTATACATCCAATAATATATTTTAAATATATTTGGGAGAATAGTTTACAGAAACATTCTTTTCTTGAATTGATTCTAGGAAAAGGTTATATAAACTACATCTTTCAGCTCTGTAAAAGAATGTGATTCTTTTATTTATTTAGGAATAAGAACATATCAAGTTTTAATTTCTAAAATGGCAACATTTAAGGTAACAAATAGTTAACTACACAAATTTAAATATAAAAATATACTGTTTTAAACAATCAAGCGAAACACTCTCTTTTTAAATAGTAACTGCAGTCAACTTCATGTTTCAAATAGAAAGTCACTCTATTAAACCACTAACATATAGACTATTAGCTTAAAAAAGGAATGGGCCATAAATATAGATTTTGACCAATATCAAAACAAAATTAACTATTTAAAATTATTTATTGTTAATGATATTTCATCAGATTTATGAGACAAATGTGAAGAAATGTATAACCTTTAAGTTATCTCACATATTGGGAATTTCTATCAAATAAACATCGATACAAGAAATTGTTTGGTTTGTCTCCAAATTTTTTTCATATTAAATTGATATTTTTAATTCGTTATTTGTTGTTGTTGTTGTCTTGTAAAAGCTTGGCTGGCAATATGGGGTGTGCTGCTCCACTTTTCCAATTAAACCATATTTAGGAGTGGAGCCCGACTTCTTCAATACACACATGCCATAGATACCCGTTTATAGGGTAGGCAACCATTCACAAGCCATTCATACAAAGAAAGGATAGACAGAAGAAAGGGAAAAAGAGAGAGAGAGAGAGAAAGAGTACTATAAACTGGGATTCGAATGTAGGACCTCCCTATCTTCAATCAGGTAGTCTGACCTCGAGATAGGGTGGGTGGCTGTTATTCATACTATGGAATCATTATTATGGAATTCGTTATTGATACAGTATAAATCAGAATTGCTGCTCAAACGCTTACATTAAATTCAAAAGAATGATTACAACCAAGAATCCATTTGAACCATATAGTAGTGAGAGCAATACAGACAGCTATATTTCTACTATCGCAGACACTATGATCATAAATACCAAAAAAGACAGAAAGATATGAGACAAATCACATTAACTGAAAATAAATTACATAATTTCAAATACACAGGATCTTTTACATTATAAGAATTTTAGTGTATTAAAATACATAATGCAGTTCTAGCAAAAATGACATAGTAATTGAATAGTGTTCTCAAAAATACCTGGTGTGTATCTGAAATGACTTCACTTTCAGCACAAATTCATACTACCTTCTAATTATTTAAATATTCTACACTTTGGGATTGGATGTAACTGAAAAAAAATCAAGAGATTAAAGAGCTGGTAAATGAAGTGGTCACATGATGGGTCTAATGAGACACTTATCTTTTAGGGAATATTCAGCTTCTGGTGGAAAATATGAAATAAATAAATTAGAACTCATTCATTTTGAAATCATATCTATTCTACTAAACATATAGTGGTACATTGTTCTGTGATTTTGGCTGGATTTGAACCTGAAAGATATGAAAATTTATTTAAACACGATAGAAGTAAGAAGGAGCCTATTATTTCGCCAAGCATATCTAAAATATATTGATATTGAGTGACATGGTATCGTGCTATTCTTGGATTATTATGCTTCCATTTTCCCCGCTATAAATATATTCCAGTATAATTAGTACTTTCTAAATAAAAACAACAGGGAGTACAAAGTTACCATTCACTAGAGTCTGCTATTCCAACGAGCGACCAGAATCTGGATATATGATAGTCAATAGCGGCTACTAAAAACATAACTAGCTATCGCAAATTACTGGTAAAACAATAAATATTTGTCATCACGATATTCCAAACGCTAGGTTAAATTGCACATAAAGGTGCTGCAATACTTAATCTAGTTCAATCTTTATCATGTGTTTCAGTTGTCTAACGGCTACCATAGTATCTCGTGAATCCATAGTATCTCCTAACATCTATATTTTCATTTGTGTTTCAAGTAATCAAGTTTCTCTCAATCGATTACGCAAATGCCTGAATATCTTCTGATCTGAGACACGAGAGTTAGATTACTAAAAAATTAATTACCTAGTGGTTTTTTCGCTGAAGATAATTGCCCTATATATGAGATACAATTTCTCCATTTCGCTATTTCTGCAAAGAATTATTTTTTACACTCATGCTCAAATTTATACTTACATTTTACAAATTTATTTAAATTTACAAATTAAATGTAAAATTAAATTTATACATTTAATAAATTATTATTAATGAACTAATATTTTATTAATAATAATTTATTAAATGTTTTTTCTCAAATTCTCTCAACTCACATAACAATATAAAATTCTTTACTATCAGGAATTTGAGAATTATTTAATTAAGTATTTTTGTTTTAAGTATATTTTAAAAAAATATGCTCTTCTGAAGTATAGCAGTTTAAAGTAAAGTACATTTTAAAGTAAAGTGTTTATTTTTACATTTCAAGAAAATCAAAAAGAATATGTATACCAGAATGTTCTCTGCAGCTTAGAAATGGCATACACAATTTGTGAAATGATATAATATAAAAATGATATATACCATGTGACTTATGTGAAAATTCTTTCGCCACCAAAGTATGCACATTAGGAAAATAAATGCAGATAACATCAACCAATGCTCATATTTCTTTTCATTTGAATTGCAAAAAATACCCATTTAAATAAAAAATATAAAATCTCTTTGAAAATACGGAATTTTATTGAAAATAAAAAACGTCTTTATCACCCAAACATTACGTTAGGTATCATAAATGTAGCATTGGACAGCATTTCACGAAAACATTTGTAGAAAAAAACATAACTGTAATCTGAAACTGTCCTCTGTAACATAAGTAATATATACTTTATTTAAAAAAATTTATGTTTCAATTTATTGCTCATACATGCTCTATTGATACAATTTGGTTGCAGGATTTATTATGTATACTTAGGATCAAAAAGTTGTATAATTTCAAACTAAATTTATTGCTGAATTTCTGAAACTAAATTGTATTAATAATATCATTAAACAGCACAAATGTGCCGTTTAGATATGTACGCGTATAAAATATTTATATATAAATATATATGTATGTATATATATATATATATATATATATATATATATATATATATATATATATATATATATATATATATATATATATATATATATATATATATATATATATATATATATATATATATATATATATATATATATATATATTTATATTTATATTATATATTTATATATTTATATATATATATATATATTTGCTTTTTTAAGAAAATATACTTTTATTAAAATTAAGTAACATTAAACATGAAATCAAAAAAATTATAACAAGTGTATGGGCTCTTCACATGTTAACATTTTCCGTTCATTAAATCTATATTTATTCATCAATAAAGGTATTGTTTGACTAAATTAGTAAATTACAAAATTAATATCCACATTTTTCATGGCTCATTTGCAACAAATTCTATAGCTTATAGAAAATCTTGTATTATTCTTAATATTTTAGTTTAGTTTCATCGTTCATGTGTTAGGTTACTTTATTAATTTACCCCACATATGTTCAAATATCACTTGTCTCTTACTATCAAATTTTGCGAAATATGAATTAGGGATTCAAAAGTTATAGAAAAGTGTCGGAAGTTGTTTACATAACGATATGTGTTAAACTGAGGTATTCCTAAATAATAAATTTGAAAATATCGATGTATTATGTAAAACAAATAGAAATAGAAATGGAACAGCGGAGACTCAATTTAGAAAAAAAAAATAAAACATTTCACATAGAAAGAAACATTTATATTCAAACTGCATGAAATTAAGTCAAAATTCTGAGCATGTTAAGTCAAATAAATAATCATGAAGGAGATACTTTTTCCATTAACAGAGAGAGAGAAGGGGAGAAAAGTGATTGCAACAAGATAAATGATAGAAACGAATAACTTAATAAATCAGCAATTATGGGAAAGATGCGTAATGATTTATAGATGCTCGTATTCTAAAGTATGAGATAAGCGTTTGAGATAAATTACAAACAAATAAGTAGAATACATATGTTATTTTTCGCATTTTTGTACGCAAATTTTCGTGTGATATTACTTATCTCTAATTTTTTGTTCACTTTTTTGTTTACGATTTTAGACAAGAACATTGAATTTAAAATCGTCTCCCCGAAAATGTTGTAGTTCATTTTACAAAGCCTAATCATTTACCTATACATCAATACTTTTGTCGACAACAACAATCTATCACACAAGATTATGGGCTGATGCAGGACTTCCTTTTATTTAAACAGACGATTTTATTTCGATATTGTTATTATTACTAAAATATTTATTATTCCTTATTAATTATTCCACAAAAATACTAACATAATCATTTTAAAGTATATCCTATATGAGCGTTTTGTAGAGTTCTAATGCTTTAAGTTTTTATATTTTAAATATTTTAAAGTTATTTTCAGAGAAAATGGAAGTTTTCTCAAAAAAGTATAGTATAAATATTGTCAGTACGTTTGTAACTATATAATTGTGTAACTCATTATTTGTTTTCTTTTCACTTCTTTATATATATATATATATATATATATATATATATATATATATATATATATATATATATATATATATATATATATATATATATATATATATATATATATATATATATATATATATATATATATATATATATATATATATATATATATATATATATATATATATATTTATATTTATATTTATATACATATATATATATATATATATATATATATATATATATATATATATATATATATATATATATATATATATATATATATATATATATATATATATATATACATATATATATACAAAGTATGCATTTTTAATCCGTATTTCTAGGGAAAAATTATCAGATTACAAACAATGCTTCTGATAAGTGTCTTAAATAACCAACTCTACATAGTTAAAATAGAAATTAAAATATTAAGAACATCATGAATATTAAATAAATAAGATTCTGTGTTGAAATAATCATTTAAAAATATACATAAAACTTAAGTATTTTTAAAAATATTCTTTAGATTTAATTTGTCAAGAGATGCTTCAATAAATCATTTACAACAGCTAATTTTGAAGTATGTATATCAAATAATTTAATACGAAATGTGAAAAGAAAATAATATTTGATTTTTCTATTTAAAAATATTAGAAATTTACTGAAGGAAAAAAATGTTTTTTTTTTTAATTTTTAACCATAAATAATACTGTAAAACCTTATTTTAAAATTACAGATTAATGCTTGGAGGCCTTTGCAATGGAACATTAGTACCCAGTGCTCTAAAGGCTGTCAGAGAAAAAACTCATCATCAAACAGTAAAGATTGTATTTCCGGAACAGTCCACAGATGCTGTTATTTACGTCACAGTGAGTTTCTTGCATTCGAAACATTAATTTTTCTTTACTATATTTTCTTTATAGACCTCTCACAGAAGATTTCAACAAAAATAAAAATAATCTTTATAAAGAAAGAAGATATGGCCCAAGTGCCTCATAATCCATGATTCCAAATTCTGAATTTTATTGGCGATGAAGAAATGTTGCCAAGATGACGTATCGTGACATGCTCGATGGCGTAAATACTAGAGTTATCAAAATAGAATTTTCTATATAATTTTTATAGGTCTCCATATGTATGACGTAAAAAAAACGCAGTTGTCGGATACATAAGAAAAACCGCCAAAATATCGCCAATCTCAGAATTTGGCGTCATGGATTATACGGCACCTGTGCCGAAGATATACGTTGTTGAGTTTAAAAATAAGTCACAAAAAGTAAAGTATCTGTATTTCTAAAGAACAAAATTCTAATTGCAGGCATGTTTCTAATACAAAAGAAATTTAAGTGTTTTGTTTTATTGTAATATTTTAAATGAATGTAAAGAAATTAGCACATTAAGAAAAACAGTTCAAATGCTTTAACATAAAAAACGTTGAGATTGTCTTGTTATTTTTAATAATATTTAAATTCCTGCTTCATGACAATATTTTATGCACAGGTTTAGAAATAAGGGAATTTAAAATTGAAATTATGCGTTATTTTCATTAAAAGTTTATGAATTATTATTACATTAAAAGTAAGTTATTATTACACTAAAAGTTTATGAATTACAATATTAATTTAATCAGATAAGTAATTGTAATTTTTTTTCATAAAACATGAAATTGTGTAACATAATCTAAATATCTTTGTTTTATATTTATGTTCATCAATATTATTCAAACATATTATAGATGAAAAATGATTTACATAGGCATAATATGCATTTATATGCTTCAGTGGAATTTACAAATGCATGCTTTCTTAAGCAATGTAAATAACATCTTCATTCACTTAATAAACAATTCAAAGAATGAATTAAAATAAAGGTTAAGTTCTTGAAGTTAGCTTAAGAAAATTTAGGACAGTAATTTATTTTAAAACTAATATTTTGTAGAAAGTGATGTTTAGCATTTTTTTCAAAGTAATGTAATTTAAAATTAAGTAATTAAAAATATGTAAGAACAGAAACATTTAGTGTGTTATTATGTTCAATAAATTCAGCCCAATCTTCCAGATGCTATTTTGAAAGGATAAATTTGAGATAATTATAAGTATTCACAACAATTAAAATATTTAAATTCCAAAACAAACTGAATTATTAAGTTGTTTGAAATATTTACAGCTTAAAGTGTAGATTAACTTATGCAAATAAATTAAACAATTTTTATCAATATTATAAAAACATTTTATATCTGAATTAAAATTGGTAAAGCTACTATTAATGAATTATAGTCATAAAATAAAATTGTTCAAGAATTAATGTGTAGTGTTTATTAAAAAATCTAGAGTATAATTTATATATATTGTTAAAACTTTTGTGTCTAATATTCACTACTAAAATGAAAACACTTATAAGTACTTTAAAATGTAACAGAAAAATTAAATTTCTAGTAATTTTAATTTCATTTTATGATCTTTTCGTTAAATAGGCATCAATACTTTTAAAAATAGACCAAATATCAAAAAATAGTTTTATGATAATAAACATTAACAATAAATATTTTGTTAAATTCACAATAATTAAAATAATCATTACACTCTGTAAATTTTGATTCTTAGAAATATATTCATTTAAGTATTATTAAGCTAAAATTATAGATAATTTTTAGGAACATAAATAAATATGTATCATACAAATATCTTTATGAAATCAATAACACATAAAAAATAACTTTAATATCATAGAAACTGGTTACAAAAATACCTCAATTTAGTCTAAAATAAAATAATAATAATCTGAAATATAATAAAATTTTAAGTGTGTGAAAAACTGAGTAAGGAATTATGTAATGAACTAAGAATTGTAAGTTATTGTTTATTTTTAATTTAAATTCAATCATGTATTTCTTTATACGTATCATCCATTTCTGATTTGAATTGTTTTCTTCAGGTTGTTGTTGTTTTCTACGCTGCCATAATTCTTATTTTGGTGGGAACAAATATTCACAGATTCAGAAGAAGGGGAGCAGGATTAGGTTTTCCTGGGAACGGTGAACAAGAACAAGCAAAGCATCAAGTGGTTGTTAGATTGGATCATAGAGAAAGAACATACCAAACCTCTGCTACTCCAGAAGATATCAAAGCCGAAGTGGAAAACCAAGAAACTGATGGAGCTCTAGTTTGATTTTTCATGTCAAAATTGGAAAGAAATATTTAATGAACCACCACATTTATGTTTAAGTGTTTGGTGTTTACTGATGTCTTTGTGAAACATGGATTCTTAAAAATCTGACACAAATGTAGCTGTAATATCACATTAAAGATTCAGTTGTTAAAATCGATATTTAAGCAGAAATATCAAAAATATAGAGTAAAAGTTTTAATATTTTAAATAATTTGCGTGTTTTGTTTGAGAAATATTTCTCATTTTAACTGACTTGTAAGTGTTTATTAGTGCATTCTTAAGACTTTTCTTTACTATTTTCTTATTTTAAGTTGAATTATCTCAGCCTAACTTACAGAATGTGAACTAGCTAAGGCAAAAGGAATTGATGGGTTTACTTGAAGAAATACATGGTATTTTAAGTTATATGCTTAATTTATTCTGTTTACAATTACAGTTTATGTAAGCAAAAAATAGAATTTAAATGTATAAAAATGTAGTTTCCAAATACATTTAGTTTATGATAACGAGCTTTGAAAGATAAAAGTGGAGTAATAGAATCATTTGAAATGCATAAAAATAAGCGTTAACAATATATAACCTGTGTCTGTGTTAGTTTCCAGAAATTGAGATATCGTAAACTATACAGTATATATATATATATATATATATATATATATATATATATATATATATATATATATATATATATATATACATATATATATACATATATATATATATATATATATATATATATATATATATATATATATATATATATATATATATATATATATATATATATATATATATATATATATATATATATATATATATATTCAAAATAATTTATTAAATCATACATTTTATTTTTTGATTGTTTAACAGAAGATTTTTCTACAAATATTTACGGATTATTTTGCCAGCATTTTACTAAAAACTTATATTTTTGAATTTAAAATCAAGCAGATTAAAGTACTAATAAATGTAGTCATTATTATGTGATTATTAATATTAATATCAATGATTTGCATAGAATATTTTGAATAAATTCTTTGCGATTATTTTTTTATTATTATTTATAAAAGAATTAATTTTGTAACATCAATTATTTATATAAAACATTTAAATAAATTTTTTGAAAATGAATAATTAAAACTAGTAAATTATTCGTTTCGTAAGTAAATATTTTTATTATAAATTTAATAAAATATTAGGTTATTATTGAAAAAATCTAATTATTCACGTATACTGAAATAATGCTTTTTCGAAATACGAAATTAATCTTATATAAAAAAATTTTCCATATAAAGCGGAATCGATAATTTTTTTTTGAAAAAAAGATAATTCTTGTAGAGTTAGACGATTTCCTTTCTAAAGTATATTCATTCGAAAAGGGTAAAGTCAAACTTTCGAAAACTTTTGATTATATCATTTAATATAATAATGTATTTTATATTTTTCATAATTTTTTAAAATAAATTTATATATTATGAACACATTCTTATATAATATATCAGTACTACCAAAATGTGTATGACCGAACTTGACAAACAAGTTTTAAAAATGAAAAAATCCTTTCTCTCTGATTCTGAATAAATTCATCATGTTGAATAATGTTTGTAATTTTTTAAGAACTGAATAAAATTTCTAAGCTGTTTATCAAAAGATGCTAGAAAAAATAATTTATTAGTATTAAAAATATAATTGTATGAAATATCTTTAAATGAATGAAAACAATCGAGTTCAAAACGCTAGGTCTCTACATAAATAATATTCTTTTCTTTCACCTTGTTACAAAGTCAAATTTGTCTATCTGATTTTATGCTTATATATATATATATATATATATATATATATATATATATATATATATATATATATATATATATATATATATATATATATATATATATATATATATATATATATATATATATATATATATATATATATATATATATATATATATATATATATATATATATATATATATATATATATATATATATATATATATATATATATATTGATAATCTCTAAATTTCCTTTATTACTAACTGAACTACTAACAGTTTAAATGTAGGAAGATTATCTTCCATCTCATATGTGTACTGTGTCTGTTATGGTAGCAATACATTTATATAAGATTATAAAATGTTTGAAGATGTACATAGTATATTAATATTAATTAAAACTATTTGATACATGAATAAAAAAAATTATTTTTATGACCTTCAAAATCAAGAATAGAAGTTTTAAATGTACTTGCATGAGTGAGTAAACATATCTAATTTCATTAGCACTTCATCATTGTTGTTCAAATTAAAACACATATCTGTAACATTATCATATTAAGTGCTCCACAAATTGTGTGTGAAAAAATATCCAGATATTTAGAATTATCTAACAAATATACAAATACTTGAATATTATCTCTAATATATTTGTACATATGAAGCATTTCAACAAAGAAATTAGAAACCCATGCCATTTTTGTGAAAAAAAGTTATCTACTTAATATCGAAACCAACAAAATAAATTATATCAAATTAGATAGTGCTTTAATTTGAATAGTCGATATCAAACATACGAAATGCATAGTTAAATGTTGTTTCATTTTCATTTTACAATGATGTTAAAATAAATATGTAAGTCCTTTATTTCAAGTGTTTATAATACATAAATAATTTTGGTGTACTTCATAATAAAGGAAAATGTAAGAAAAGTTTTGCATCATTTCTGAATCTAATATTTGTTTTCTATTCATGCATTCACATATATTTCAAGATGTAGTCAAAACAAAGTATTTTTAGATTAATTGTATAGTGGATTTGTTGGAGTCAAAAATTAGCTTCTAAAGGTTGCATTCAAATTGAATTACCATAAAAAGTTACAGTTTCATCAAATTTGTTGTTAAATTATATAGTGAAACAAACTATTTTAAAACTGCACCCATCTAGTTTATTTTGAATATTAAATTACTTATTGAAAAAGTATTAAATATTTTAGAGAAATATTTTATTTAATAATTCCACAATGATTTATACATAAATTTACATTCTTTTCAGGTTATTTTTAAATTGAAAATGAAGTAAACTATATATATATATATATATGACATTTTAACTGATGGAAAATAAATTAGTAAAAGCATGAACAATTAATAATGTATAATCAATAAATATAGGAAAAATAATAATTTTTGAGTTTGTATTTAGTATTAAATTATAAATAATGCTTGATAAATTAAGAAACAGTATTTATAATTTTAATTTAAAATAAATTTACACATTTAAAATAATAATTTAATATTTATTTTTCATTATATTAAGATATATATGCGCTTACTTATAAGAAGGATTGAAGGAAATAAAAATAATCTGATTTTATGAATGAAAATACATAAGTGAGTTTGCCTTTACGTATTATCTTTTTCATTGATAGATATCTTAAATGCATAGAAATTGGTTTTGAATTATTATGAAAGTTATTTTAGCCTAGAAACATTTGAGTAATTTTAGGTGATATTTTAGTATCTTTTGTTTTAAGATCTATATCCTTAAAATCTCAAATTTCTAAAATAATTGTTTTTATAATGATAATGAGGTTGATTAATTAAATATTTCTAACACTATGTCCTATTATCTACTACAGAAATTGAATAAAACTGATAGTTTTTAAATGAACTCATAAATCATACATTTATTTGAAATATTTAATACAAATACTGCATCAAAAAAAATAAATAACCAATCCACATTTCAAATGTATCAATGATTATACACTGGACTCATTTTTGATGAAATACTTTTCATTTTCAGTTACTTAGTAATGTTAATTTAAATGTTAAAATATATTTGCTATTTTCAAATTTTAAAAACAAATAGTTTTTAGTATTTTAACTACCATTTCATTTTGTATTTAAAAATATTTTAAATCTCAATAATTAAAAAATACACTGCCCGACATTGAAAATGCAACATCAAGTAGGAGTGGACAAAAAAGTGACGAAAGAAAGTGAGAAAAAGTTGGTATCTTTGTTCAATAGGCGACTATTTCCTGAATAAAACGTGATCCGTTCGGGTAGTATGTAATCATATATTATTCTGCGGTGATGAAAATTTTCATAAGTTTAAATAATGGTAGTACTAGAAGTTTTACCGAAGGTGAAATGCTATAGCCTCTATTTAAAATATGATAAATGATAAGAAGAGCTAGTAGAGTTGTATATTCAGTGGTGGCTCATGACATTAATGAAAGTAATTATAACATGTATATTACTAATGCTCACTCATCTATTTGAACCTTGCGCCATTAAATCCAGCCAACCATACAGGATGCCTTTAAACATGTATAAGTTCATCATAATGCTGTAAGCGAAGTCGAAATACGTTGGTAAACACGATATGATGTGAATGATGTGATTTCTTCTTTGAAGTTTTCCGTTGATGATAGCAACGAGAGTTTTTCTGTTTCTCATACAATTCCAAAGGTAACAAAACACATAATAATAAATGCATTTCAAGCAGTACATGATAATGTAAATCCCATCCACTTATTTTTGGATGTAATGTTTTTCTTGCAAACGATATTTTCTCAGTTCAAAATACGTTGCTGCATGAATTAATGGCTCAATATACATGTTCCAGATTTTGGCTATAGCGGGAGAATTAGAAACAGAATATTATTTTGTATATCCATCTTACACACTTAATAGTTTTATATTATTTGAATAAGTTGTAAGATATCTGCCAACAAGTATAACAATGTGTGATAACGTAAATAGCACTCCTTATATATTATAATCAGGCAGATGACACCATTTCAAAGTTTGTAATGTGTTGATAAACAATATTCCTTATTACCCAAGACATGAACACCTTGAAAAACTTTTAAATTTTTCTCGAGTAATAATGAGGGTAATAGTAAAAACATTAAAATTTTTTATAACAGAAAATGTTAAATTTTTTTATCACATTTTCGGCCATTTAATAAGAATGTGTTGAAAAGTTAATAATTTGTTATTGACAGCATTGCTTTTCTGAGATTACGTAATGTGTTATCTTTTAGGTGTAGTAATTTTAACTGCGAGCAGAGTACTTAGAACTTCAACTTCATTAGTTCAAGTTTAGTAAATGTAAAAGGTATATTTTTGAAAAATTATATTGTTTTCTATGAAATTTATCTATTTATCCAATGCATATTTTTAGTATTTTATATGACACAAAGGATAGGTAAAATACTCTTTCACTTGTTAAGAAGAAACAAAGAAAAACAAATAATTTAAGCGTATGCAAAATAAAAAAGAATCATAAGATATATTTATCCCTTTTAATTAAATGATAGCATGTTACTTATACATTTTTTATAGTTTACAAACTCACATAAAAAGGATACAAGTTGACGAAATTATAAAGGAGCTCCTAAGCAATATATTCTTAAACCCAACTCACTGCTTGCTTTTGTTACCTGTTAAATTGCATACAATTTTAATCTTCTTTAACTTTAGGTAAGTTATTTGAATATATTTTTTTCTAAAAAAATCAGCTTTACAATAAAGTAAGCCTATGTTACGATGCTGATTTTAAAATTGACATTACCTCAACATGAACAAGCATTGTTAATAAAAATAACATGTCATTTGCAAAATATAGTTCATAATACCTCATCAAATCAAAATTCAATAAAACAATATATTATTTAAAGGAGAAGAAATGATTATTCTAATCTTAATTTAAGTTTTCCATTTAAAATATCAAATGCATAATATTTCATATTTCAAATGGAAATTACACAAATATATTAAAATATTATTCAGTTGAAAAAAATTCCGAATTCTTGAACTTCTTAAACTTAAAAATAGATACTTACCACAAAAATGATTATTTTAGAAAAGCATTAAAAGGAATAATTTGTAATCTTATAAATAAATATATATAGATTTAAATTCATAGCAGAAACAATTTTCTTAGGAAATAACTCTTTAAGTAACGATTTTAAAGAACATTCTTAGCAGAAAAAATATTTGTTAAAATTCCGCATTTTTTAAATCAAAAATAATTTTCAGAAAACAAAGAAATATTTTTATTTCAGTTTAATTTAAATTATTTGCTGTCTATGTATGCTATAATTTATAAAATACTGTAAATTATATAATTTAATTTCAGACCACTAATAATGTAATTTCATATCTAACAATTGAATATTTAAAATTAAATGATGAAGATCTTTCTTATAATTTTGTTTATAAAGTAAAATTTATTATTGACTGAGGGTTATGTTTTCTTAAAATTTTCAAATTTTCTCAGTTATTGTCATAAATTTTATTACAAATTGAAAAATAATTTCGTTAATATTCAATATTAAAAGTATATATTTTCTCTCGTTAAGTTTTTATTGTATGCAATAATTCATTTATGTTTGCTTCATTTATATGAATTTCAAAATTTAAAAATGATATGAAATTAATTAAAAAAATTTATATCAATAAACTCGTTTGATAATATTTTTAAAATGTTAGTTATGTTAAGCTTAATAGAAGTATTATTGATTGTGTACTATTACTTAAAATTCCTTGTGAACACTTTAATTTTGTAGAATATAAATTAAATTTATATTCATTTTATAATCCCTAATAAGATATAAGATAAATTATAACAACATTTATGAGATAAATCAGTTCTGTAAATAAAATATTTAAGTGTAATATGTATAAATTTATTGTGGTCTCATCCAATGTAAACTTTTCTATTAGAATGATCAATATTTTCTATCAATGGATGTTTTGATTAATTTAAATTTCTAATATTTAATATTTATTGAAAATAATAAGTTAATTTGAATATTACGAAATAAACTAATTAAATTAAAGTAGAACACATAAAAAATTTATTTTCTTAATTAACTCTAAATAAAAAGAATATAGTTAAAATAAATTAATAAAAAATATTGTTAGGATATTGAAATGTTTACAAATGAGAGCATTTTGAAATAAATTTCTTAAGGATATATTTGTAAAGAATATCAGTTTTATTTAGGTCGAAATTGAAAGTGTGTTTAACCAATAGTTTTTTAGACTCTAGAAATTGTGATAAACATTATATGACTAGGCTCAATAATTAATTTCCACTGAAATTTTAAAATGATTTTTTTTTATATTCTTTCCTATGAATGATGAAAATAAAATAATAAAGAGTTTAATATATATTAGAAGAAAGATAAAAGAATGTAAATAAATGCTAAATACATCAAACATTAACTATTCATATATAGAGAAAAATAAATTTGTAACTAAATAGATTAATTCATTTTAATATCATATTAATTTTTTTAATAAAATACTCATTAAAATTTTATCCTAAAAGTCTCAACGTAGTTAGTAATTTAAAAATTGCGCTGTTAGTAAACTTTAGCAGTTAGCAAATCATCACAGTTAGTAATCTAAAAGAAACAAATTTTTATTACATTTTGAAATAATGGTTTTAAAGTTTTTGATGTCTCAAACCTGAATAAAGTAAACTACCTTGATCCTTATGAAAATATTTAATGATTTCACTTTGAAATTTTATATGAAATTTAACCATGTTATCAATTTATGTATGTTTTTTGCTATAGCATATGCATTTTCATCATTTTCTGTTTTTGTTTACAAAAAAGTTGTTTTTATTATGTGTGCATCAATGTACAAAATTATTTAACTCAAAAATAATAATTCTGAGTATGATAATATTATTTATTATTAGATGTGTTGTAATAGTTTCTTACTTCAATTAATTTTACTTTATAAATTTAAAGTCTTAATATAATATCATTTATTGATAATAGACAAATTATTTTAAATTAATTTTTAAAGATATAAAAGGGCAATTTTAATACATAATGTTTAATTTATGAAATGGAATGGTTAAGGAAAATGGTTCAATAGATTGATTTAATAAAATTCCCAAAATTCAAATTATGTTTTCGAAACAAAAAATTTTTCAAAGTCAGTAATGTAATTAATAAAGACCATATAGTATGAAATTATATGATAATTTTGTTAGAATGATAGAAGAAACTTTAACTTAAGAACAAGCTAAATGATTTATCCTCTATTACAGATTACACTGAAAATATTACAGGAAAATGAAAACAAATAAGATTTTGAATATATAACATATATTTTTATAGCTACGTATAAGCTTTTGATATATATATACAAATATAGAGAGACAACAGTAAATATAGACAGAGGGATAAACTGTGGTTCTCAGCATCATTGCATGTTTATAAATTAGAATAAAATATATTTGTATCTTACATATCTATTATTTCATGAATACTAAGCCATATAATAAATTAATCATTCGTTATTTGACTGATTAATTTTATCAGAAAAGAGATTGTATGGAGGAATAGGATTTTTGATAGTGATATCATTTCATAGTATAAAATGCCAAAATAGGCAGACCATAAAAAATAAAATTTAGTTTTAAAAATGTCAACAAATCTCTCTTTATGCCTAACCCCATGATATAATATGTCGTTAAATTACATCAACTTTTCATAAAGTGTTTACAAGTACTTTCAACTATAACAGTTTATTCCCTATGTTACTATGATGAATTACATCAGGTAAACTTTGTACTACACAACATGTTTTTATTGGCCTGGATATATGCTTGACTGCTCCTTTGTAAAAAATGTTCTTTGACATATAGTAATCAAAAGTTCCGTGATACCATAGGACTCAAGTTTTTTTTTTTTTTTTACTTCAAATCTTAAAAATATTTATGACCATTGTTAAAAGTTTAATAGAATGTACCTCGCATCGAAAAATTGTATCTTATTCATCTGAAAGCAAAACTGCTTTATTTTTACATGCATTACTTGTTAAATACATAATCTATTTACTGTGAATAAAATAAGTCACCTTATTATATATAAATCACCTTTATTATATAAATTATCTAACTTACTGTAGTAATCTCACATGGTTTCTAATGGTATACTTTGATTTACGCAATCATACATTGCAATTTTATTTTTTCAAAAAAATATTGATTTTTATACATGTATATTGAAGAATTACATCAGTTTAATTTCACATCCTCTTATAGTTGGATTAGCTTATGATCCAATAGATTAGTCATATTATTCATTGAATTGTAACAAGATAAATTAGATTAACAATAACCTTCTAAACAATATCATTTAGGTGATCATTTTTAATGTAATCAAAATATTCTTATTTATTTTAACTGAAAATCCAAATTGGCCGCTAAATGGTGCCTCTGACGCTCATTTTAAAGATTCATAAATTCATTTTGCACCATATGTCTATAAAGTATTTTTTGAACAGTAAGCTCTAATCAAATTAGCCCTCCTACAAAAAATAATTATTAAGAAACAGACAAAAGGAAACCAGTTCGAATATTCTAAAATGTTGCATCTGAAGGATTTACGAATTTTATAATTTTAAACAAAAATATAAATTAATATTTATTCCATCTTTGCCATCAATTATCTACTTAAATAAAAATTCAGATGGACAATATACATCTTTAATTGTTGAATACCCTAACAATCTTCAGTTTTTGACGAGAATATATTCTAGTAAACAAAATGTCAAATTTATTATTATTAAGCATGTAATTCTCAAAATTTCAATTACGAAGGAATTTACAAATAATGTGTCCTTTAAATTACATTTTTCTTTCTTTGAAAATTCAAAGTGTAATTAAAAATAAAAAAAGAATTTGTTTAAAATTAAAATATTTGACCTACGATAAGATAAATTAAAGAAAAAGAGAAATGAGCGAAATGGCATTTAATATTTTATGATATTAAAATATTCATATATTTATTTGTGGTAGAATATAAATCATGATTTGTATTACTTTTATTGCTGATAAATTATTAAGGTATTATTCTTTTTTATCCTAAATTAAATATTACACAATTATTATAATAATTTACTTCATGATATAAAAAATGCGAAAAAAAGATATATAAAATTACCATACCAATTAATAGATGTATAAAAATTTCAAGAAAATAAGCCATTTAACATAAAATTAATGTAAAATTTCTAAACTCCATTACTTGGACATAAGTTTATAGTTAAATATATTGATTTTTTCGATTGGTAAATATTTTATAGAAATCAATATAACTGAAAAATTTTAAATGGATATTTTATTTTTAAATGCAGGATAGGAGAATTATTTTTGTCTTTGTAGAGAAAAAAGTAAGAAACAAAATCTTTGTAGATTTTAAATTAAGTATAATGGTTGTAAATCCGTTGAAATATTGTCTCCAATTATCACTTTCTCATCTATTTCATACTCATGAATATTTAGGAGATATATAAAAGCTGATATTTCTTACCTTTGAACTTTAATAATTTTAAGATAGTTTAAGGCATACCCCAAGAAATATAAATCCTTAATTCTATTTTAAGCGTAGCAAGCTATTGTCATATAAAGCTTAAATTGAAAAAAGTATGAATTGGATAAGGTTTATTTGATTCTGGAAATAGTTATAAAATCTTATATGCCTATTTATTTATTTTATTCTGACATATTAATTTCAATTGTGGTAATATGACTTAACTAATGATGGTTTATTTAGGAACTTATTAACATACAACTATTGATTATAATAAGTATTTTAATTCATTTTAAAAACTTTTATCATTTAATTACACATATATCTATTCTTTTTAGACTGAGAATAAATCTTTTTTGACTGCTTAGTGTTAAAAATATAATATTATTTTATTTTAAAGTGTCACTCAGTTTCGTCGAATAATTGACTCCATTTCCAAAATTATGAGAACAAAACCTTTGTGGAAATAATTCTCGTTGAATTTTTAATTATTATCTCTTGTTGTATGTTGTAATCTCGTAGTTTCTATATATTCATACATTTTTAGAATAATTAAATTTTTTTAAACGAATTAAATTATTTTCCCGCTTTTAATTGCGAGATATTTGATTATTTGTTATTTCTTTATTTTGCAAATTGTGAAAAAGAACTGTCACTTTAAATCCTTTTTGTTGAGCATGCACATTATAAAATTTATCAGTTCAAAAATTAAATAATATTAATTTGTTATTAAAAGTTTTATTAACTTAGTTCTTATTGTGATTAATTTCAAAATTAAACTAGGGAAACATATTGTACAACTTAATACACGCAAGACACAATTTATTGGCCAACACAAATATATATTTTATTTAATCATGTTTTAATTTATAATTATTTGTCTTTATTAAAACTATTTTTGACTTTATTTTAAAACTACTTACTTTTATTTTACTAACTTGACTTAAGATAGATATTTTTAATATTATAAATATTTAAGCAAATAATATAGTACAATCTTTATCTATTTTTAAATAAAGCATTTCATTCTAAAATATTAATACTAAAACTGAATGAAATGAATTCCGTATTTAATGAAATTAGTTTTTCTGGATTTTATTTCCCTGTTTCAGTGGCATTAACAGTTATATGAGAAATATATTAGTGCTAAAAATATATTGATGCAATAAATATAAACAATGGCAAATATTAACAATTATTAAAATTTAAAATTTCTTTGCAATGTTTTTTTTATTTTCTAATAAGAAAATATTTTAGTTAACAAAGCAATAGATATAGAACTGAAAAGTACAAGAATATATAAAGACATTTGTGCTTAGTAATACATTCAGCGCAAAAACAGCTAAATTAGAATTACTAAAGTATAATTAATAGTATATTTTATAAAATTAATAATTAAATATTAGATGGAGAATAATACATTTAAAATACAATGAAAAAACCAAATGGAGAATAATACATTGAAAATAATAAATGGAAAACAATTAATTAAAAATACGAAACATAGTAAATAGTTGGAATTCTTTTAAAAAAGAAAACAACTACTAAACAACATCACTTACACAACAAACTTAAATAACATCAATAAACAAATAAATAGACTAGATAATATTCTAACTCATAATGGCATTCCAACTAAATTTATTAAACACTATTTGGCTAGTAGAGCATTGCTTATAAAAGTGAAGTAAGGCATAGATTTATACTACAGAAGGATCAAAAAAGCCTTGAAGGTCTTATAAGAAGCGTCGTTAATTTATGTATTTATTTGGCTTACATATAGTATTTCGTGCGGTTCTTGCAGATTTGGACTCGTATTTGGATATGGGTTTGGATATGGTTTTAATTTGATTATTATAAATTAAATGTATTTTGGCAACATTAGATTTTGGCTTATATATTTTAGATTAAATTTTACTTCGTTTATTCTGGCTTGATATTTTGGTTTGAACTTTTGGTGTGGCTTTGGGGTGTACTGGCTTCTTTAAGACTATGTCTTGGGCCAGTGCAGAAAAGCCATACTTTGTGCCAATATGGTCAACACCCTCTGACGTAGATGGTCATGATGGCACTTCGTTCCATTTTATATTTTTCTTTGATATTTTTCCAAACATTTACTATATTTTATATTTTAAATGTTTATTTATCTCTATTTTCTTTAAAAAAATTTCGACTATTTACTATATTTTGTATTTTCAATGTATTGTTTTCCATTTAGTATTTTCAATGTATTATTCTCCATCTAATGTTTCATTATTAATTTTATAAAATATACTATTAATTATATATATATATTTACATAAAATATATATATATATATATATATATATATATATATATATATATATATATATATATATATATATATATATATATATATATATATATATATATAGTATATATATGCGTGCGTGTGTGTGTGTGTATAATATTCATACTATTTAATACAGTTTATAATATGGTGTATTCACAGAATAATATAAGTAATATGTAAAATGAATCTTTTTTTTCACGTGTGTTTTGACTTTAAACATTTTTGCAACATTTTAGTAAACAATATTTTACTTTAATAACACTTATAAAGTATCAAAAAATTTTATTTACTTTAAGACTTAATTTAAAGTGAAAATGTATTGTTTTTTATGTAAAACAAATTTAAACTAGTGTTATTACTTGTAAAACTTAAAAACGGACTAAGATAAAATTTACAAACAACTTAATGTATATATATATTTATTTTAAAAGAAATAAATTATTCTGTTTCTTAAAATTTAACTATTATTTTTAAGTGTTGCATATTAATTATTAATTTTTATCATAGAATTTCATGCAGACGTGGACCAATGATTAGAATTCACAATTGCACCAATATATTAAAAAATTTATAATTGTTATCTGATTGACATGCGTGAAATTATATACAATATTTTTAAAGCAATTTAAGTAAATATTGAAGATTTTAAATAAGCTATTTAATATTTAATTTTTGCTATATACTAAAATATTATTAAATGGTTAAATATTGCAAATTAAATTGCTTTATTTATATATGAGAAATATATTTCGAGTTGTTAAATCTATTAAATAGTTTCTAGTATCTTTCCAAATTTAAACTAAGGAAATCGAAAGCATTATGAAAATATTTGATATTTTGCTTCAAAAAATACATAATCAATTTTTGCATGCTGAAGAACTTTCCTGAAGTCAGCTGAAAAATACATTAAAATAGTGCAAAGTCGAGAACAATTTATTTCTTTTTGTGGCATTCTATATTTATTGCAGGCTATAAAAGAACTTTCACTTATATTTTATGGTCTAGACAAGGATATTAACTTCATTTTATGACTGAAATCTCGATTTATGTAAGAGATTTTCTGATTTTCAATCACAGTTAACAATTAATGCCAAATTTATCATTTCTTAAATACTTGATATAAAATAAATAAAACTAGTTACTGCTGCTTTAATAATCGTTCAATAATGTTTACATATTTAACAAAGGTAGTTTATCTTATACATATTATAAGATATTATGTGTTACTAACTCTACTTAAGACGTAAAACATTTACTACGGAATATAAAACCTATATTTGTTCTAGCTTAACATGAAATAAATATGAACAATTTTTTATATTTAAAATAAACTTACAGTCATCTACATTACTCCCACTTTATGAGAGATTCTTCAGCTTATAATGCGTTCACTGTTCTTTGTAGATAATTTAATGTTTAGCAATCTTGAAATTGATTGAAGTTACTTTTATATAAAAATGTGTTTGAAGAAAAAATATTAGTAATCAAATACATAATACAAATTGTCTACTGTTTTACTTTAAGTACCATCCTTATTTATGGTTATATAGTCTTAACATTCCTAAATTTTACAGAAACATATACTTTGCAAGAGTAAAAAATTCCCTGACAAGATACGTTGTAGCATTTACCACGAATAATAATTAAATACATGTATCATCAAAGAAGACTCTATATAAATAAATGTTTACTATATTTACTATTCCCAAAACATCGATAATTTCAAGAAATTTTTTGAAAATTATAATTTAAAAAATATATTAAAACCGCAAATGAAAAAATAAAAAATAATAACATATTTTCAAAATAAAATAAGTAATCAAGTAATTATGAAAATTTTTAATAAATTCTTTCTGCATGTAGGTGTAGCTTGATTGAATACATTAATGCTCATATGAAGTATTTAAAACTAATAATGGCATTTAAAATAAATGTAAACACGTAAAAGTTAAAGCTATCATACTTTCCTTAAAACAACTGAATATTTTAAAATATATTGATAGAAAACTCGTTTACAAATTAAAACGGCATTCAAAACTACTGCATTCTATTTTCTATAAATTGAAAAGTTTAAAATATTGAACTAATCAAAAAAGGCAAAACAACCGCATAATTTCCAGAATACAGTTAAGGCAAAAACTCTCATTACACATTCAATATTATAATATCTTTTTGCTTGGAAATATTTAACTATTGCAAATCATTATTGATGTTTTAAATAATATAAAAATACAGAGAGGAAAATATAATTGATTACACATTCTTTTGAGAGTTTTCTTATTTTAAATGAATTTAATAAAAACATAACTAATTAATGAATGTTTTAAGTGTGAAAATGTAGATAAAACACCTTAACAAAGAATTCAATATATAATCAAATTAACTGATTCAATTTCTCTTATGCTTTCTTAAATTTCTTAATATTCAAAAAAACTTAATATATTTCAAATTCCACCATCAGATTTAGTAGTTTGCAGTAAGAAATTACGAAACTAAAATATTCTGTAAAAATTTCTATATAAATGTCAATAATTACTAATACTGAATGTCATAAGAAATTAAAATATCATCTCATTAAATGAATTCAAAACCTTTACATTACAAATAAATACTTTCAAATTAAAGACATACAATTTATTTATCCTACATTTTAATAAAAATACTTATTACAACGTTTTATATTTAAAATTCAATGACAATTATAACACATAATTTCAATATTTAACATATTTTAATTAGGATGCAAATAATTTTAATATCTCTTATTAATTAAATGACAATTAATGGATGCAACAATTTCACTTTTAATTGTAATACTTATCTATATAACTTAAGATATTATCTTCCGTGTTTGAAGAAATTAAAATATCATCTCATTAAATGAATTCAAAACCTTTACATTACAAATAAATACTTTCAAATTAAATACATACAATTTATTTATGCCACATTTTAATAAAAATACTTATTACAACGTTTTATATTTAAAATTCAATGACAATTATAACACATAATTTCAATATTTAACATATTTTAATTAGGATACAAATAATTTTAATATCTCTTATTAATTAAATGACAATTAATGGATGCAACAATTTCACTTTTAATTGTAATACTTATCTATATAACTTAAGATATTATCTTCCGTGTTTGAAGAAGATTTGCATATTCACTTTATTAAAGTCCTTGTAAAATAATAAAAATAAAATAAAAATTTCAAACTCTAAATATTTGAATTTTATACAACAATCCATTATTTAGATTTAATTAGTAGCAATTTATCTTTATATAATAATTATATATATGTATGTTCATTTTCTTCAACTTAGTATTTACTCTTAAAAAGTTTAATAATTAATGCTAAATGTATTTTTATAAACTAAGGTTATAATTTATTTTACTTTGCGTAACAGATAAAAAATTTTGCTCCAATGAAAGTATATGGATTAGACACAGCTACTAAACAGTTTACTTAATATATATAGTGTTCCTTGAATTTTACTTTTAATAAGAAATATTGCATGTGCAACTCTGGGAGTGACAACTCTTCTCACATTTTTCTTGAATGCCCATCTGTTTCAGAAAAAAGGAATGAGCTTTGTAAAGACTTAAATAACATGTGGCCCTCGATTATGGTGGACCTAGTAAAGAAAGAGAATTTTGAATTTTATATAAAATTTATCCATGCTGTTATCTAACTCCTTTTTCATTTTTATATCTCTTTTTTTTCTCTCTGCCTTCTTTTATTATTATTTTTTTCATCTCATGATTTACTTGGATTTGTTATGTAGTACATTTGTTGTACCTTCGGGCCCTGTGTGGTATTCCTTGGTGCACAGGGAGATATTTTTGTTTCCCCAAATAAAATAAAAATAAAAAGTATGATTTTATCTCTCCATTTTTATATAATTTTCTTGAGCCACTTCCTGTTCAAGCATTTATTAATAGGTGCATTTATTAATTCAGTTGATCGTACTCATTTTTTTGCTTTTTGCACAAGTTTTTTGTTTCATCATTTATAAACATAAATAAATAATATCTTGATAAAAATACTCAATAAAAAGAATACACATTTATTAATGAGAAAAATAATCCTGATTATCTAAAGTTATTTATAAGCGCAATTTACAGTTCAAATCGAGATGACAAATGTTATTTTAATTATTATGATGATATCAAGTTGAGATATATATTACGGGAGTTCAAATTTAAAAACAAGACTGTCAATATCTCTTAAAAATTTCATTTTTCTTAAAATTTTCTTACACTTTAGAGCACTTTTAAACGTGTAATCAGTTAAAATGCAACATTGTATATTGATAAGGAAATGATACTTTATTTTCATACATTTTCGATAAACAATAATCACCTATGGAAACATTAATTTAAATATTTCTAATGCAAGAATTCTGGATTAAACAGATTTTATTTCCCCTTTTTCATTTAAAAGTAAAAAAAAATTGTAAAGTTTAATTTCATTTTAATTAACATAAAAATATATTATATATATTTAAAAATGTTCACCTCATAAATATCATGTATCCATGAAAAAATGTAAGCATGAAAATTCTTTAATATTCAAAAATAAAGGATACAAATTACATATAATTTATCCATACAAAAAATATCTACACAACTACTATGACACATTCTCTTACTTATCAAAATTTTTAATTAATTATATTTTAATTCAATAAATTTTTATATTTTAATTTTTTAGTTTTTTTAATTACACTTTAGAGTTTTATATTTTAATTCAATAACTTGTTATTTTAATGAATGTACTGAATAATTGTGACGTATTTACATAAGTCTTTCGACGTTTCAAATCTCATCGAATATAATGCAACAGTAAAGTACTTTTTTATTTATATTTGCTTATGTGGAAATGTATATTCATTTAAAACATTGATGACAAAACCATATATTTGTATACATTCAACCAAAAAGCGCTGTTAGTTTTCCTATTTCTAATATGTAATATTTTGGTTAAATATACTTATAATAATGCTTAAATGTGATGATAGAGGTTATTTAGATGAGGTGGAACGTGTGTATGTTTATTTGTCTCAGTTGTTGAAATTTATTCATTAAAATTTTGTTTAAATGTCAATGCTATTTTATTTTCTTAAAATAATAAATATCCGCTGTGATTGCAAGATACATTTTATTCTCAAAAATTCTATTCTGATAGACAAAAATGTTTTGAAATAGTCAATTCGACATTGCCTGTCATAGAAGATAAAACAATTCCTTTCAAAGTTGGATATAGCGAATGTTTCCAAATAATAGAAGATTACATTCTTCGTCTCTTTCAAAGCAAGATATAGGTTCCACTATGATAAGTATTTTATATTTTCTTAAAATGCAGACAATGAAATTATTTCAGGATAAATTTACTGTAGCTTTACAATTGAAAATATCAAAGTAGTAATATTTTGATAACGCATATATCTACAAATTTATATTTAAGCAAGAATTTCAATGGAATAAACATTTGATGATAATTCAATTGTATCATGTTCTTCAAAACTTTGTGATAAAAAATTAAATGGAAAACTGGAAAGTTTTGCATTTATTATTCTTCATTTTAAGAATTGGAGTAACTGTAGAAGATATAACTTTCATTTGAATTAGTAGACTGCTTAATTTCTTTTAAATATTTATAAGGTGTGACATATTTGAACACTGTTAAATATACTGCATTTTATAGAATATGATTAGTGATTATAAAATGTCTCAGAAAATTACGTATGAGAAGTGCTGTGTCATAAATAAATTTTAAATTACCGAAACACAAGTTTCCTTAACTTAAAATGCTTTTAATCAACATAAATTAAAAAGTAATATTTATATAACAAATATGTGATAACCATAAAGTTTTCAAAACTTCTCAGTTTTGTAACATGATTTATACTTTCAGCACATTTCTTATATAAGCAATGAATTTTAATTGTACCTATATAGCTACAGCTTATTTCTTTTTTTGAAAAAAATAATTTTAATTTAATCAAATAAAATTACCTTAGAACAATCCAAATTAACATGCTAAACTCCTTCAGTTCTTAAATTAGAAATCAAGATTTTTAAAATTATTATTAAAGAACGTTTAAATTTAAATTTTACATTTGTAGTTTCTATTTATTTTATACGTGAACTTTACTGTGATTAAAAGAAATTTTAAAATTTTAAGAGCTTTTCTAGTTTATTTACTGTAAATAAAAAGAAATCATGCACAAATTACAACAATTCAAAGATTTTTAAATTACGCAAGCTATAAAACACGTCTGCATCCAAAAAAAACCAGTGTTAATGAGCTGTGTATATTTTAGTAAACTATATTTGCTTTTGACAGAAAATTTTAACTCTTGCTTAGCATTTTATTAAAAAATTTATTTAGTAAATTTTAATAAAATTGTCACAAAAGGAACTCAATAAAACTTCACTATGATATAATGTGTGAAATAAATATAAATAAAAAAATCAAATAATTAAAAAAAAATATTTTTAAAATGTGTTTGCATTTAATATTAGCTAAAAAGTATAAACTTGCTACTCAATATTTATGCAAACATAATATTCCTCCTCCATGAAAATATAAGAAGCCATATCAAGAAATTTTAAAGATAGTTTTATTAACGAAATGAATATTTGAAGTAATTGGTGTCTTTGTGATATTATTAATCCTTAAACCTCAACAAAAACATTTGTCATTTATGTTTACGTCACAAATCTCTGATGCAACAGTTAGATGCAAGAATCTTCTTTGTACAGATATGTTATTTAAAATTCAAAAGACAGGAAAATATATTAATGATTAGATTCATATCAAAATATATATGTTAACTTATTATAATTATCTAACCCAATCGTCATAACATTTGTAATGATACTGATACTGATTCTCAATGTAAGTTTTCCTATTATTTATTGAGTTTTAGAATTCAAAATTTAAGACAGGAATAAATCTGAATTTTTGATTTATAACTCAAAAAAAATGATAATTACGGTTACAATTCATGCTTTTTTATATATTTAATGAAATATGTGTAAAAAGGAAATACTAATTTATTTCAACACATTTTATGGCTGTTTTGTTCAGTAATACGCAATTTTAAATGAAAATGAATCACAATCAAAAAATTTACTTTGTTGAATTTTATGTAATGCTCTTTACATTTTTTAAAATCTTTGATAAAGATATAAGCATTTTTAAAACTTCTATGGTGTTAATGTTTAAAACACGTGGATGTCGAATTTTTAACTTAATGGTTGCGACCGGAGATGCTTTCACACGCTTAATCTTTTGTGTAAAAGCAGTGTAAGGAATATTAATAATATTTTACATATATCTAGGAACTGACTTTGATAAACTTCATTTATCTTTCTCTTTGTACATGACTTAAGACTATTTCCATCAGACATTTTAAAATAGTTAGAATATATTTGTTTGATTAAAACTGTGTTAACTGACAAAATCCTTAGATGCTTATCTTGTGTATTTAAATGTTCTTATTTTAAGAAAGACTTCAAGAATATATTATTTCTGTACTGTAATTATTTCATAATAACTTGACTAAATTCGTAGAGCATTCTTTAATGTATACAACCAAAAAAAATTCATACAATTTTACATTAGAAGCAAATCTATGTAAAATACCCATTGAAAAGAAACAGTACACAATGAAGGATGGAGATATTTATTGAAATTAGGATTTTAAATGCTTAATTATTACTATCAAAAATTTTGCATTTGGAATTTTTAAAATATTGACATTTTTTTATCTGAATGGCATGCATATATTTATGCTACTATTATAGTATTATATTTACTAATATTTTAAACAGCACAGTTCAAAAATTATGTATATCAACCATTATGTGTCTCAAAATAATAATAATAATACGTCTAATGAGATTGTTAAAACTTTAAAATTGAACTTTTCCTTAAATTAATTTAACAAATAATCAATTAATTACCTTGCAATGTTTTTATTTTTAAATAAAATAATAAGATATTATTATAATACTGCAATAACAAAGTAAATATTTTTAGTTAGAAAATGTAAATATTTAAAAAAAACTATTTTAAAATGAATTATTTAATACGATTATAATACTTAATATTTAATAAAGAATATTTATATTTTATCTTTGAAATTATTTATCTGTAAAAAACATTTTGTATACGTCTATAAGATATTATCCATTGCAGAAATTAGAAAATGGTTATTTTATTTGAATAATAAACACAAAACAAATTTTTTCAGATGTTATTAGAAATTACATAAAACAGCCAAAATTTATATAGCTAAACTTACTGAAAAAAATTACGAAGGTATATTTACATAGAATTTTATTAAGGTTATTACAGACTTTTATCAACATTCATATTGTAGATATCATGTAAGTAAGTATTTCATTTGAAAATTACAAAAATTATAAAAATAATTCAGTTAATCACATAAATTAACCTAAACTGCAAACCTTTATACACTATCGGATTAAAAAATATCCTTATAACTTTTTATACTTGAGATAATTACTTTGGTTCATATTTCATTCACAATTTTAGCAAAGATGATTTTCATACTTATTTACATACAATTTAAGAGTTTTTTCCATTTCTAAATATTAAGATATCTATAGAATCTGAAAATTTCCATAGCATGTAACTTTTTTAAAATAATAAAATATTGGTGCCTAGAAAGGAATTTACTGTATATCATTTTAAAAAATAATTTTCTGAAATAATGAGCCCGAGGTTGAATTTGTGATGTGGTCACTTTAATATAATTTTTTTGCAAGCGAAAACTGATCAATCAAATTTATAATTTTAGACAGATTTTAAATCAGAAGTAACATCCCCACCTGATTTGAGAAATGTCATCAATAACTCATGCTAGCTTATTTATATGTGTTAGCTCGGAATTCTGAGATAAAAAATTAGTGTTGCTCATTTGTCAGAAATATAAAACATATTTATATTTTCCTTGATCCCAATCTATTAAAGAGCAGAACGACTAAGTTTAAAGTCATACTACATGAATAGAAACATTTAAAAAAATTATGAACTTAAGTTAAACGATGAATAAAAATATTATTTGGAAAATAAATAGATTAAATGTTAATGTATTAAATAAAAAATTGAATAAGTTACTAGGGTTTGATAGGAAGTATTCTAAAATTACTAACACATAAGCACTTCTTTTATTTCATTACTTTACTTAATATCAATAACACTTAAGCATTTTTTAAATCGACAAGGTTCATACGAAATATTATATTATGTTTCTGGTCTTTAATTTTGCTGATTTAATTATATCTAAAATATTTTTGGTTCTAATAATTCACGTATAGGAGAGATTATGATAGTTAAATTCACTTGCGTGAATATCACTTAATGCAATAAAATCACTTAAGGCAATAAATGATTTTTGTGTGATAATTTCAGCTAGCAAATGCATTCGGGCAGAGTTAAGATTATAACTAAATTGGCATTTTTATTTTATATTTTATGCTAATACAGCTTGCATTATAACGATGTATATAAGTTACTGAAAATATATAGGAAGTTAATTGAACAACTTTTTCTATGAAACCTAAACATTCCTAATATGTTTGAAATTTTCAAATTTTTAGATGCGTTCAATCATTTTAAGAGCTATTGATTTTTGCAAATCTTCATATTTGAAATGAAATATTCATTACTTTTCACTATTAGTTAGTATTTCATGTTTTCTCAGTTTTTTTTAAATGAGAGATACATTACTTATTAAAATTAAATGAATTGAAAAATTTAAAAAAATGATCTATTGAATTTAAATCAGATTATGGCATAAACGCCGGTACAAAATATAAATACTTCTTACACAAATATGTGTTCTACAAATAACATAGACAACATTTAATAACCAGAGTAACTATAATTAACTATAATAAGATCAAAATAACAATCTTGTTTAATACTTTATAATTATACGAATGTTAAAACAATTTTTAAAACACCTCTGAGAAATGAATCTTAAAATATTTGGAAGTTAATTATTACTTAAATTATTTAGAAATAAATTACATGAGATCTATCACATTTTAAATGAAGTTATGGATTATAAGTTTTAGACTACGTACAGAATTTCTTTATAAAATCTTATATGCATTTATTAATAAAGCTTATTACGGAAAAATTCGGTCAGACTAGAGGAAAATCAGTAGCAAAAACATATTAATTAGTACCTAATTTTATATAATTGATAAATCCAAATGAACACTTCCAGAATCATGCATTGAAGGTTCGTAATCAATTTTCTAATTTATCCAGTTAAATTATATAATTATATATCAAGAGAGACAATCAAAGCAAATATTCTCGCTCACAGTATTTGTTTAATAGCTTCCAATATCTATTCGTTGCAAAATTCGATTTAATCTAAGAAAGGGGATACTTATAATTAAATAATCATTTCCTCATTTCACGGGAAATGTTATGAATTTTATGAAACATTAATACATTATATGTGTGAATGGAAAGGTTTGATATTTAAAACAATGCATTTTTATTAATGGCCAAATTTCTACATGCAATGCAATTTAAATTTCGAAAGTATAAAGATTAATTTTTAAACATTTTTAAAAGGAAAATTAATTTACATTGAGGCATTTATAATGAGGTACACAAAAATTTATATACAAAATGAAATTTACATTGTTATTGAAAAAATCTTAATTTAAAATTAGATTTGACTTGAAATACCAAAATTTCTAGTAAAAATCTTATATCATTTATACTCTTAAAAGTTAAATCTTTACCAATGAAGTACTTTTACCATTGTGGCGTTTGATCTCAGATTACAAAATTTCTGTTATATTTTTCAAATTATGTGTAAAGCGAAATACTTGAAACTGTGAAAATATCATCATTAAAAATAAGTTTTAAAGTCACTGCAATTAAAATACCATATGAGATACATATATAATGGTTTAGCATGTGTGATTATTTATAATATGTTTTTATCTCAGAATTTGCTGTACCTATCTAATACTTATAGATGAAAAATCTTTCTTTGTAGGCTTAACATGATATATAATTTCTGGTAATTAAAGTAAATTGATTTTCATTCTATTTACAATATCATTGTTATGCTATTCTTTTTACACTTGGTATCAGTACTGAATTTGTTTTCGTAAGTAAATACACATACATTCGCGAGAAGGCAAATATTTCTTTATTTCCCAAATATAGCTCATGTATGAGTTACGCATTGATTTTACAGGGTTTTTTTTAGATTGATAGCCTTACATTATTCTATAGATTTATATTTTGGGCTGTAAAGATCATATGGTAAAAATCCCCTTTTGCTTAATATGGCATTTACACTGACGCAATATTTTTCGTAATTTTTAATTATTTAATAAGATTTTCCCTAAGACCAATGATGTTGCATTTACATAAAATAGATTGCTACATTTTTTATTTCCTTTTTATTTTTAATGGAAATAATATACTGCAATTTCATAAATTTTGTTATGATTTTGCTTATTTTTATACATCTGACGCTATATCTTTTAGATATAATTACTACACCATAAAATGCTTTTTGTAAACAATTATATTGACAGATTTCATAATTAGATGATGTCATTGATGACTTGAAAAGCAACGACATTTAAAATAAATAATTTAATGGCATAGAAACCAGTAAATTGCTCTATTAAATGTAAAATAATTTTCAAGAAAAAAATGAAGACTGATTAAGCACATAATATAATTAATTTATAGTAACACAACTAAAATTAGTTTTTATTGGTGGTTAAATTTGTACTTTAAATTACAACTTAACTCTGGTAATTAATGATGAAAAACAGATGTTTCAAGTAAGTAAAAAAAAATATTTTTAAGGAAAATTCCTTGCTCAATTTTTTCATATTTTATTTTGACTTTGTATTGTTTTTATTATTGTTAATTATACTTTATTTTATTATTTATGAGCATCAATTTTGTTTTACATTAATAAATTTTTAGGTAGAAAAAGTAATTAGTACTTATAAAATTATCTTAATAAGAATAATGGGATACAGATCTATTAAATCTCGATGAAGTATAATCTATAAATTACCAGAAAGAATTTTAATTTGCAATCTAACATAATTAAAATTGCAATATTATAAGGTTATCTCCAACATTATAGTGTTCTTTGTCATTTTATTAGTATCATATGTATTACAATGTTTTAATGAAATGTGTATATTGAAATCTGTTTAAATGTAATTAAATATTTTTGTATACAATTCATTAAAATAATTATTTTAAACAAGATAACTAAAGAGTTTTTAATTATTATCAAGCAAAACATTATTCAGAAAACATTACATAGCTATTTTTACTAAAAATTATAATTAAAATATTTAACATAAAATATTACTGTAATGTTTGATACCATATGATTATTAGTTATGTTAACACATAGAAAGTAATTAAATTTTAATATGCTCTTGTTTTAAGAATGTGTTAAATGATAAAATATAAGCGGTAAAATTCATTACCCAATCGTGTCAGTGCTAATTAAATTATGTCACTTCAAAAATGTAATTAATTCAATGGATTAATCGATTCCTCTTTTTAAAATAAGAGCTGAATTTTTTTTTACAATAGTTTTACTTTTACAGAAAATTAAATGTGTAAAATTACATCTGCATATAATCTGATTATTGAATGTTTAGAAAAATATTTATACTTATAAATTTAAATAATTTAATAGAAATCAATTAAAAATGAAGAAATACTAAAAATTAAAAGTTTCTTGAAATATGCGAGATCATAAAATTTTATTCATTTCTTATTCAACAACAGAATTTAATTAACTAATTAAAGTCTGTGTATATAGATGAGTTACACTTTTTCAGCTATGATACAACATTCCATTTATATAGTTGCTTATCTACAAATATTTAGCTTTTAAGAAAGATGTGAACATTATAGTTATGTTTGAAATATAGTTTAATTACAGTTTACCATTATGATTTTATTAATAATTGTTTTTAATTTCATGCAACTCTGAATTTTGAAATAAAAGTTAAAATAAATTAAAACACAGAAGTCTAATATTGTGTACATAATATAGAGTTAACTAGTCGATTACGAATGAAATTCTTCAGAATTTTTCATAAGTACCATTATTAAAATCCAGTGGCTACCCTAAAATAATTAATAGCATCAGGCTATATTCTGGCTAGTTATTGCTTCTGCATTATTGTAAGTCCCAAAATTTGATATTCTTACATATATAATTAAAAGTCGTGTGATGTTTCCCCCCCCACACACACACACAATTTCATCCCGATGAATTCCGAAGAAAGAGCGATTGCACAAGACAGCGTAAAACTTATATGAGGTTTTTTATCCATGGTTAACTTAATATTTTTACTATTTATAATATTTTAAAAGTTTGATTACTGTCTTTGCATTTAATCCATAACATAATTAATGGTGATTGATTTCCCTTGAAAAGTTGCGTATCCTATTATCCAGTTAATTCAGACAATGCAATATTTCCTCATAGCATATTTTGCTTCAAAAAAGATATGTGTACTTCTTATCTTCTTTCTAAAATAGTCAACTGTGCATTACCATTGTGGAATAAAGAAAAATACTAAGAAGTTTATTTCCCCTATCTTTCTACATTCCACTGTGTAATTTTTTAAACAATAAAGGCATTTTAAATATTTTTGAAAAAATGACTTTTTTCTTTTCTGAGAAATTTAGTTTCCTCATTTCTTAATATATCTTTGCTTTGAAAGGCATGTGAACGCTTATAAAAATAATTATAATTTCAATATTCAATAATTTTATACAGACAACTTTCAAGCATTGTACACCCTATTTAATTTGCTTTCAGCTAATTAATGTATAAAACTTCTTTTTGTGGTTTTAAGAAAGGTTTTAAGAAAAACTTTATGTTATTTTGAAATGTTTTAATAATTTTATGTATTTAATTATGTGATTAAAACATTCATATTTAAATTGAACTTCAACTTGATGTAGTTTTCATTTTTAACTACACCCTCGTCGAAATATATTTATTATTAAAACTGTTCATAATTACGTCTTTCTTTAACCTTCCTTAAAGTTTAGTTTGAATGTAGAAAAATATTATATTTAAATTATGAGTTCATGCTTATTTTTTCAAAATATTGAATATTATTTATCATAAATATCTAATTAAAATTCTCCTATATCTACCTATATTCATATATCTTTATAAATATATATTATTTAGATTTATATACTGTGTTTCTCAAATCTTATGTTAAAGATTTTTTATGAAATACATTTTTCATTCAATACAGAAATATATAAAAGAGAAAATAAATTAATTGCTTAGTAATTAAGAGTAAATTGAAGTTTATTGTATTCTATTAATTCCATGATAGTTTACAAATAAAAAAATTATTAAAGGATAACATTTATATCAACAACTTTGCGTATCAATTAAAACATTGCTTAAAGCAAATTATGTTATTTATTATATTGGAAAACATTAAATTAAATTAAATTAAATTAAAAGTTATGTATTAATGAAATGTATTTTCAAATTAAATAAAAGTAGTTCATAATTCTTTTACTTTATAATTAGGTGAGAAGCTTAATATTAAATGCAAAGTTTCATTATTCCCTATTTATATATTTCTGTTGGGATTGAAAAGCACAAAAACTCATAAAAAATAATTAAAAAAATAATCTGATTTAATTTTTATCAAGAAAAGCCTTAAAAGAATAGATGGACAGATGGAATTCATTAATTTATTTCACCACTAAGTATAAAAGGAAATATAAACGGATTTGATTGCTTCAAGAATCTTCTTAGCTTTTATGACTATTTCAGGAAAACGTTGAAGTGTTAAATATATGTATTTTAATTTTTCTTTTCTGCAAAAAAACACTAAAAACATTTTTGGCATTATATAATATTCATGAAAATGTTTTATGATATATTATCCATTGAATCAAATTCAGCAGATAATATATTTTAAATAATTTCATTATTTTAGCTTTATACTTCAAATGAAACATTTTAATGATAATGATAAGGTAAAGAATAACTCATCTGAAGCCATATTAGTTTCCATTTGAAAACTATACTCATTTCCATATGAATAATTGTAGCACTTATTCATAGAACACTTTAAAAAGGCTCTTTTCCTCTAAGCTGTTATCTTATCCGCAGAAATTATGCAAATCTAAATTTCCTAACAAAAGTTTTACTCAGAAGTTTTTTGTCAAGAGCAAAAAAGTTTTTTCTCTTTATAAAAATAAATAATAAATCATAATACCTTGATTGATGCGTTATTTATGATAAATACTGGTTTTATAAATTCTCAGCCAAAAAAAATGCTTTTACAATTCCTCTTGAAATGCTTTCTACAATCATATTCAGTTATTGCAGCAAATGCACTTTATTATTAACTATAAATCGTACGGTCAAAGTAGCAGTGAAAGTATTAAAATCTTCAAATAATAGATTTGTATAGTGGAAAATTTAAATTTTAATTTCTGTTCTAAAATTTATTTTAACAACCCCTTGAGTTACGTAAGGACAAAACTCTTAGACTGATTTAGTAAGATTGATGGTTTAAAAGGAATATTTGTTATAAAAAGGAGATTATTCTTAAGAAATATGAATCATGAAAATATAAGATAAAATTATTTAACTCCAATTATATTAGTCTCTTGTATTTTGTGAAACTAAAGTTCTGTGTTATCTGCACTTATTGTCTATTTCAATATTTTCATGAGTAAATTGTTACTTAAATAGATGCTTTAGAATTAGTAAAATTATTCTTCTATTTTCAATGAAAATTGTGTTTTACTTCAATATATATACATATATATAAATATGTATATATATATATAAATATAACGCATTGAAAGAAATAAATTTCAATGCGTTATATAATACGCCAAAAAATAACGCATTGAAAGAAATAAATTTATAATTTATAAAAAACGTGGTATGCTGTATTTGTGGAAACAATATATGTAATAAAAAATCATTTCACTGCGGAACAAGAAAAGTAAATTGCTGTTGTGAAATAAAAATTTATTTGAAAGTAAAATTTTATTTGGCAGTGGTAGTTTTGAATTGGTGAACATTAACTGAGCCTTAATTAAAGTAAAAAAGTATAATTTAAAATGAATGATAATATAGGAGCCTTAAAAAATTCTATTCTTCAAAATTTATCAAATTATACCAGTGATTTTCAACCTGCTCACCGTGCCCTCCATTGAAAATTGTAGCAGAATACGAAATGTCATTTTTTTAGTCATGAAAACTCATCGTCTACTCCAACCCAAAAATCAGAAAATCTTGTCTTGAAGTCCCTCAATGTTTCTTCCTTGACCATTGAGAGTCCTTCGTCAGTAATAAGAAATGGATCCCTAACCACCCGTAACTTGCTATTAATTTGTCTTCAGCAAAAAATTATATATATATATATATATATATATATATATATATATATATATATATATATATATATATATATATATATATATATATATATATATATATATACACAGTCCAGTCACATTAATGTGACCATCTGTCAAAAGCCAGAATAACCACCTTTCGCAGAGCGGACTGCTGCGAGACGTGCAGGAAGAGAGTCACTTAGGTCCCTGAAGGTGTTCTCTGGGATGTTGAGCCATGCCGACTCTAATGCCGTGGCCAGCTGCGTTAGATTACGTGGTTGAGGATCCACGGCGCGAACAACTCGATCGAGATGGTCCCACAGATGCTCGATTGGGTTTAAGTCAGGTGAGTTTGCTGGCCAGGGGAGGACGGTAAACTCATCCTGGTGCTCTTCGAACCACGCACGTACACTAGCAACTGTATGTCACCTCGCATTGTCCTGCTGGAAGATGCCATCATCCTGAGGAAAAACAATGCGAATGTAGGGTTGGACATGGTCCGCAAGGACAGATGCGTACTTGTATTGATTCATCATGCCTTCCACAATGATCAGTGAACCCAGAGAATGTCAGGAAAACATTCCCCAGACCATAATGCTCCCGAATCCAGCTTGGACCGTCCCGGCAATGGTTTCAGGGTGGTTCCTTTCCGAAGTTTCACGCCTTATACGCGAACGTCAATCTGTCCGATGGAGCATTAAACGCGATTCATCTGAAAACGCAACCTGTCGCCACTCAGTGGATGTCCAACTGCTGTACTGGCGTGCAAATTCTAGCCTTCGCCGTCGATGAACAACAGTCAGCATAGGTGCATGAACCAGGCGTCAGCTTCGGAGGCCCAGACGCAGCAATGTTCGCTGAATAGTAGTTTGGGAGACACATTTGGTAGCCCCTTTGTTCATTTTGGTGGTCAGTTGCTCAACGGTAGCCCGTCTATCTGCCCGAACGCATCTCCGCAACCGTCGTTCGCCTCTGTCATCTATGGCCCGTGGTGCACCACATTTGCCACGTCGCTGAATTTGGACAGTCCCATTTTGCCATGCACGGTACACTTTTACCACAGCGGCACGCGAACAGTTCACAAATTCAGCCGTTTCGGAAATGCTTCCACCCTTGGCCCGAAAGCCAATGATCATGCCATTTTGGACGTCGGATAAATCGCTTCGTTTCTGCATTACGCCAACGATTGATATGTTTTCTGAAGCCCTCACACACCCTTTATATACGCTCAACTGCACTGTGCTGCCACCTGCCTTCTGTGATTGGGTATTTAACTCTGACGTGGAAAGTACATGGTGGTCACATTAATGTGACTGGACTGTGTATATATATTTCAGCTTTGTAAGTTGTAACACAATCAACTACATTTGCAAACATAGTTGGGTTTTTCAACTTTAAAATTCAACTCCCCAATCCTATTTTTTAACAAATTGCATTATTTTTATAGCTCATATCAAATACATGCGTATTTGATCCTTGGAAGATTCAAATTATTTAATTTCTTGAATAAGTATATCAAGTAGCCTAATTTCCTCTCAAATAAGCCGTCGTGACAATTTTTTGGTTTCCAGTTTGTTTTTTCTAGGAAAATAGCGATTTCTTCTCTTAATGCATAAACATGTGACAAAAACTTCCAACGAGATAATCATCTTGTCTTACATTAAAATTGTAACACCGAATGTACGGCATTCATTTTTTTAACAAGTTTAGAGATCTCAATTTTATATAAATTACTGTGGTTACTACCGTAGTTCACACAATATTCAGACCAGGAATCAATTCTTTGGAAGCAACAGCTTCTATGTGGATCATACAAAATGTCCAAATCCACTGTGGTGATATTTGCTTTATAAGTGCTCTTCCGGACATTGAAACGAGAGCCATCAGTGGATATCCCGATGCAGTTTTTCCATTCTATGTTTTTTTGTTATGTTCATAATATTAATTAGGATAGCAAATAATGCGAGTGTTGTTGATTTAAGTTCAAATCATTTGTTAAAAATTAGATGTTATACTACTGGTATATCATCAAAAAATTGAACACAGCCAATGAAATGAGCATCTTTATTACAACCTGTTGCCTCATCAAACTGTATTGTAAATAAATTGTCCTGCAACTTCGAGAAAAGCTGACACAATACATCTACAGCTCACTAAGCAAAATTATTAATTAGAAAAGGTATAGACTACATAGTTTTGCAAAATTATCTAAAAAATAATTTTGATAATCTGAATCGCCGCTGGCAAAATAAGTTCTTCACCAATAGTGTCAGGCTTTTCTTATATCGGGGTACTTTATGTAAAATTCTTTAAGAGGCAATTAAGGCTTTTTCATTCACTAAATATTTTTGTAAAATTATATTTCATTTTCATATGATTTTAATTTCAATTCAAGGAATTCTCTAAGTTTGTTCTCGTACTAATATGATTCCAAATATCATTTCACGTTTCCAAATATTATATTAATTTATTTGCCTTTATGCTATCTACTGCCACTATTTTTGAATAAATGGTATTTCTCATTCATTTTTTGAGTACTAGTAAACCAAAAATTTTAGTATTCTTGACAATATTTTCTTGATTTTTTTTCGAAATCAGTCGTCTGTATTTTCGTTTGAAGAAAAAGATTTAAATATTAAATCAAGATTTGTCATTACATTTTTTTCAAATGTTAGATTATAATAGAAAGCTTAAAAACGATCCCTTCACACTTAGGAGTAGAGGGAATGAAAGAGCGGATTTCTTGGCCAGATCGGCGTCAGAGGAGGGAGTAAACTTAGGAGCAGAGCTCACATCTAGTGAGATTTATTCCCTGAGAAAAACTAAATTCAATAAGCTTATGAAAATCCCTCCCAACCATCCATGATACTTTGCTAAAAGTCCGGATAAGACCTTCAATTTTAGACCAATATCTTATCAAACTGCCTTTTCCCGCTATCTGAGTGGGCACACGAGACGAATCCCGTTTCAACAGGGACAAAGGGCATTTCCAGACTGTCCTTGGTGTTCCGTCGATATGGCCTCCCCTGGACATATCTAAAAATGCCTAAATTTAAAGAAAGACTATGTCCTTCAGGACCCAACATCTTTTTCAGCCATTTTAGATACTTTTGGTTTTATGGGGGTTGTCTAGCTAGGCTAGACAACCCCCATAAAACCAAAGTTCAGGTTGTCTAGCTAGGCTAGACAACATGAGATAAATAACAATAACAATAGAGAGCAAAATTATATTCCCATGAATCATTCAACAATTTTAGAGTAAAAAGAATATCAAAAAATACTTCATTGTATTTATTTATGAAGAAGTATGTCATTTCTATTCCAACATTCTTGTAGCGCCGGATCAGCAACAGAAAAACTCAAATCTAGCTCAAATATATTACACAATTAAAAATTATATATATATATATATATATATATATTATATATATATATATATATACATTTCATATACAAAGCTCAGCATCAGAAATATTAAAGAAGAAATTTTAATAAACATAACAAATTTAAAAACAAATTACCTTTGTTGATTAAGGATAAATATGTTAATTAATTCATCAGAATTGAAAGCTAAGAAAGAAGATGCATTTGCCAGCTTTGCTCTAATTATGTATTTATTATAAAATAATTTTATTTAGTAATTTTCAATTATAATTTATTTTATAAATAGTATTCAAATTCCTTTTTTTAAAATAAAACCAGTACACTTGTCCTTATAAGAGAAATAATTAATTTTTTTTAATTATTTATTCCAAAGAATTTACATTATCTTATAAGAAAAAATTAATAAGTAGTTAGTTATATACATTTAAAATGTTAGTCACGTTAATTACTTTTTGTTAAAATATTCATTTTTTTCATTCAGTTGACACATGAATAATTTCAATTCAGATAGAAATGCAATCAAAAATGATGTTTTATTTTAAATTCATTTTTAATGTATAATTTAATATTTTTCTACCCATTCACTATTCACTAGCAATTTCATACTATGTGATCAAAAGTAATGAATGCTGCTATATATTGGTCATATAATATATAATTGGATAAGTATATATATATATATATATATATATATATATATATATATATATATATATATATATATATATATATATATATATATATATATATATATATATATATATATATATATATATATATATATATATATATATATATATATATATATATATATATATATATATATATATATATATATATATATATATATATATATATATATATATATATATATATATATATATATATATATATATATATATATACATATATATATATATATATATATATATATATATATATATATATATATATATATATATATATATATATATATATATATATATATATATATATATATATATATATATATATATATATATATATATATATATATATATATATATATATATATATATATATATATATATATATATACATATAAAATATTTATACTTTTTTATGGCTATGAAGAAGAACAGTATTTTGAAAATTCCTTATTGAATACATTGTCTTGAACATTTAATTTGATACTTGTAAAGCATATTAAATAAATTAAAAATGAGAAAAATAAAAATATTATTTATTTTAGTAATACTCCAATCTAATCAGAATGAGATGCTTGAAAAATGTATTACTGATTATTATAATTATGATGCTTACCTTTAAATAGGATAATCATATTTTATAAGTTGAAAGGAAAAAAAGAACATAAAATTGTATTTTCAAAACATGTTTAACACTAAGTAAAGAAGATTTATTAAACAATTAGCACTTTTACATGAAAATATATTTCTGATATTCAAAAACTTTAAAAATTGAAATTTGATGATTGCTGTCTGTATTAATAATTAATATTTAACGTGCAATTAAAAATACTATTTTGAATTCAAATAAAATTGAATGACTTTTTGTTCTTTAAACCTAATATTACACACAGACACACATGCAAATAATGATTTTAATAAGATTGGTAACTTTCTAATTTAAATTAAATTTAAATGTTTTATTCATTAACTATATTTTTCAACATTGGTTATCTGTAAGAAAGGTTCTCTGTATTAAGAAATTTTAACCAATAATTTTTATGACAGATAAAACAGAAATGCCATGTTTCTTTTCCCATTATTATAAATTATTCACGGAAAACCATGTCAGATTAAAAAAAACCTTATTACCTTAAGAAGTTAACGGAATAACAGTGACGTAAAGTAGAAGTAATTGCATTTACTTGTTCTTCGTCTCACGTTAACATATCCTTTATTCACTACAGTATGTTAGTTAAAGGAATTTTTTCGCCATTATGTGTCAGCAACATTTAATGTTTAGTTAATGAACTTTAATACTATACTTTAATTAATTCTTCATTAAGGATTTTATAAAAATTGACGCTTGTAATAAAACATTATTGCATTTTAACGAAAGAAAAATATATTAGACTAGTAACGAAACACGTTGTTTCCCAAATTTTCACACACACTCAAATTTATACTTCTTTAAGATTAATTTATACAGATTAAAACAATTTTTACATTCTTTGTATTTTCGTTCTTTTTGACTAGTTATTTTAATTTCACTTGTTTTTTTCACTCACTTTTGTCCATATTGAATATCAGTTTTTATAATGCATTTTCTTAATGAATAGAGAGATGTTCATAAATAATACTAACATCTTTACGTAATATATAAGTTGTTTTCAAATATTTGTTTTTAGTTTTCTGGTAAACCAAATATTGGTAAAATAGCAAAATGCAATCTCAAAAAATAATATTTTGAAATAAAAATAAAAAAGCAAACATGGATTACTAGTATATGTGTTTAATATTAGCATATTATTAGTTAAATTTTTATCCAACATGTTATTATTTTATTGTATGCAAAATATGCTTTTTACTCCATCATATTACGTAAAGTTCATATGCATATTATGAAAAATAACATTCTTTCTCATTAATATAATTAATTGTATTTACTTTAAGCTTTTTATCCACTTTTGTAAATTGTTTTGTACAAACTGGAACAAAAAAATAATGATGCAAAAAGCTCCCAATCCTAACAGAAAAATTGTAGCTAAACATGAAAAAATTAATGCAGAAGACAACAAGTTTGAATTTTTTTTAGTAAATTTATTTACATATAATTTAAAAAATCGTATTTTGATGTTAAAATGTTCTCATAAAATAATCAAATTTATTTCAATAATAAGTTTAAAATTAGAAATACACTTAATTTAGGAAAATGTACCAAACTTGGTGTCTTCAACATTCACTCATTTGAAATAATATTTTTTGAATAAAATATGAACTAAATCTTTTACACTCTGCCAAAGGAATTTAGAGCAACACAAAAATAGTTGCACTTATAAAATTACTGTACATAATGTAATATGATGTTTCTAATATTTCAGTTAAGTAAAAGATTTAATTTCTTAGATTAATTTCTTAGACTCATTTTTTAGAATAACACATTTTACCTTATTTTTAAACAATGCATATAGATAGTAAAATAGAATATTCATTGTAATAGAGTAATAGAAATTAAAAGAAATATTATATAGAAATATTTAATCTTATAGAAGCACTGATTTTTTAATGATATGGATTTATTAGAAATAAAAAAATGATATTTAAAGTCAAAAATTTCATTGTTTTAAAATTTTACTTTTTAAACATTTCTTTTTTAGATCTTATTTATACAACAAATAACTTATACATAAAAAGGAAGCATAAAAACTTTAATCTATAAAACTGAATTATAAATTGAAGTTTTTAGAAATTCCTTTTGTAAAGATAGAACTTTAAAATATGAAACATTTGAATTTTAAAAAAGTTGTATTTTGGTTTTACTTTTTTATCTGCACAAACAAAACTGTGAATGCGTTAACTTTAAAAAATGATATTTTAAATATAACTTGTAATTAATTAATATTTATTAAAGAAAATATCTAATATTTCTAATTTCTTTCTCTTAATATTCGACTCTCTTACAAAAAAGTATATTATTACAAAGTAATATCAATATGATTGATACTCCCTTAAAATTAATTAATCGTGTTATAACTTTTTCTACTGAACTTTATGAATGTAAAATGTACTGTTTGCAGAACAAAGCAATTTAACAATTATTATTAATAATCTGGAGAAAAGAATGTGTAGCATACATTGATGATTAAATATTTCTCTTTTTCCCACTCCTCTCTCTCTGAAATTATTATTTTTATTACATAATATCGATTCCAAGAGTGTTCATTAAGCTTTTAAAATCACTTGTTCTGAGTAACAATTAATCTGACAATTTAAATTTGATTAAAATATCTCTAGAATTCATAAAAATTGTTAAACTATTTTGATATTTAAAATTCAATTTCATTATATTTTATGTTGTTTTATAACGGCTTCTCATATACCAATATATTAAGCAGTATATCTAAATACTTGATTTATATTAATTCAATATTTATAACAAGCTATGATAAACATTATTCTAAAATTGTTATCAAGATAATGTGAGAGAGATCTGGAATATCAACTCTTGAAAATTAATCATAATGTAGTTATTACATATATTTTCGTGTAAAAACTATAAAAATACTGTGATTTATAGCCACTCTTTTGAAACCCTTGTGAAAAATGCATTTTTAACCAAAATTTTCAATACAAATATCTTTTCTTAATTATCAAATGATAATTTTTAGCCTTTCTTTTAAATTTAATATTAACATGAATATGTAGAAATATTATATATAAATATAGTATTTTACTTATTAATCTATAAATGAACTCTCTTAGCAAATTTTACAAAATATAGACAGTAATATCATGTATACCAATTTTAATATAAAACATTTTTATCCAAACATTTGTAAAAGGAATCCCATCTTCTATGACATAAGATTATATTAAATTAGTGTAACATCAAAAGAATTATGTTGAATATGTTAAGCAAAAATATCTATCAAATCTTATGTACCTAAAAGATTTATCTCATCTAAGTATGTGAATTAATAATTTGACAGACTCATTAGTGACATCAAAATTGTCGATAGCAAAAAAAAATAAATAATGGGAAATGTTCGTGTCTTAAGAGGAGATCTTAATCCTTTAAAGCAAATAAATTTTACCTCTCAATAAGTTTCTAGGAATGAAATTCCCTAAAATAGTAAACCGATAAAGGGAATAAAAAATTTTTATTATAAGCTGACATTTTTAAAGTAAATCCAACTGTAATTTTTTTAGCTGAAATGCTAAATAAAAATATTTTGTTTTACATTGACAATTTACTTTATATTGTTTCCGAAGATATGGGCTAATTTGTTTGAATATCTTCAGATACATATATGAGCTATAAGTATATAAATGTATATTTACAAATACATATTTGTATATAAACATATATACACATAAATCAATGCATATATAAATACCCATATGTAGATACACATTCACTTAGTTTAACAATAATTTTATTGGAATACAATTTATGCCATTTAGATTACAAATTATTCAGAATTAAAAAGAAAATTTTTTTAGTGAGATCTTATTTATCCCTACAAAAATTCCTATTTAAATTAATATTCGTTGTTAAACTTTATTTTTAATGCTAATTAATTGTTTTGCTATGCAATTTGTGATTTAATTTCACGATATATATTTTTTATATTCCTCTCAAATAAAATGAAATTCAATTCATGAGTTTTTACTTCATATAGTTCAGGATAGCATTTTACAAAAAAAAGAACAGAATCAAATAAAATAGTTCATTTATAGGAATAATTTCTATCTCTCTCATCAGTAAAAAATATTAAATTTATCCATGCTTTTAAAATTTAAATTTTTAAAACTTATTTTATATTTCTTGAATTTATAATTTTATTTATTTTATAATTAAAATTATTAAGTAAAAGAATATTTCTTGAAGATCAATTACTGAGTGAGATGGATGAGAGAAAAAGATCAATTTAATTAAATGTGAATCCATTGGTGTTAAGTAAAAATATGTCGATTATTAAATTATAATTTATAGGGCTAATAAGTTTTAAATGGCGGTAATTGGAATTTAAGAAAGTAACAGGTTTATTAGAAATAAATTACACAAATTATTAAAAACAATATGGAAAATAATTTTTTGTAAATATGATAAAATATTTGAATGGCTTTAAAATTTTAAGTATAAAATCTCGTTTCCGAATTTTTATAAAATAATTTCTGTACAATCTTCAGATTTATTGATTGTATTCTGTTTAATAAATAATTATATGATGTACATAAACTATTGAAATTATTATATCAAATGAGAATGCAATTAATGACTAGAAATTTGTAAACGTATGTTACGCCATAGTAAAAGGATTGTTTGGTTAGTGTACTACACTTCTCAAACAATTTGAGGATATTGAGGTTGTTCGTTGATCTTGAGTTTCGTTTTGTTAATTTATTCATCATTGATAGACGTAGTACATCATATGAGATAAAATGGCATTTGTTTGGCAGAAAAATACTTTTTAGAGAGCATTTTGGTACAAAAAAAAGAACAATGTGTGTATATGAGAAAAACATAACAATGGTGCTTCATAAAAGAAAATAGTTTTATTAGGGGACGTAATTATCCCGGAGGGCCAGCAACGTTGAATACTATTGAGACATCGAGTCAATGAGGCTATGAAATGAGGAGCTGAAGTATTCTCTCTCTTTTTCCAGAAATGTTCTTTCCATTTCATAAAACGTTTGTGGGATCAGTAGGTTTCTAACACATTTCTGTTGAGAATAACGCAAGCATGTTTTGTTGGGTTCATAACCGAGGACACACTGACATCTCATCTGTATGATTCTTTTCTCCACAAATTAAATCTTTATTTGATTTAGTATGATGTGGTCTACAATTTGCATTCATTAACATGATGTCATTTCCAATAGCCGCAGTGTAAAGGACTATAATAGGATTGAGGATACGTTCACCATATTAGCTACTTGTCAGAGATTCATTTCAAATGATATGGGGAACAGTGGCCCTGGAAAGATTCCAACATAAACTAGTTATCCCCTACCACCAAACTATGCATTTTGATGCAGGAACGGAAATTTGTTTTTGGTGCCAAGCTCTCTTGAAATGAAAATACGATTAATCAAGGTGAAGAAAATAACGGGACACGTCATGAAAAAGAATATTGCACCATTTATCACACATCCAATTCCCACACTATGTTGCCCACGAAAAGTGGTCATGATGATATCTTAATGTTAGCGTGACATATATCATTTGTCGGTAAGTATGCTTACCTAAAGTGTGAAGATGGTTATTGTTGAAACTGAATTGTCAGTAGCCGATCAAAGGTGTTGAATAAGAGGAGCATTCACGTTTCAGTATCTGTGAGTCGTTAGGGTTAAATAACGGTTTTTTTTTTGTATGTCTACAACGTTGCCTTGATCTTTGTCCGGTATTTCCAGTCTTTAAATAACGCTTCGAAATTCTAAAACCCCACTTCGTGAAACTCTTCTACTTTGGATTATGTTTGACTCCCACTAAGCGGCCGACAACTATCCATGTTTTTGATTCGATAAAATGACTTAGTTGAGACACCGCACCCGTTGAAACAGGGAGCTTACTGAGTGTCAACCAATCGTTTTACATTATTTTAAAATTCAAATTTCATTCATTGTCACTTAATTGCTGTCTTTGATGTCAGTCGCAAAATTTGTAAATGTTAATCTTGAAATTTGCATGAGAAATTTGAAAATGAGAACAAATTTCCATTGTTACCTTCTTCTTTCCTTTTAGGTAACAAATATTAGTTGTACGATTTTTTAAATCTATTCACAATATCCTTTAAATATTTTTAGCAGTTTGTTTCTGCAAATAGTCTTTTTGAATATAGAAAAACTGACTTCAATTTTAATTAATTTGCTATCAATAACTTTAGCTGTATAATGTACAAAACTGAATTTTAAAACAATAGTTAAATAAAATACATATAAAGATTTTGATTTACTTATGTAAATGTTTATACAATTTCTGCTAAAGTACGCTGAAAATAATCATATACCCTGATGGCCACCCAAACTGCAACACCAAGAAAGACAAGATATATCGCAACAAAATTTATTTGTAAATAATATGTTGACCAAGTATCAAATGATTAAATTTACAGATTTCTATGAAGTGTGGTTCCTGTAATATTCCATTGCCAGAATAGCAGCCATTGTTTGAGATCACCACTAACACATGTCTCTGCAGTGATTAAAAGAAATTTTGGATGTTTTCTTGGGGTACAGCAGATTAAGCAGCTATCACAAATTGCCAAATTTGATCTGGTATAATGTAAGAAATGTGTATAAATTGAGTATGTAATTTGGGTCAATGATTGAGCAACCATGGGTCACCTGTTTTCTATCAATGAAAGATCCAGAAAGCGAGACCTGAGAGCGAGGCCAGTAACTAAATCTGGCGATTGACGAAGAACCCTTGGACAATGCGTGTCACGTGTGGTCACACATTATCCTGTTGAAATATGACTTTAGGCAAGCCCTAAAAATAAGGAAGGACAACTGCTCTAAAACCTTGAGACATTGCGCTGTCTGTTTAAAATACCAGCAATGCGTATTAAAGGAGTGCGAGAATGATATACAATACCATACTATACCGCAATACCCAGTGCAAGACAAGTGTGGCGGTACATAACGCAGTTATTCAGCATTTTCTCTCCACGGTGTCTCCAGACTTGAATGCGACCATCGTGGTATTACAGACAAATGTGTGACTCGTCAGTATATGCAATTTCTTTCCATTCTGCCATTTATATCCTTTTTATTGGCGGTAGAGACGTTTGTTGTTGTCTGTCAAGGGTAGACGAAGCAATGAACGGCTTGTGAACAGACCGCTCTGCTGTAAGCGGCGTCGAATGATACGTGCAGACAATGGATAATGCGTTACAGATTGAACATGCTGTGCTTTGGTTCGTGATGTGGCTAAGGGATCCGTCACTGCCATGCGCACAATTTGCATGTCATCACGTGAAGTGGTGTACTGAGGTAGATGCGATTGAATATGTCTGTGCGTCGTACCCTCTTGCATTCAACGATCAAATTTCTGAATTACAGTTGTTTGGTTTCGTCTACATGATTATCGATTTCCCTGAAAGGTAATAAACAATCTTGGTAGGCTACTATCCATCCTGAGTCAAACGCGGATACTTTATCAAAAAATAACAGCTGTTTTCTTTGAGGCATAATTTCTCATTTAAAAAAAACTGTAAGAAAAAAACAATTGCTGAATTTGAAATTTTCAAAATTTCTAAGCCATAAATAGCGCTTTGAAGTGGGGCCACAGGTGATTGTGATGTGTATTCCTATCATTTACATCACCACCACTAATTTATGTTGTAAATTTTATGTTATTTGCATGCTTCCTTCTGGGTGTTGCATATAGGATGGCCAGTAGAGTAATAGACATTACAAGTTTTAGGGGACATTGTAAAATTACTTTCAATGAAATGGTTAATTTACCAGTTAAAAAAGTGATGTATTTAATATTTCAACATGTGAATCACATATTTTGAAATTCTTCATTGATATTATATATATATATATATATATATATATATATATATATATATATATATATATATATATATATATATATATATATATATATATATATATATATATATATATATATATATATATATATATATATATATATATATATATATATATATATATATATATATATATATATATATATATATATATATATATATATATATATGTATATATATACATATATATATATATATCATAACTGGAATGAAGTATTTATAATTTCCAGAAATACTAAATCAATTAAAAAATTATGTTTAAAAATTGTAGATTTAAATTCATTCACACTTTTACGCCAACATTAAAATTCCTCTACTTTGTACTGGACTTGGTAATTTTAAAAGTAATTATTATTATAAAGTAATTATTACTAAAAATTATATTATCTTATTAATAAATATATGTATATTCTTTAAACTAACATTTTCATTGATTTTGTACCATTTAACACCTGTATAATACTTGATATTACACTGGGAATTATGTATTGATATTACAAATAAAGTTAAACTATGTATTCTTAAATCATTTAGATTATATGATATTATTTTCTTTCAATTTCAATTTCATTTAATCACAAAATTGCATCAGCTGAAATTTCTGTATAATATTAGTTATTTTGAATTATACTGAAACGTTTGCATTAATGTGCTTTATTTTTCAGCCCTAGATTTATTTTTCAAGAAGAACTTGATAATATAATTTGATGAAAGCGATAAAGAATGATGAATTTTTCTTTGAACCATTAATGAATCTATTTTTAAGATACTCATTAGTAGAGAGTTAATGGATTATGAAAGTAAATGTAGTCAGACTTACAATATGGAATGTGGTTTTCTAATAACCTCAAAAAGATTTCTAAAAAAGTAATTCATTAATTTATGTATTTTCCAGAAAAGGTCTTCTGGCCTTATTTTTTAACATCCGTAGAAGTATTTAAACTGAAGAAATAAATTTTTAAAAAAGTTGAAAGCTATAATATATATATATATATATATATATATATATATATATATATATATATATATATATATATATATATATATATATAAATATATATATATATATATATATATATATATATATATATATATATATATATATATATATATATATATATATATATATATATATATATATATATATATATATATATATATATATATATATATATATATATATATATATATATATATATATATATATATATATATATATATATATATATACATATATATTATGTATATATATTGATTAAAACAAAGAAAAAATTAAGTATATGAATAATTTTTTAATTTTTTCTTACACTTAGTTGTAGAAAATGATGAAAATTATAATGTATATAAGTTTTCTCTCATGAATCATGTGTAAGGAAAGTTATTATTACTTTTATAAAGATTAACTAACAAAAAAGAAAAATGTTTTATTCAGTTTTAATAAATAAATAATAGTTGCATCAATTGATATAATTATTTCTTTCATTTAAAATTTATTATTTAGTTGTTTGTTTCAGGAAATAAAAAATTTATTTTGAGAATAACTCTTATAAAAAATTTATAAGAGTTATTCTGCATATTTTACAGAGAAACAAGTTTTTAAAATCCTTAATAAACCTTTATATAAAATCTTCATAAATCAATACAAATTTCTTAACATAAGATTAGTTTGTTCAGAGAAATATTGAACCATAATTTTAAATTATGTCAGATGAAAATTATATCCTTTTTAATTAAAAATGATAATTAACAACAGCAAACATAGCTAAATTTACCAGAACAGTGTATTTCTGGCATGCTCTATTATTCTTTTTGCTCATAAAAAGTGCAGTTTTCTTTAAAGAAATTTTTGTTCTCGTTCAATTAAAATATCTAAGAATATGTGTCAACAAAGATTACAAGCTAAAAATCCCATGATTCATGTGCAGGGTGAAGAGAAAAGAAGAAAATATAAAGGAAGAGAATAATTGCTTTTACTTGTATTTAAGCTGGCAAAAGAATTCCTTCATTCTTCGACACATAAAATATATTTCTAAAATTTAATTTGAAGATGCGCTTTCAGTTTCTTAATTCAGACTTAGCGGTTCTTAAAAAAATGTCTAAGCCTTTTTAACATAATTCATTATAAAATAATAGAATTAAATCATTCAAGTAATTGCATAATGTTATTCCTTAAATTATATCCTTGTTTAATTTAAGTTCATTAGTTACATAAACGAAAAATAAGGAAAAAATATCTATAATATTTTTGTTAATATGGATTTTTGTGCAGATGTTTTTGCATATAAATATAAAGCAATTTAAAAATATAAAGCAAATTAAAAGGTATAATTAGTGTTTGAAATATTTGTGTAAAATTTGATCTTCTGGTGGTTTTATAGAAATAAAATTTAAATTTTGATATTTACCAAATTTGACTAAATGCTAATGGTATCCAAGTAATATATCGATGCATTCGTTATTAACCTTTCTGTTTATTATAGCTATTAAAAACTCAGTTAGTTCCGTGTAATTAATTAAAACATTTATCTCTCGTAAAAAAACTGTGTAAAGATCGGCTGAAGAAAAGTGGCTGAAGACAAGCCTATTCTTAAAACCTAATTCAAAATAATAGAATAATAATTTCCGTATTTTATTAAAAAATAGAATGAGTAAAAATCATAAGATATTTAAATTTATTAAATTAATCATGCATGATTCTTTATAAAGCTAACAGTTTAGAAACTTTACATACTAAAAAACAAATGCTAACATTTACAGATGAATAGAACTATAATGTTTTTCATCATTTTGGTTTGGGCACTTCTATAAAAAACTACAGTTATTTAAAATTTGAATCCAAATATTAAATCAAATTACCCTTTCAGACAATAATTTTTGATTTTTACAGTCTATAATTTAAAAAGAAAATTGAAAAATTGAGTAATATATTTATATATACATACATATATATATATATATATATATATATATATATATATATATATATATATATATATATATATATATATATATATATATATATATATATATATATATATATATATACAGTCCCATGAAGGGGAAAACATTGCTCATTATTGATGAATAGCAAAAAATGCCTATTTTTCAAATTATAGTTATTGATAATCATAATACTGTACTGTACTATTGGATGTTAAAATGAATTTTTAAATTCATCTTTTTATCTGCAATCATTGCTACCATTCAGTAAAATATTCCATTTTAGATGTATTTTCCCTATGCTCAATTAAGAATTTTCTTAATTGTCTCAGTTTAGATATGGATGAAAAGTTTAGACTAAGACTAGACTTTTGGGTTATATGAAATTTACATAAGCATTATAATATATTTTCTGTAAATATGTTATATAATTATTGGTGTAAGAAGGTAACTGAATAAAATATAACTGCACTAATTTTAATAATTAAATTAATAGAACCAATATAAATTAAACTTCTGAAATCAAGATTGGTTAATTCATAAAATTGATATAAATAATAATTTCATCAGGTGTAAGTTAAAATCCTTTAAGTGAACACAATTTAATTATATATAATTCATCATAAGTAATTTCATGAAAATAAAAAGTTTTCCAAAAATGCTTGTGTGAAATTCTTTCATTTCTCAGTAAGTTGTGAAACATTTTGCATAAAAATTTCTATTATTTTTATGTCTTACAGACTAATCAGATAAAAATCTACAAATTAATCACTTAAACAGATTCTTACCATGCAATCTACTTTTTGAAATATAAGAAATTGAAGATTAATAGAAAATGCTTTGCTAGCAATGATAATTTTCCATAACATGTTCCAACAACATTCATGATAAATTATATCTTTTAAATTTTTCATAAGAATTTTGACATTTCAAAATGTTGTCGGCATTGTAAGAATTCCATATTTCGTATAAAGTTGCATATTATCATAAATCACGTATCTCATTTTTTTGTGTAATAAAAGGAAAATCTTTATTTATTTGTATGTTTAAATATATATAACTTATTTATATTTTAAAAGCTCTTTTTGCTCAGTCTATAAAAATATCAATGAACAAATAAGTATTTTTGCCTATAAATATTATCCAAGATATTTTTTGTTTTAAAGTTAATTTTTTGATTTGAAAGCATTCAAAAATTAGCAATTTAAGATTGACACTTATTTTTTTATGATAATAATTATAATATAAGCTCTAAATATTATTATAAACTTTTTTAAAATTTTATCGTAAGGAGATAAATTTAAATTTATCACCGTAAGATAAAATATTTCAAAATGAAATATTGTTTTAACACAGTTATAAATTAAACTTTTTCTTTCCGAATTACTTTTCTCAAAATTTAATAACGAAACACTTTTTGCCTAATATATTTTTCTATTATATTTTGATGCAAAATCGTCACTTCACATACATCTTTAACTTTATCTCTAATTGCAACTGTATGAATGTTTCGAAAATATGTTGAAAAAACCCACATACATAAGTAATATCCAAAAGCTTATAAAATTATTAAACCAAGGCAATTAAAAGTGATTTGTATTAAGATTTTGGAATAAAATGCATGTAAATTTTAAAAAATACCAGAAAATATTTACAAACATTAATTTGATATAATAAAGGATTGCTTTCTTGTACGCAGTTCCAGTAGTAATTGCACAAAGAATAAGTCTAGATACATTTATTTAGCAAAAGAACAGAAGTCAATGAAAAAAGGAACATAATTATTAAAAATTATTTTTATAATTCAATGGATTTAAATAAACCCACGCTATACTAATCTGTCCCGAAATTTAATTGTTAAAATTAGGTGGTACTTAGAACACCAAATATTTCACTAATAACATTTTATCAAGTAGTATAAACACATGATTCTAAATATAATTGTAAATAGGAATAACACAGCTTTCAGTTTCAGGAACATATGTTTATTAATATTATTAAAGTTCCACATCACAATATATAACAATATAGCGGCACATTACATACAATATTACAAAACATGGCCACACAAAGAAAGAAGCAACGAACAAATCCCCTTCAATATCTGAAGTGTTCTCAAGTGTCTTTTTGGGAAATTCACTTGTTGCGCCTAGCGCCATCTACCCACTTAAGCAGGGAAAGTAGCTGTAATTTTACACGCTACAGTACTAATTTAATGGAAAGATTTTGTCTTCAGTTTTTTATCCCAATAGATTCAACTGTGTTATGAATTTATAAGACGTTTTAATATTGATATCAAGAATTTCGCTAAAACACTAAATTGTCAACACAAATTATAAACAGATAAAGATAAATAAGATATTTAAATCAATCCCAGAAATTAGGCTTTTTATTTTAATGTATTCAAAAGTACGTTTTTACCACATTTTTACACATAAACCATAAACTGTCATATATGTCACACATAAACTTTTATTTACATATGCTTAAAAGGCAGTCATATTCTGAAAAGAAAAATATGTTCAAATTTATGTTTATTAATTATTTCACTTGGATGTCATAATGAAAGTGTTAATTTTGTTTTCAAAAATCACGTTGTCAGGCATGTCAGAAGTAGATGTACAGGGTGATTATAAAAAAACTTTGCCAACATCTGCACTTCTAGCGTCCATTCTATTTAACCGATCAAGATGAAATTTCAAATATAGTTCTTTTGAGATATGCGCTCGAGATTCTGTGAATGGCAACACAGTGGCTCTCGCGGTTACAGTTATAGTGACAGAAACTCGAAATTTTCGAATGGCAACGCCTACTTTTTACCATCGCAAAATGTTCAGCACATGCGAAAACCCTAAATAGTGTTGAAACGGTACCGATATGTCTGTCTAAAAACGGACGTGTTCTGCAAACACAAAAAAGAGTTCTGAAAACCGGCCAATAAAACACGATCTGGGCGCACGCAATAAATTTGCATGTGACAGAGTCAAGAAACCAATCACAGAACGCCGGTCGCCAGATATTCAGCGTAGGAAACCTATAAAATACCAAGCGGGTATGCGAAGTCGTCATTCGGGAACCCATGCCGACGATATGAGTCTTCCTAGGAAAGTTCGTGGTGAATTGATCAAACTCTATTACCAAAATGGGATGAACGCTGCGGAAGCCTTGCGTGTGTATCGCCGCAATCATCGACAACGACGCGGCCCATGTACTCTGCAAGCTCTGCGTGATTTAGTGCGGAAATTCGAAGATACAGGCTGCACCTGTGACAAACAGCGCTCCGGACGGCCAACTGTTTCTGAGGACGCTGTCATGGAAGTGCACCATACAGTGACTGCAGGACACACAGAAACCGCAAGAGGCATAGCGCGCGTGTTGGATATTCCGAACTCAACGGTCCGCAAGCTCTTGCGCTCGGTACTTCACATGTTTCCCTATCGGTTCCAGCGCGTCCAGATGTTGGAGCCGGTTGACCCACAACAACGTCTGGACTTCGCAAATGCATTTTTGTTACGATATGATGCGGATAACGACTGGCCACTTCGCATACTATGGACGGACGAGGCGCATTTCACCTTAAATGGCAGCATTAACACAAAGAATTGTGTGCACTGGGGAGAGACGAATCCTCATGCTGTGGCGCCAGTACCATTATTTGACACCAAAGTGATTGCGTGGTGCGGCATTACAGCTACATTTGTTCTGGGCCCGTTCTTCTTTGAGGAAACGACCCCGACTGGCCCTGCAACATGTTCTGCAACGGGCCCTCGGTATGCAGCCATGCTGAAAAATTATGTCTTACCGGAGTTGCGTCGGCTGACTGCACTCAATGACATTGTTTGGATGCAAGATGGCGCACCTCCACATATGGCGAGGTCAGTTAAAAGGCTCCTGGATCACATTTTGGTGATCGCATCATCTCACGCTATTATCCTTTTCCATGGCCTGCGCGATCCCCAGATCTGACGCCTATGGATTTCTGGTTTTGGGGCTATCTCAAATCCAGAGTTTATCTGTGCAATCCTCAAACATTGTCGGACTTAAAGGATTCTATACGGCGTGAGATTGGAAACATCCCTCGTGCCATGTTGCGTGCAGCGACATTGTCCACCGTCTCCCGCATGCAATGCGTAATTGCCTGTGATGGCACTCATGTGGAAAATGTTTGAAATTAATAAAGATTTTTTTCTCTATGTGTTCTCATCATTGAGCAGTGTCTTGTCTCTGTCGTATGCATTATTCCTCAGTGCGCCTTGAAGAACTGTTTGTATGTGTATAACACGTCGGTTTTCGGACATATCGGTACCGTTTCAACGCTATTTAGGGTTTTTGCATGTGCTGAACATTTTGCGATGGTAAAAAGTAGGCGTTGCCATTCGAAAATTTCGAGTTTCTGTCACTATAACTGTAACCGCGAGGGCCACTGTGTTGCCATTCACAGAATCTCGAGCACATATCTCAAAAGAACTATATTTGAAGTATCATCTTGATCGGTTAAATAGAATGGACGCTAGAAGTGCAGATGTTGGCAAAGTTTTTTTATAATCACCCTGTAGAATGCACTTAAGAAAATGTAGTGCACTTCCACTCGGAAATGTTTAAAATATATTTTGTAATTATAAAATCATTCATAAAATTACAAGCACATTTCCGCTTATCTTAAAATCTACTTAATTGGATATCGATTCTTAAATAGGTACATAAAGATCGGAAATATCGGATCTTTATGTACCTATTTAAGCAATAAGTTAAAATTAAACGTGACTGTTGCATTTATAACAAAATTAATTTGAAAATCATAGGAACCAAATAAAAAATCAAATATCTTGAAAAGCAGGAAAATTTAACATTTTGTTTAAATTTTTACTAAATTTAAAAACCATATCAAAATCATAAATTGTATGAATAGAAAAGGCATTCTAAAATATAAATTTATCAATAAAGCTTTATTTAATAAATTGTACTCATTCATTGTTTTCCAGCATTGATTGAATCAAATTAAATGCAAATAATAAAGTTGTATTAAATATATGCCTTACATATGTATTTAAATGTCACCTATTATGATTAATGCTGTAATCAAATAGAGAAATATGAATCTTATTTTGTAAATGATGTTAGAGTCTTACATTGAAATAAAGAATTTCATAAAAAAGAGTATAAATTCATTCTTGTATATTCTATTATAATAACAGAAAAGAATTTCATTATTTTCAAATTAATACATAAGTTTTGTGATTTACTTCATTACAACATAACTCATTTACTTTTATCTCTGTGAACTCTATTCTAATTTGCATAATTAAATCACTGAAGACTAATGACATTAACAGATGTGTTATTTCTCCACTGTTCATTATATCTTATTTAATGATGCATTTGATTTTTACGGAAACTTTCCATTTCTACCAACGAGAATGTCATTACTTTTGCAATGTTGTCAATTAAGATAGTTGTGAAAATCGCACATTCAGTGATTTGTTGGTAGATTCAAATAAAACTACATTAAATATAAAATATTAAGTATTCAGTGACGATACATATTCAGAAGATATTACTGATTAATTATATGCATTTATATATTTTTTAATATATGCATTAAAATGTTTAACATTTATTTGTGTAAATTATTTCTTTGACTGATTAAAGTTACTTTTATTATAAAAAACTGTTATGGTATTGTTAAAATTGTTTTAATTTCAACATTACCTCTTAAAAAATAAAAACTTCAAATTAACATGAAAAACATTTTTATCTCATGTATGTATTATGACATTTGCATTTTAATTATTTCTTACTTTATTTTAAAACAAAAGAAAATTAATGTTTAGTTTACATATTAAATAAAATGACATTTTTAATATTTCATTTTTGATGATATATTAAAAAATGTCATTTTATTTATTGACATTTCTATTAATGATGACATTTTTTAATATTTCCAGAGAGTTTAAATTTATATTGCGCTCAAATTGCTGCAAAGTTTAAAAATGAAATTATATTTTAAGTTGCTTAAATAAATTTACTTTTTCTAAATGTAATAAATCATTTAAAGCAAATTACAATACATATAACTGACAAAAAAGGATTATTATTTATCAAACATTACCTTCTTCATTTTCTGTTATTATGTATTTTATGTTTTTTGGTGTCTAATTTTAAAAAAGATTGCTTTTATCTATTCATGAATCTATGTCTTTTTAAAATAATACTTTATAAGTAGTAAAATCACAAAATAGTTATAATTAATAATAACATTTATTGCTTAATTTAATACATTTAATTATTATTTTATTGAATAAATAATTATCACTCAGTTTGAATGTTATAAAAATATTTAAAAAACAATTATTGAAATCAGCCGATGAAATTAATAGTTGAAAGTGCTGCATAATACGACAAATTAAAAATATCAAAATTCATTATTAGGGCTAAAAAATATAAGATTATGTAATTAGGAATTTCTCCTCTTTCTTATTTTAAACAATTATACAAAAAACATCAGTAATATATTCTAATTCTGATATTCGTTAAAATTTAATTTTAAAAGCGTTTGTCATGAGTTACTAAGTGCTTTTATATTTGTATTTTCACAAAAGTATAATAATTTCCTTCTATAATTCCTATTGATCACAACTGAATAAAAAGTTTAGATCTTAACATTAATGAAGATTTCTAAACATGAACTGTGGAAAATATTGGAAAACTAGGGCTGTAATAATGTATTGACTAAAGAATTATCTTTTTAACATTAAAGTAACAGGTATAAAAACTTTATTGTAAAATTCGAAAAAGTTTTTTTAAACTTTTACTGTTATTGTACTTTATGTTGCCTAAAATTTTTATCCAAATTTTGTGAATTAGAGATATTTCTGTTTGGTTTGTGTTAAATAGATTTTGGCAAATTTCATTTTCAATCTTTAAAAATTCTATCCTAGCTCAATTGAAAAATTAGCAAAAATATAAAATTTTCTAGCCAAAAGAATGATTTTGAAATCGACAAATACAAAGATGGCTATATTTTTTTTTTACTTTGGATGGGCGCATGTACTTGCTATTTTTTTATCTTCTATTCAAATAAATTTTAAAAAGTTTACAATTAGTATTTTTTCATTTCTTTAGCAATTTTTTATAATTTTTATTGGGCTATTTAGTCAACAATCATAATTTCATTAACTAAGAGAGTTTTTTATTTTTGAAGAAAATCAGTGTATTTGTGTATTATTTACACTAACAACTATAAAGGCAAGATCATACATAATTTTAAAAATACAATAATACTTTCGTGGTCAAAATGAAATTTCTATCTCAATTTTTATGAATATGAGATAATTTACTGGCATAAAGCGCTGGAGCATTAAATGAAAACGAATTACAATCATAAACAGCTCATGATCTATTTAAAAATATAATTACAGATACTAAATTTAATTATTTCAAGCCAACTTTCTAAAGTTAATTTTAACTATAAAATATTTGTGGTAAGTTAAAAGCAGAAGTGATAAAAACATCAATGATTATTTGTAAATATAAGTTATTGTTGTATTTAAAAAAATGAACTATTTTATCGCAGCAGTTGACACTTATTGATAAAATAATTCATTAAGCTTAGTATTATTGTTAGAAGTTAGATGATTATAAAAAATTAGTTAGATGCTATTACATTTCTGTAATTGTCAAATAAAATTAAAATAAGAATTAATTTTTTTAAATTTTATAAAGAGTATTCTGAAATTAAATTTCATCTCAATCTTCAGTATTCATATGTTTTACAAAATCTCCCAAGTATAACAATATTGTTCAAAACGCAGAGCTATCAGATAGTTGGCAGATGATTGTCGCCCGCATAATATACTTGCCATTGTGAAAATGGTAGCCCTCAATTTACTGAATAATACAGAAGAAACTAAGACACTACTACTGATGAATTCATTATTATCCATATAACTATTCTTGAAAAATTGCAAATTAAAATAATGCAGCAAATTCAGCATTATATTTCCACATAATTTAATTGGAAACCAAATAAGAGATGTTTTGGTGAAACTCGGTAATTTCAGAAAAACTCCAAGTAAAACCCCGATTTGTTTTTAATAATGGAATGACAGAGACAAAAATTCAAAACAGATATAGTAAAACTTAATAATTTATTGTAGCGACTTAATAACAAGAGAGGTTTACATTTACATCATTCTAAATTAAATAATTTATAAAACTATAACTTTGAATTTCTTTTGTGACGCTTAGACAATAATATATCATAACTATGTTTGATCAGACGAAATAAGAACGAGAGATCAGACTCACCCCTTTTAGAAGTAGTATTGTGATGTCTTCTATCATCAATGGCTTCGCCACTCTCCGGTGTCGATGATTATCTTTTCTTATCCACTTCCCGTCCTCTACTCTACATCTTCACTTTTCATTTCCATCCGCTGACATTTCAACATCTCACTTGGCTTACTGCTCAGCATCTCCCTTGGCTTACTCATTCCTAATGAGCTTTTCCTTTTTAATTTTTTCTATTTATCATCAGAATTTGTAGTCTCTTCTTTGTAATTTCTTAGCTTTTATCCTCATCTATTTGTCGGACGTCTTATGGTTCCATTCAGGAAAGTCGAGACAGAGCTTCAGCTAGCCAAGACAGTTGTACTCCGTTTACAACTTAAATCTTTCAGCTACTCTCATTCTGCTCAATGAAGATCCAGTTCTCAATCATGGACTCCTTTACTATGTGTTTTCTCCTTTTCTTAGATGCAGTTTATAATTCCCTATAATTCTCATCTTGGCTAACCCTCTTTACACCATTGATAGCCTAAAGCTCTATTGTACTTCCTATACTTCTATGGAATAGGTCAGAAATCTCTCTCCCTCAATCCTGACTGATCAGATTTACGTATAAAAGATATCATAAAACAGAAACGTTCTTGAAATTTTCTACGACAGCAGAGATCTAGAAAGAAAACTCTTAAACGAGTAATAAGTATGACATTCATTGTATTAATACTGAAACTTTAACTTGTAAAACAATATTCATACCATTTATAGGATTTCCAATACGTCAAAAAGTTAAGAATGAGTCTATGAAGATTATCTCATGTCTACATTGGTGGGAAAACGACATGCCATTAATAGTAATTTCTACCGCTTTCTTCAAAGTACTTGGATTAGTCGAATTCATCCAATGTTAAGGTATAAGTTTATTACCTTCTTGTTTAACCTGATTGACAAGAGATTTTTTTCTTAAATATACGTCCCTCTGAAAGAACAACCATTTTATTCACCTGATATAGCTAAGTGCGATTTTTTTCTATTTTATCTAAATTAGAACATATGAGAATGTCACTTTACTCTGAAAATGAGATTGTGTAAAATATCAATCTATTGCTTGGAGACTTAATCTTTCAAAATTTACTAACAGAAAGGCATTGATTGAGGCATTGAAAATTAATAATTTAATTATTCATTAAAGAATGAGTAAGTTTCTTGGAAATATTGATATTTAAAATTGCTCCAATGAATACGTGATTTCATTCAAATGGATTTTGGATTATTTTTCTTTGTTTCATAAATTAAAGAACTACAATGGAAATCTTCTTATTCGATAAAGCTGCACCACACATTAGTGCGAAAAAGTGGAATATACTGAACAATAAACAGAATATTGTCTTTATTTTTACATTACAATGTGTTATTTTAAAATTTTTCCCATTATTATTTAATAAACAAAAAATTTCACAAAAAGACAGAGATAATATTACATATTTTCTATAATTACATGTTTCTAATTACAATATTACAAGATAAAAGGGTTTCCTACGAATTAAGACTTGTGTGTCATATGTTCTAGAGGTATTGTATATCATGCGTCACAATCGTTGGACTAAATTGAAAACACATATTCAACTCTACAAAATTGATTGCGCTGGTTTTTGACACAAAGCTTATTGTATCATCGTTCATTATTCAATTTACAACGTTGATAATACTCAGGATAATTATTTATTTTGGTGAATAAATCAGGTTATTTCCAAAATCTTTCTGATGGAGTGACCTAAATAGTGAATCAAAAGTGGTAGTATAAGACAGCGTTAAAATTGCTTAAAATTTATTTCCACTAAGAAAATATTATATTTTTTAAAATTAATTACTTTTAGTTGATTGATAAAATTATAGAATGAGAATATTCAACACGATCTCAGTCTCATCAATCTCAATGATCTGAGTTTTCAATATCTCTATAATTGAGTAAAAATATTTATTAAAATGTTTGCTTCATTTTGCTATTATATTGGGCTTTGTCTAGATTTATTACGTTGATATGGAGTCGGTATTTATGGAATTATTAATTCTCGAAGATCATTGAGAATTCATAGAGTTATCATTTCCTGAAAATCAAAAAATTCAACCAAAACATAAAACCAGCTTCACCAAACAAACACTTGTACATATTACAAAAATTATTAAATGAAGTGCATGAAAGGATAAGAATTTTATGCATTGTGTCTTATATAACTGTATAAACGTAATAAGAAAGAAAAAGTTAAAAATAATATGCCTATTTAAAAATGTTATGGTAAATATGTTAGATAAATTGTTAATGTTAATTTAAGATTTTTACATCATTAAGGATCTCTTATTATTTAAAATACTTAATCTTTCACATTGAAATATCTCTAAAAAGTTTAAAATAATTTCAAAACACACATTATTAATAATAAATGTAATCAATTGCACATACAAATTATTTTGAGTTTCTTAAACTTCTACAGCAATAATATGTAATGTCAGGAAGTTCCTGTTCGAAAATAACACTAATCTATTTGATATATACTTTAAAATCATGTAGAAATGGAGAGAAAAAAATTACAACTAGGAAAATAATTTTAAATAAGAAAATGATAACACATTTCGTTAATTTGTTCTTAAAGGTTACACTTTAAATGAAGTAATTAAATAAATGATTCGCAACAACTATTTCTCTTTTATTCATAAAATGGCAGAAGATTTATTATCTCTTTAGGTAATTTAATTTTTACAGACAGACAAATGAACAATTATTTTATTTTTGTTTTAGTCTCTCATTACATTGCTAAGTTACGTAATCAGTGAGTTGATTGTTATTGGCATGTAAAAAGCATGATGATATTTAATTATTTTACCGTTGCAGTTATTAAAGGTTTTCTCAAAATGTGTTCTTTATTTTATAGTTTTTTAATTATAATTAATTGCAAGACAACAAAGTAAGACAATGCTTTCAGATGAAACATTTATTTCTATTATAAAAATATAATTATGTTTCTTAACATCTAATCAATGGTTTTACTCATAATTGTCTGTAATAAATGGTTTTAATATAATTCATTCAAATTTGAATTTCTTTTAAGAGATTAATTTTATCAGAGCCTTACAATTCGAATCATTGAATTCATAGCATTAATTAATTCAAGATATCTTGAATATCTTTTCGGATTGAATTTTACTTTATATATGCATTATCAAAACATATGCATTTATGAAGAAAATTGTGTAAAATAATAATTACGAAATAATGTATGTGAAAGATAAAACAGTTGTGATTATTTGAAGGATGGAAAATACTAGTTGATTGCGTATTAAAATTTTTCTAATTCACACATAATTGTTTTTTATATGTTGCTAATATCTTGTGGTTTAAGAATTGGAATATTTCTTAGAGTAAGATATAATTTAACTATATTATCTAACTTTATTTTTAAAATACAAATTTACTTCAATCTTTAACTACAAGACATTCTTGAACATTGTTAATTTTGAAACTATTTGGTTAGTTATTCTAAAGTCGGAAACAATTAAGGTACATCTAAATTCTTGACAAACATAAGGATTAATAACTCATAAAACAAAAAGCAAATAATAATAACTATTCATGCAATTTTGAAACTAATTGTATTATATTTGATATCTTTCTGTCCATTCTTATTAAATATGATATGCTTGATAAAAATACCACTTCAGGATTTTTCCAAAAGCCATTGCTTAATTATTTTCATCCTTAAATTATGTTGTGTGTATACAATCAAAGAATTTCAATGATTTCAGTGTGATATGCTTGCACTAGCTCTTGTATTTACTTAGTATTTACTCAGCATTAACTCTTGTATTTTACTCAGAGTTGGTATTCACGGGTTAGACTGAAGTTTCCTGAGAGTGTTTTTGTAATGCAAAACTAAGAACCAAGCAGCAGACTTCTTTTCACTTGAATTGCCATCCCAGAAGTATCATTTCACTTAAAGGACGGTGATACCACAACATATTTAACGTGCCTCAGTCATCCTAGTGATCACGAAAGATTTTTGATTAAGTCAAGATTCAAATTCATTAATTCAAGATTCAAATTAACTGGAATCAAATTTACATTTGTGCACACATGAAATCGTCCTAATTAAACAGAAAATGCTTGAAAGTGTAATAATGTCATCCATTGCTTTATAATTTAAATCTTAAGTACGTTTAAATATTTGTATAATTTTTATTTAAAAGAATTGCAAAAGAAAATTATAAACCTGCTCTTTTCTGTAAGACTACTGTCACTATTAAAATTTTCTACATTAAGTTACCTATTGTAATTGAGTGGCTCGAATATGAACAATATAATGGAAAAAATGTTATCAATTGGTGTAAATAAACTACATTTAAATCAAGGAATAATATTTCTGAAATGACAATCGTGAAATTCCTTAAGAGTTTCCAATCTTAGAATGAAACAAAGTAAACAAGTATTTTCAAATAATTTTTTTGACAAAATTAGGTGCTATGTTATGCATAATAAAACAGCAAAAGAATCGATTGTTTTCAAAGGCATTTTACTTAAGCTCACAAAAGAAGAAAATATATAACCTGACTATATAATAATAGTTATTTTTGTCGATTTCCTTCCTCAAGTTTTATTAATAAATAACATTTCTGACAGGTATGTTGTTAACAATTTCTTATCTTTCATAGACTAGATAGATCGACGTTAGCTCAGCTCTGATCAAGTCTGAAAGCAAATTATTGCTTAAAACATGATAATTAATTTCCTCTGACATAAAATGAAAAATTCTTATTTGATAAATGTGGTTAGGAATAAAGAGAACTGCCATTAATCAGGAATTCCTCTCATTTCTTCGCTTTTATTATGGTTGAAGCCCGGAAAAGTTCGAGGAGAAAAGTTCTGCTATGAAATAATCCTCAAAAATAAATATTAATTTTTATTGTTTTTAATGGGTATTAATATGATTGAAAAAGAAAATATGTAACATATTTTATTTGTCTATGAGAAGAAAATATTTACAGAGACTTTGTTAGTGTACAAATATTAAAAATTTCAATTATCATTATTACAGTTAAACCAGAAAATCTATGAAGTATATTAAGTAAAATTTCCCGAATAGCATAAAATATTTTAAACATTTCTACGATATTTACAAATATTTTATTAATTCACGTATTCAATACAGACCCCATAACTATATAAATGTTATCATTAAATTCACATAAATTAGGAAAAATTGGCCTGATTGCTGAAAAAGCATGTAAATACAATATTTTAAAAATAATCAAATTTTTATGTATTCAAAATAAATTTAGAAAACACATACTCAACACTGAAACAATGAATTTTTTATATTTGTATAAATTTTATTACTTCGACCGGTGGTTATTTATGATTGATTATGAGTTAAGAACTATATACGAAAGATTTCAGTTTCTGAACAAAATGAATGTAATGAAATTCTTATATGAATTGTATGCTTATTATCAGGCATTAATGTATGTGAGTTTTCACCAATGAGCTTGAAACTACATCAAAATTAATACATCTCTTGTAAAACAGTGTTGAAAAAACATTCATAAACACAATATTTAGTGTTTCTTATGTATGAAGTGAAATTAATTGTAGCATAAGGAAACGTGACAATAACTGCTTTAGCAAATTGAGATACTTCATAGATATTTTCGTAAACGAACAATCTAACTGGATCTGCTATATAAGCATACACCGCATAAGCATAACTTCATAGCATAATATGAAGTTGATACAAATTTATATGAGTTTTGTGTGTCTCGGTTTTTCTTATGCGCGAAACAGCTGCACTACTGAAAGTTATTAAATTTGATTATTGTTTTTAAACATTAAACTTTTCAGAAGGAAATATATTAATTATTCCACACTAAAAGAAAAAAATTATTTTTTATTTTAATTTTTCTAAAAATGATTTTATATAAATCATTGGGGAATATTAAATTCAATATATATCTCTCTTCTCAAAATTGAAAATATTCATGTGAAAATAATTTACATGATAAGCATGAACAATAGAAAAATATTCCAAAATATAGAAAGACAAATGTTATATTTATTTATTTATTTATCCTTTTGTAAATAATCTAATTTATTTAATATTGAGAGAAAAACTTCATCTATAGCGTAATAATTATAAGTTTAATAATGTGTATTATATATTTTAATCCTTATATTATAAATATATCAAATATGTCTAAATGAATTATTTATTATAGAAGCCTAACTTTGGAAATCTATTTATTGATTAATTATTAAAATTTGTAATAAAAATGCTTTCCGTAAAAATAACTTGCAAAAATACCAAAAATGACTTTCACGCCATATTACTGACCCGCAAATGATTTCCTCATAAGACTCGACTTATTTTCTTACCTGCTGATTTATTTTCTTATCCTATCATATGATCTAGGAATTATTTGGTGTATGAGAAGGCATATAATTAATGATTGATATTTTCTTCGGATTAATAAAAATATTTAAGGAAATATTTAAAGCTTACTTTACTATAACTATAATCAGGATAATGAATTACGAATGACCATAAAATAATAAAATGAATCAGTGAATTATGCGTTAATTTCTACATTATATATATATATATATATATATATATATATATATATATATATATATATATATATATATATATATATATATATATATATATAGATAGATAGATAGATAGATAGATAGATAGATAGATAGATAGATAGATAGATAGATAGATAGATAGATATTGAGTTTACTAGAATAAATATAAATGTCTTACTTATACCTTTATAAAACTATAAAAGATCGGAATTTACTTAAATATAATCCATATAAGAATGACAATCATGATGAGCTTGTCATTTTATTTTTATCAACACTCACATTTTTATTGCATTTACAATCAGAATTACAGTTATTCCTTCAAATTTTAAATGAAAACGCCATATAAAAAGGCATCATAATGTTGCCTATCAAAATTCACAATTACATAAAGTTGTATACTTGAAATTTTAACAAATAATGACACAATCTATTAACTACGCATAAAGTCTATTTGTTTTTATTTAATGAACTTTATATAACGTCCTGTTTTAAAATAATTTTTTTTCATAATTATTTTCATACCATAATAAGAATTTATCAGTTTGATTGGTGAATATGCATTGAATTTATTAATCTCTCTCTGAACACCATTTTCATAGTACTCCAAATTTGCACTTTTAACCGATCATTTAGGAAACAAAATGATGCCATAAATATAAACTAAATTTGTCTAAAATCTCAATGACACAATTTTCCCGCATCAAACTAAAACAATGAAAGTACTTCTATTTGTGAAGCAACATTAAATATAGTCAAAGCCATGGACAGTAACTAGCAGTTCATTTTCCTAAAAGTGTTCTTAAGCTATTTGAACAATCTCTTGTTGTGAAAATGATTTCTTTTTGCACCCAGGACAAATAGCATAAGATGTATTTGTACTCTTCACTAAATTTATGTGCTTAACACTTATTTTCTTCTTGTCTGCTAGTGATAGCTGATCCAGCACTGAGCTTTGTATGACCGTCCTGAGCCAATCGATTCCGTAATTTATAGACAGTAATGAGATCTTGATCAACGCGAGAAGATACTCTGTCAAAATGTTTACCATGATATAAAAATAAGCTTTTTTGTTGTCTTATCCATAGCAACTTATAATAAGAAACAATGTTAACATGCAATTTCTGTGTGTGAAACCTGCTGTACTAAATTCCTTTTAACAAAATGTAGATATCGCTACAACCTCTTATTTTGCACAAACACCTTACAGAATTAATCATTTCTTATATCATGGTATCTTCTTCCCTTCTGTATTATTAATGTGTGTACTTGTCATAATATTTGTGACTATTTTAAAGTATTATGCAAATAAATTGGCAGGAAATTTTTTTTTAATCTTATTTAATCTATACGTTAGATAATCTATGTTTTTAATAAAAATACGTATACTTAAAAGCACAGTTAATCTAAGCATGATATTTAATTTTCTCATTTTATAAAAATAAATGAAATGATTTTAAAGGGGGAAACTGATATTAAAGAAATTTCAAACTATCTAAAATATGAAAGTAATTTTTGAAAATTATAGAAATAATAGAAGCTGAATCGCTTCACTTATTTATAATTATAAGAGTATATAGAAGAGTATTTTTCTATTTTTAACATTTGAAAATCTATTTCTTACTGTATATTTGATTTGAATTCAATTTTAGTATTTATCAAAGTGGTAACAACACTGGTCGCTTATCAAAAAAAGCTGTTGTTATCAAAAGGGTAGGAGATGCATTGCTCATATTCATTGATGTTTACTTCAGGTGGAAACTGTCTAAATTTTGCGTTATAAAGAATTTTGACCTTTCTTATATTGTTTTTAAATTGTAGTTTGGGTAGACATTTCTATTGATAAGGCAACATTTGTCATGAGAAAATGTGTTCCTTCTAATATTTCATTACAGCTTTTTCATATCTTTCAAATGCGAGCTTACATTTGCATGATAGCATTAACTATGCATCAAAATTTAGTTATGAATATTTTCATCATCAAATTATTATTCACTTAATGTAATTTCTTCTGTAATGAAACAAATACGAATACTTTACTTTGTTTGTAATATAAGTTAATAAATATAATTTCTCAGAAATTTGTGTTAAATGTAACATCTTGTTTGTAGTACAAAATACTAAATTTTTATATGCATATAATGGAAACAAATATCAAACATATTGTAAATTTTCGAAACTTTTCATCTTGCGAAATACAGTTGAGTTAAAAAATTTTAGCAAACTGATTATTTATTTGTGATAAAATCATTAAAATTGTGAATCTCACAGCGTTTCAACATTCCTTAAAAAACAGTTTGAAGCCTTTTGTAATTAACGTTATTCAGCACTGCTGTTAAGAATTGAAAGCAATAAAAATTTCTAAAATAACGCATTTGGTCTTAAGTTTATTTATATACACTAATTAGAGTATCTAAATGGACTTATAATCAGTTTAAAAGCTATTACTATGATGTTCTAAAAAGGAATAGTATAATAAAAATCATATTAAATCAGAATTACCAATTATTTGTATTTTCTTTGCAACTTTAGAAAATAATGGCGTTATTGTGATCTTAAAATTCCTTTTCTTTTTATTTAAATTCAAAATGTTTCTTAAAAATTCATATCATTGTTTACTTTTTGATTAGGAATTATACAATAAATGCTAAAACTCAATTTAAGAAATATATAAAAATGTAAATAAAACATAAATTGGAAGGTATTTAAGAAGGCTTACAAAGGCAATATGAATTTATAAAAATACTTCAGGTGTAGTTCCAATTCTTTTCACACATTTTTTGTTTAGATACATGCACTGAAAAATTCTTACTGCTCAGCAATAATTTCAGCTGCAGTGAAGTCTTATAACTATTTATTCTATATTCACTGAAAAAAGTTTGGAATGTATTGGTGACTTTGATCTGTATAAAAATCTTACATTTCTTTATATTTCAGTACTCAAGAATTTTATGAAGCATAAAAGAGGTAAAAAATGACAGCTGTTTTAAAAAAGAAAAAAAATCATTCAAGACGCGACAAGAAAAGATTGGCTTCAGTCCAATACAAAAGTTATTCCAAAATTTTCTTGTTTTTATTTTAAGGTAGTCTAAAAAGGCTGTTGAAGGAAATACCTTAGAAAATTGCTGCTCTTAATATTTAAATGTTAATAATACTTTGAAAAATTCAGCTGTCAGGCTGATTATTAATGCATTTTCGCATCATGTCAAATGTAGTAGAAAATGCTAAAAGTATGGGTAGGCAATAAATTTCAACCAAAAATATTAAAATGATTTTATAAACATAATCTTTATAAAACAAACATGGTTTTTTTTTAATTTATAGATTATTTCTATAAAATTGGCATAATTCATAATGTTATTTTAAAATTAAAATGAATAATTTTAAATTGTAACATTTATTTTAATATATTAAAGAAATTCGCTGTGCTATGTTCTTTAAAATATTTGGAGAATATTTAAACATGCTATAGTATTCAATATTCTTTTATTTAAATTTCAATTTGGGTACAGTAAGAAAAATAATGATTCGTCTCTTATTTATTCAAGAACGACTGCTTACAGTAATCAAGGTTTTTTTGAAAAACATAAAAATACATTTATCAATAATATATATAAACACAAATCGTAAAAAGTAAATATTTTGGAAGGATCCACAATATATTTAAATTTCTACCCATAAAAATAAAAAATTTTTCTAGAATAACTTTAAACTCTTCACAGATGAGTGAGATACAAATCAAAATTATTTTTTAATTTTTCATAAGTTTTTGTAATATTTTTTCTTTTATTTCATCATAAATAATTTAGCAGAAAAAAAACACAAATTACTTCAAAAAAATTAAAATCTCATGGCAGGCAAATAAATCTGAACTTGAAAAAGCAAATTATAATTCATGTTTGATCTTTTACTCGATTTAAACAATTTTTTCAACATCATTCATGAATAAGTTCTAAGAAATGAAATAATAATATATATATATAGTTATTCATTTAGATTGCAAAAAAGGTAAATAATATAAAGACTAAACATGGTTCTTTTAATTTTGTATATGATTATATTATATTATAAAATGAATCTCAAAGTGAACAATGATAATTTTTTTAAATTATTTATAGTTAAGCAAAAAAGTAAATTTTATAGTGATTAACAAGAAGAATTGCATTAAAAAATTTCTGAAAATAGAAATGTATTTAATAAACATAATTATGTTTCACAAATTGAGGTTGTTAGTAACGAAGGCAGATGAGTAAAATGTAATGTTAGAAATAGTTTTGAAGATGATTGGGAAAGTTAGGGAATAAGATCATAGTATAAATTCTGCAAAAAGGAAAAATATTCTTGATATTCTTAATTTGTAAAACTGATTTCTGACAGTTAACTACATTAACAATAAAAAGAATTCTTATTCAAGATAACAAACATTCGGCGAATGCATTGTGCACTATGATAAAAGGCCTTATATCTTATAATATATCGAAAGGCCTTATATCGAAAATATTTTTCACAGTTTACGCTTAATATTAAATTATGTTTCTTAGATAATGTTTCAAAAGTATATAAAAAGCAGAGAGAATTGAAAATCAAAAATTTTAAATAACACAAATTACAGTCATGAAACCCAAGTCTTCTCCCACTATTTACTTTAAAATTAAAACAAATTACTTATATAGATGAGAAAAGATGTAATAAACTATCATTTTCTCTCTGACAGGAATGTTTAGTTTAAATTTTAGCATTAAATATATTCTAAAAAATTCTCAGAAGTCTTGAAAATTTTTATTATTTCATCTTTCAATTTAAACTTCATTACTTTGTAATATATGCTAAGATTGTAGGCATCAAGCATTTTAAAAATCGGTTCTGAAATTAAGAATACGAGTTAAAAACTGTTATAATAGAAAAGACGTAAAAAAAGTATTTTAGGCATACTGGATTTAATCTGTCAAAGACTACAAAACAAATATCATGTTTTAAATTATAAATAATAGAATGATTTTACTAAATTGAGCAACCACTGCTTAAAACAAACTGAATTGCACTCCATCAATTTTTAAATGTCGCTAAATTATCATCATTAATTACTTTCTGAGCAATCACTTGGATTTCAATTCTTAGATTAGTGTTTATAGATTCGGTATTATCTTCTCCATAAAATTTATCATTGCATAAATTTACGCAGCGATACATATGTCACTTAGATCGAAGCTATAATTTTAAAAATGAAATATTTTATACTAATTATTAAATTGAATTTCTTATAATGAAACTAAATTACAAACCAAACAAAACAAAAGAAACCAAACAAAAGAAAATTTAAATGAGACTTTAATTTAATTATAATTCAAATTAACTTTGCTTACATTTTTGACAAAGCTCATTTAAATATGTCAAATCCTTCCCTGCAAATTTTAATCATAGGAAGACGTAATAAAATTATAGAGTTTTACTGATTAAGAAAATACCCAAATAAATAATAGTTAATAATTTAGTTTTACAAAAAAACAATCAATATAGTCAAAATTACATATCTTGATTTCAGGGATAAAATCAGCCTCGCTTACGTGTTTCAATGTCAATTATTTAGCGTTGCAATATGTCACCTATGGGAGTGCTTTGTTGTTCTTAAATAAGTTAAAATATTGTATTAAAATTAATAAATTGTGTAAAAATTCATGGAAATCCCAGAAAAAGGCATCACTAGTACAAGAATTTAAAAATGGTACGATCATATTAACGAATGCTTGTGCTTCGTACACTCGAGGCACAAGCCTTGAGAGCACGATGTTCAATCCGTGGGCTGTCCAAGGGTGTGACTCAGCCCTTTATCTCTTCAGTGGTTCGATAAACTGACAACCAAGCAAGCTTGGGAGCTATACACTGAGCACTAAGCGTTAGGCTGACATTCTAATCAGGACATAAGCAACGCACCACTGAGCCCTCGATGAAGAAAACTGATATGGATGCTGTTGGTCTTGTACCACATATTCTCTGTTGTGCCAAATGTTTAAATTTTTTTTAAATTATATCAGTGCCTTGTAAAAAAACCGTCAGATCTTTCAGTTCTGAATTACATAATTTGAGCTAAATTTTGCCAAGCATTTTTAATTTGAATATTAAAGAATCAAATTTTGAAGTTTAAAGTTTACATATATATATATATATATATATATATATATATATATATATATATATATATATATATATATATATATATATATATATATATATATATATATATATATATATATATATATATATATATATATATATATATATATATATATTGTTATGAAACAAACAAACAAATAAATGACACCAATTTTGAAACATACACATTTAATTAAAAGAAGAACAAATTTTACAAGGAGTCATGTATGGGTTCGCGACAATCTCTCTCACCTGCTTCGCGTACAATGAGAGTCTCTGAATCAAAACCAAAAAATAAATAAATAAATAAAAAAACATAGGATCTTAAAATCGAAAGTGCCGATGGTGAGACATTACAATATACATATATATATAATCTACATAATCCCATGAGGCCAAAGCCTATTGCCCCCGTATATGTTTTCTAGAGCTGGGCATTGGGGTATGAGGCATATGTCGCAATTATGTGATCTCCCTAACTCGAACCCCCCACTGTTTAGTTCCCATGCATGATTAGTACTTAATATTATCAATCTGCTAAAGGGATTGTTGTTGTTTCCAATCCTTCAGAGATCTAACGGCAGCTAGATCAGATCCATGACACCGTGAACCCTAGTGATATATCGCTAAAGGCATAAAAGGCTTAGTTGATATTGCCCAGTCCAGGGATCCTGCCACATACCTGTGATGTTCTGTTGTTAATTCATCCGGATTCACATATGTATGTATGTATTTATATACATATTAACAATTTTCAATTTAAAATGAAATAACTAATTACTTTTCTGAAATGTTATTTAGGATACTTTCATGAAAATTACACATTGTTTTGTCATAATAAAGAAACATAAAATAATAACTCGAGATACTTATAAATGATACGTAAAGAATTGCAGTCCACAAATTTTATTCTAAACTTTCAGTGATTGCAGTTTTAATTGTTTGAATCATTGATAATTTTCAGTTATTACACATTTTTTCTTTATAAGAGAATGACCCAAATTTAATTTATATTTTATAATATTTTATTAAAGAATGTTTGACACTCATATACTCTGCACGAAACTGCTATGCTTATTTCCTAGTCACTAGTCGGAACTAACAATGTTAATATGAATGGAATGAATAAATTTGCTACCAAGGCACTTTTTTGTTTACAGTGTAAGTTACAATTTGACTTCAATTAAGCATCTGTAAAATCAGTACCTTAAAACTATCTGATAATAAAATGTATAACCCCTAATGCAAACCAATTTTCATATATAATGCCAATGAAAGTAAACATAGGACAAGAATATTTTATTTAATGGAGGCAAATATTGCATTTTCTGAGATTCTTCTCTCCAACTTACATTCACTGTTCAACTCTCTTGCTTCCATGTCTGACAGTTCTTGGATTCAAATCTTTCTTATAATGCTGATCCTTTTGTCACTAGGTACAGGACAACCTAATGATAATTCATTTATTAAATCTGTTATAAGGTATTTACACCAGCCTTACAAACTAAATTTGTTATAATGCATTTTTAATATTCTCAATACAAATAGTCTTCTAAAAAAACTTTTCACTGAAGGTTACATTTCCATGTCTTAAGAGAGAAGTTCCGGAAAATTTCTAAGTCTGCAACATGATTAATATGCATAGAGTAGGTGTAAGCGCAACAACCATCTTCGGTTTTTCAATAATGTTACTGTTGAACTCGAAACGTTTAGTCTGGAAAGTACTGTTCTATCTCTAGAACAATGTGAAAGAATAATGATCTTTGACACAACATATTGAAGAACCTAGCTATATGAGACGGTTATGAAGCATTTATTTTCTATTGAAGAAATAAATTGTGAAACCTGTCATCAAATCCATGTCATCAGCCACGACAAAACATTTTTATTATTTTTAACAGGATACAATGTCATCAAGTACACAGAATTTCAATGGTAAAAATTCTAGAATTTCGCTGTAACTAATAATAGTTTAACAGAGTTTGATTATATGCTTACTATAAGGCAAAATATGCATTTTTAGAATGCTGTATAATTTACTTAGTAAGACATTAAAACAGATTAAGTTAGTTAAATTATACTTTTATTTTTGAGTGTTAGATAAAATTTAAGAATCTTAATTAACGTATAAATATTAAAGAAATAATTCCCATAACAAATGATTTAACTTCAATGAAAATAATAATAACCAATAGAGAATGAGAAAATAATAGTAATTTTCAAAATATTTCATAATTTTAAAATCTTATTCTAATTAATCTTATTCTAATCATTTATAAAAGAAGCATTTTGTAATGTAATTTAATATTTTGACCTCGAAAAAAAATGTTTCAAAACGAATCTTATATAATTTTTCAAATAAAACATATTTGACAGTTTTAAAATTCTAAAAAAAACTTTAAAATATTGTGAACTTTAGATTGAAATTAATTCTAATTTTAAAGTAGAATATTCTTTTAATTAAAATAAGTCTTGGGAAGTCTTATATTTTAAACATGTAAAAACAACGTAAACTTCATAGTAAAAACTATATAATGAAACATTGAATTATATGCCCCTGAATTTCACTAAATAAAATAAACAAACAAAAATATTTTTAGGAAAGTTGTCACAAAATGTTACATATTGCAAGAAAATATGAACTTTTGCTTCCTCTGACTTTAAAAGCAAATTATCGATTGAATGATTGTATTCGAGGTTGAAAAAATTCTTATGTATAAGAAACATACGAAGTCACTTTATTTATTTCAAAATCCCAGAGCATTAGTTGAACTTTTTTACTGTGCTTTTAGGCATTGTCTTCTAAGCCTTGATAAAATATGAAAATCAGATTTTCTAAGAAATCTCAGCATTTTCATGAAAAATTTATTATACTTTTGACACTTTCAAAATTTTTTTTTATATTTGGTTTAGTTTTTCTATCTTCAAGTTAATTTTTCTACACACGGACATTCATTTTTTTATAAAATAAAATGTGAAAAATTCGTATGAGGCTCATGAATTGTGTGTTTTCTGTTTCAATTTTTTGTAATTTTATGCAATCGATATCTTTTGTTGGGTTACGCAATAAAGAATAAATTTGATATTTATAAAATTACAGAATTTGAAAATAATGTTTACTGATTATCACTCACTTTAAGTAAGTTAAATTTTCATACAATCTGTACAGACCATTATTTCTAAGAAACAACATTTTCTTAGTTAATAGAATTTATATTATATTTCTATTTTTATAAAGTTATGACTTCCATATTTATAAAATCTCATGAAAACAAAACGTAATATGTTATGTAAAACATTTTTGTTAATATTTGAAATATTTTTGTTTTTCACAAATTGCAATTAAGGTATAATTTTAAAAAAATGTATTATATTTTAAATCAAAATAACAAATTTTTCAAAATTTATGCAAAGAAAATGATAAAATGTTTTACATATTATTACAACTAACATTGTGAAGAGAGCCTAGAATTATGAGTGCATAGTTTAAGAAGACTTAATAATAAAAAGAATTATTAAAATTAATTTTTAAACGTGACAATTATAGTATTTTTTTATTTAACGCTTTATTCAGTGTATTAAGCTACTGTTTCACGTAAGCGAATCTCACTAATGATAAGTCCTCAATTTGTTTATTTTGACCCTCTCAAAAATTCTCTTATTTACATGATACTACGTTGCACAAGAGGCCACCATTTTCAGAGTATGGGATGAGTCAACACTGAGTGACATCTTTCACACTAAAGATTACAAATATGAATGATTGAAGAATAAGCAGCTTTTTATTGATGTTCATGCTTTTGAAATCATAGCTAATATCTTTTCTGAATTCCTGAACAAATAATAATAGAAATTGAAATATATATCATTAGTTTTATATAAAATGTAAAATTAGGTATGTTGTTAGAATATATATATTCATATAAATGAAATAATGCCAAATTTGAACCTTAATATGATTTCCTGAATTTATAAGTAAAAAATTATTATCCATACTCAAAGAAAAATTATGATTTGTCTCGTTCATGATTAAGGGCTGGCCTAACATCTCAATTCGAGTTGATGGTAACACAATTATAAAGATAACATTTTGTAATAATTATGGTAAAAGATATAAAGGATGATAATTTAATAGATGAAAAAACGAGGAAAGAGATATCAAGAAGGTGAATATGCGAATTGATGAGTGTTGGCCTTACATAGGTGTTATTGGTTTGGGATCGTTAAAGTAGGCAAAACAGGTTAAGTTCAAAGAATATTATTTATTGTTAAAAAGCTGTGAATAAGTCTTATTCTTTCTTTATTTTTTCTTACAGGAAATTTGTTTTAGAGTCATATTATATTTTACAAGTATATTTTATCATTAATATCTATGTGTTGTTTCTGGTAAAAAAGAGAGAAAATTCTCTTGAGTTCAATCTATATATTTTTTATAGTTTGGCGGCATTGAATGCTTGCAATAAAGTTTGTGTTTTACTTAAACCTTTTTAAAGATAATTTTAGTAATCCTAAATTCCTTTCAAGTTATTTAAATAGAAAAAATGTATTTATGAGTTTTTAAATTTATATTTTAAGTTTATTATTTTAAATAGATTTAATTTCCTATAAAATTGCTTAATATGATTTCAGGCATAAAGTAAACATTAAAATTTTTTTAAATTTCATTAATCACAATGTTAGAATTAATACTCTCATATGATATCGTTTATTTTGGAAACTGTATTTTTGTTAATTACTTTTTTATTTATTTAAACACATGAATATGTAAATTTTGTAATACTGATATGTGCGTACGTTTGAACATTTAATTATAGGTTAAAAAAAAGTGTATAGGGCCACTTCACTTTTTACAACCTCTATATAATTAATAACATATTGTAACTAATTGAATAAATTTTATTTCTTATTCTTAAAGCAGTACTTGAATGTTAATTCAAAATAGTTTAATTAATTTCAGTTTAAATATATAAATATATATACATATATAATTAACTTTGAAACATTTAAGTTTTCAATTTAACCTTTCATGGTAAAAAATTTAACTTCAGCTTAAGAATTTGATCTAGCACCATCCTAAAACTTCTGGGTAATTGAAAAAGCAAATTTAATAAATATTTAAGGTTTAAAATGCAAAATAATTAAAATTATATACCTCCGTAAAACATTATTATTATATTCATCGCATATGAAGATTTGAAAACTTCCTCTCAACTGTAAGATTTAATATGTAAATATTTTAAGCGTAACGTTTCTAACGCAATTCATGTAATTAAATGACATTAAAATATATTTTCAAGTTTTGTATTTAATTCACTGGAGAGAATATATTTTAATGTTTCCTTAAATTATGCTTACTTTTTAAAAAATAATAATTCATAGATAAATTTCAATCCGAAATCATCAATAATAAAAATATAAATATGGATGATTTAGGAATTTATTAAATTTATTTTTGGGAAAAATTTACATATAAATTCAATAATTCTCAAAAATAATCAAACATTGCTGTAATATATTTCTTTTATGCTTTTTAATATTATGCTTGAATTTGAAATGCGCATTATTATTACAAATCTATGCATCTACTCGGTTTGTCCAAAATCATGAAAAAACAAAATTAGACAATACGTTGTGCACCAAATAAAGCATAAATCCTCATTGATAGTTGCGCCTGTTTGAATCATTTTTGATACGAACATTATTGCTATATATGACAGTAAATGCGATGTTTTTAAGTTTCTCACGCAACAACAGTTGCATAAAGCGAAGTGCAGATTATTTCACTATTGCCTCCAAAAAGGCTAAATGGATCTTATAATGCTTGTGTTCGGTGAAAAAAAAAAACTACAAAAAATACGACTGAGTCATCTTGTTTATAAAATTATGAATGAACAATTTAACTGTAGTGAATCGCTGGTTTATAATCTTGATTAGTGAACTCTCTAAATGGAAACAATATCTTCCATTTAGAAAGCTACTGACTTGCTAAAACAGAACACCATTCTGGTGATATATCTGTATGAGATGATAAGTGGTTCTTCTAAAAACCACCAAATGAGGCTAGAAAACTTAACAGGTCCAAGTCTGTGATTCATTTTCGGAAAAAAAGAAGCTAGCTTTTAAGCATCTTTAGGGAATTGGAACTCATAAAGTTATTTAATCTTGGAAAAAGGAAAAGTAAACTGGATTCATTCGAAAATGTTATATTGTTCCATTGATCTGTTGTACAAGTTGTATTGATCCGTTGCAAAGGTTTCTTGGAACATTTTACTCGATATTGCCTATTTTCATCTCTCATAAGAGAATTTGAAATATCAATTTTGTTCCAAACATTGTATTTATGAATTTTCTTCAAATTATATGGATTAATACAATTCGAAGATAGAATTGATCATATATGAGTTCAGTAGAAATTCATTAGTCATTGGCCAAAATCTTTCTAAAATGTCCATCTTTTTCTCGAATAGAGTTTTAATTCCCCAGTTCTATATCGTAAATGTTATTTTGTTCTGATGTTATATATAAGCTGTCATGACTTTAGATTTGGGGACTTTTGGTTCGCCCAACAACTGTATCAATGTAGATACCAAAATACTGATCAATTGTACTGTAACCACCTGCCCTCTTTATAATTCTGAAGGGTAAAATATAGTAACATTTACAGTACCTTCATGCATTTATTATCAGTATTATCTCTAAAACAATTGTTAAATAAATAAGATTTTATTAGAAAAACTCTAAATGAGGGGATATTTCTTTCCTAGTTACAAATCCCATTAGTTCAGTCTAAAATCTTGCTAATGATTTACTTTGAAATAATTGAGTTATTTACAACAACGAAGGTAACTTTTTAAAAAATTAATATGGCTTAAGTTATGTTTAGTAAATAGTCACGAATGATTCATTTTATTTAATATTAAGGAAGAAAATAAGTTTAAAAATATTAACTGTTTGCTAGTAGTATAATTTATCGGAAAAAAGTTACACCCTCAAAAATGAGTATTAAATTAAATGAAAGAATTGTTAAATAACATTTTATGATTATTTCCATAAAATGAATAATTACATTTAAAATTAAACACTCTTTTGAGAATATGAACAACTTTAATTCAAAAAATTGGTTGTTACGTATTTAATATAAACCTTTACTATCACATATTGAAGTCACATCTTTGAGTGAAACATACCTATTTTTGGGCTACCACTATATTAAATCCTTTTCTTAAAAAATGCTTACAAATAAATATTTTTACTTGCATGTGATGACTTTTTTATTATATTTTCCCACAAGATTTTGACAGTCGATATTGCTGTGCAATTTATTGATGCGTCCTTTATTTTTTATAAAATTAAAAAATAAGGCAAAATACTAAAAGAAAACACATTTATAAGCATATTGAAATAAAATTATTCAGTAAATCAAATGTAATCAAAGTAATCAAATTCAGTAAAAAAAAATATTTTTCTGTCCTTGAATTACCATGAAAAGTATTTTAATTTCATATTTTTATTTTAAATAAAAATAATAATAAATATTAAATTTTCATAGCAAATTGTATTTAGAAAGCATTTTATTGTAATATTATGTAGGATATCACTGCAAAATGTATTAGTTCATACATGAAACTAAATTTATTGAATTGTTTTTTTTATATATATATTGATTTAGACATATACAAATTAAAAGTTTTCGTAAGGTATTAGCTAATTAAAGTATTTTGGAATATTTATCAATTATACATTAGTTTTGATAAATAATTATGATTATTTAAAAATCTGAAAGGTGTTACAACCAATTTATGTTTCAATTATATCTTAAGAAGAATCCTTTTTAATGCTTAATTCCCAGCATATGGTAAATTTAAAATAATTTCGCTCTACTTAAGTAAAATTACTAATTCATGAAATACTTCAATCCATGTTCAGAAAATTAAATCTGTATTAACACACCCCATTCCTTTAAAAGTATCTCAATTATAGCCTTAAGTTTCATTATTCTATTAAGAATTTAATACTCTTACATAAATTTGCATTTAATCAGATTTGTTTGTATTAAAGACGTAAGACTTTAATTCTCCTCAGAATATTATGATTATTAAATTGTTAATTTAGTTAATATAAATTATGTTTTGCTAAGAATATCCAAGGTATATTTTTAAGGGTTAGAAGAACTTATATGACAAATTATTCAGCTGCTAATTTACCTGAAGTAATCGTCAGAAATACCTCAGAGAATCTAATTAATTACTGACTAAGATGAGAGAAATTAAAAACGATTGATATTGTAGCATACTTGTTTTATAATTAAGTTTGTATAGTAAGAGACAAATTATATTTAAAATAAATAACAAAATTATGTTGAATGTAAAATAAAAAAGCAATTAATGAAATAGGGTGAAAATAAGCTTTTATTATTTTCAGTAAATCAAAAAATTTTCAATATTTTGCAAATCATAATCATTTATAATTGTAGAGTACAAGTTTAATTTGACGTATTTTTACAAATCTTCCTACATATCTCATAAAAGTTCAATTTCTGGAAAAAATTTTATGAAAAAAACGAAATATATTTTGCAAAGTTATATTTGCAATAAATTAAACTTTCTGTATACCATAATAATAGTTTTTTTAATAGTTAATATAAATTATTGTAAAGTTTTATAATTTATATTATAAAACTTTATAAACTATTTTAAATACCTCTTTATAAACTAAAGTATGTACTGGTATAAATAAATAAAATTTACTTAAAATATGTTTTAAATAGTTTATTGTTTCTCATGAATATCAATAATTATAAATTGTCTAAAATGTTTTTCAAAAAAAAAAATGCAAATTTTCAAAAAGAAATTAAGTGCATTATAAAAATCTTTTATATAAGAAATTATAGTACTTATGCTAGTATCTGATTAGTAACAAACATTGCATGAATAGTTTTTATGGTTTCATTACAAAACATTTATTGCAACGAGGTTAGAGTTCAGGAGAAATAAAGTGTGCCGATAGAAATAATATTACAAACAACAATTAACCTGTAAAGATCTCAAAATTTGACAAAATATTTATGAAGTATTGTATTGATATAATATCTAATGATATGAAGAAAAAAATTTATAAACAACATAATCTATAACGAAATCTTCAAATTTAAAATAATTTAAAATAAGTGCTAAAAAGTAAACATAAAAATTTTTTTTTCAAAATGTAAAAAAAAGAAAACAAATATATTTGGTCTCTGTAATATCTGGAATATAATCGTAGGGGCAAACCTCTTATAATTCATATTGTTTTTACCTAATTTCATTCACATGTCATCTTGAACAATGCTAATGTAGTGTATGCATCTGGCCTATCTACGAAGCACTAACCTTATAACATCTTTAAGATTTAAATCTTACCAGTAATCACTAAATATTAGTTTCAGCCCCTTTATTTAAAATCATATTTGAGACCGATAATATACAAAACACAATATTGCAAATAAATCTATTTTATTAACGTTAAAACAACTAAACAATAAATCCTTAGATTTGATGTAAAAAAGACATTATTATACTTGATTTATTTCAAAATAATACTAACACCCTAGCAGTGCATTACTATTTTTTTTCCTTAAAATGCCTAGCTTTACTGAAAATACAGCAAATCTATGACCATATTACTTTCATATTATTTATAAATATTGTTTAACAATAAAAAGAAATAAAAGTATACAATAAGATAATTTAATCAGGAATTTCTATAAAATTATAATGAGAATTAATATGTTAATAATAATTTCAATATATTTAGATATTTTTAAATGCAATTTTTGATTATTAGAATTCACTTAAAATGAATTAAATATTTTAAAAAAATTAATTTTTTTCAAGTTTATATAGAGAATGTACAGCAGTAATAAAATATGATATATCCACAATGATTAAAAAATTATCGGAGTAAAATAAGATTTCATTAATGTGTAACTGAAGTTATAAGAAACGAGTAATAATTCAGTTAAATTTCTAAAAAGAGATTACAGATTCACTTCATCAAGCATTGTGCAATTAAATCAACTGTTAAAAAGAATTGACCTTATTATCAGAATTTGTCATCAAAAATAACATTAATCTCTTTAGGGATGACTACTATGATCATGCCATCATTAAATGCGAAACAGTGTATCTAGAATATCAGTTATTCCCAAAACAATTTTATAGTAGTTGCGTAAGCTCAGTTTGAACTAGTTACTTCCGGATAGTATTGGTTAATATTGGTATGATTTGTTACGAATCAATTTATATTTCTGGGAATTGCTGCTTGTATGGAATTAATATTGTCCTAATAGCATAATTTCCGGAAATATGTCTGATCCAAGAATATAAAAAAACTATTGCAATAGACATTATTTTATTTAATAATTCATATTTTTAAATAATATTATTTTAATGTTTAAAGCAATAAAAATAGTAAGTATTTCTAAAAATTTAAATATAATGTTATTATGTTAATCTATATTAAAACGTTGTGATTAAAATTATATACATATAAAATATCATTAAGAATATATTTATTATTAATTAAATTGACATGATAAATTTAAACAATAGTTACGAGTCTAAAAAATAATAAATTTCTTCAAAGCAAAAATGTATAATTTGTTTTATCTGTTTATAAAATTAGTTTTTTTATTATTATTGTTTGATTTGAATTTAACATTTTTAAAAGATTTGTTTACATCACTTTTTAAAGAATATTTCGCCATTTTGATGCATACATTAAAATATAAAACATAATAACTTTATTACAACTTTTTCACATTTTTGCATGCTTGAATTACGATTGTGCTCTGTTCATAAATAAACGTTTTATATTTTTTAAGACAGTATTTTTCTCACATAAAAATTCCTCAGTCACATAAATTTTCAAGAAAAAGTGAAGAAGTATATATATATCTTTTTTAATTTTTGATGACATTTGATTTCTAATTGGTTACATAAACCAAGAATGCCTCTTATTGGTCACATATTTTGTAACCTATAATGGAATTTCATACTTTTAAAAATTCTATTACGTAAAAATAAAAATTTTTTAAGAGACCATTTATTTTTCTATCTAAATAAATTAAAAAAAAATTATAGTAACAAAAATTTCTGAATAAATTATCAATAAATTTACTTGCGATAAGCAATTAGTCGGTTATACTAATGAAAATAGAAAAATGATCTACAGAATACTTTTACTAAATGCCAATGGATTGAAAGATAGTTTAAATAGTGAAAAATACTACCTGTACAATAAATATTTAAAATACATTTTATCATTTTCGTTCTATTTCATTTAGGTAAAGTAAATTGCTTGCTATTTGTTCAAAAAATTATATATTTTTATCGTTATACATTAGAACTCCAATTATCCGAATGAAATGTGACAGGATCCCATTCAGATGGTAAAAAAAATATGATGATTGGATTTTTTCAAAAATTGACCTTTTTAATTAATTAATATACGTTAAAAATGAGCGTTTTAATAAAATAAATGAAAAGACAACACTCTTACAAGTTCTTACAACTGCAATATATTAATACATTATGCAGGTACAATCTGTAAATGAAAGTCAATCCTTGCTAAAAATCTCGGTTAGAGTAAGCTGTATTCACTATGTGTATTCGTTTTTGGGCATTCAAGTCAAGCATTCACTTGACAGTGAAAATTTGCATGTGATCTCATTCGGACTGAAGCTGTACTTACTTCAAAGCAGGCAAATGCTTCCTTTGCTGGTGTTTCCGTGTCTTCTTCAATTTGGAATCTAAGGCAGAGTTTCACAACCTTTCAATATTCGTGACCCAGATTTTAATCAATTTTCATCGCCCCTCTATAAACATTAAAGTATATCAATAATAATAATACATTTTGAGTATTTTTGCTTTAAACTTAAGCTACTAACTTAATTTTAAATTTTATAAATGACCAATAATATTGAAATTTAAGAAGATTCAACCACATCCATCTTCAGCAATGACAAAACAAGAATTCAATGCTTTTTTATGGCTCTTTTCTCCACTATGTCCGATATTTTAGTGGTTTTGCAAGAAGCTTTAATTTCATGCCGTCTCCAGCATTCGCAGATGTGACCAAGTGTTTCCTGATAGAGAGAAGAAAGTTAATGAAATTAATTAAAATAAATGAAGAAAAAATGATAATATGTATCATTTGCTCAAAAATATTGGTAGCAGACACCATGAAATCTAACGAATGAAAGCCGCATTTGGAAACACTTCATAGTGAGACCGTGAACAAATCCAGAGAATTCTTTGAATTAAAATTGAAATGATATAAAAAGCAAATATTTCGTTTCAATTTTTTTTTGGAAACATTTTACTGTTGCCCGTGAAATTGGTGATGTAGATGTACACTGTCAGCATTTCTCGAAGTTGTGCAAGAATTTATTTTCAGTACAGTTTTATGAGGCAACAGATAACAATAAATATGCTTATTTTACTGCCTATTTTCAATTTTTTTAATATGTCAGTAGACGATCTAATTTTCTGCATCTCAATAGAATTTAAAGCACATTCACATTATTTGTTGTCTTAAATGGTTTTATAAACAAGACAAGCAAAGAAGGGAAAAACTGCGTCGATTTTACAGCAATGATGATCGTTCAATATCCAGAATATTCCAAAATTTGTAATCAGTTCAAAAAAATCAACACAGGGTATTTAGACATATGCTTGATTCACATAGACGCCCTGGCTTCCAAAGAAAAGAGTCCTGGTCTGAATATTGTAATACTATAACAGTAATCGTTGTAAATTATACAAGAATTTCAACCTCGAAATAACAAGAATTTGTTCAGCGCTTTGTAAAGACATGGTTTCGGCACAAATTTTAGTTAGTAATCTATTACTAAGCAAGATGGCTATCATGTTAGAAGATTTTACAACGTTCTTATGAATTAAGAGAAGAAATTGCTATTTTCCTAGAAGAGGAAATCAGATCGCAAGAAATTTCGCGACGGTTTATTTGTGATGAAAATGGGCTACTTGATCGACCAATTCGAGAAATTAAATAATTTGAATCTTCAACTCCAAAGATTAGATGCACATGTATTGGATATCAGTGATAAAGTTAATGCTGTTTGAAGAAAATTAGAACTGTGGAGCAAACATTTAAAGCAGGAAAATCTGACTATGTTTACAAATGTAGATGATTGTGATGAAACTTACAAGGCTGAAGAGTCATATGTAAAAATTGCTTTTGTTATCAATGAAAATTATTTAGCCATGCTGGCAAAAAATTTTTAATAAATATTTTCTTAATGATGACAAACTGATAGCAAGTTATGAGGGGATTAGAAATCCATTTCACATTATTCCCGAAGGATTCTCAATTGTCCAGGAAGAAACCTTCATAGATTTCAAGACATGTGGCAAAACCAAAACACAATTTAGGAATAAATCACTCTTTAAATTTTGGGCTTGGGTAGACATGAGTTTTCAACGCTATAAAATGGTAATTCATATTTTATTACCATTTTCAACAATTTACCTTAGATTTCGGGGGTGTTTTAGAATTCGAGGGTGACAGACATGATCAAATGCTCATTTCAAAACTTATTAATGGGCATCTGAAAAGCTTGAGAATCTGGGCGCAAGGGCTTATCACTGTGCGCAAAATGCAGTCTGAAGCCAGCTTCCCTCGATCACATCCTGGATTGTTCGGGATTCGCTCAGGTGGATGTTTGCGCAAATTCATTGCTGGTGCCCGACTATGCTAAAGTTCACGGTGTCATGCATCTGATCTACTTGCCACTAGATCTCTGAAGGATTGGAAACAACAACAACATACCTAAGTAAAACTAGATATTTTACGTCGAAGACAATTATTAAAATATGTAATTTTCACATTCAAATTCTTCTAAAAGAAATGGAGGCATTATGTCATAGATTTCTTTCTTCAAAATAATCATAAGAATCTATAAGATCTTGACTTGCCAATTCCTCAGTTGAGAAATTTGTAAGCAGCTCCATTTATCATCTCTTTAGAAATATTCAACTGAAATTAAGAAAAAAAATTCCTAGAAATTATATGTTTGAAAAATAATATCTAATATCTAAAATTTATGAAAATAAAGAATTAAATTTTTAATAATATTTGTATTTATTTTTCTCTTTGCTTTAAATATTAAATTTCACTTTTAATGGTACACAAATGATTAATTATTTTCTATTTTTAAGAGAACTTATTTTATCTTAAAATATACATAAAGTACAGAGTAAAATTTTTCTAAATATTTCAAATAATAGCTTTGATGAAAACTTAACTTCTTGAGATGATTTTTTTAGAATGAATTTATTTTCAAAACTTGTTGATTAAATTTTTAAATTAAAGTATGAGTGTTTTTAAAAAATGGGAAGTTCAATTTTTCTTAAATTAACTCAGTTATTTTTAATAATCTAGAACTGTTATATACCTATAAGTACTATTTAAAATTAAAAATAAAGCAAATCTTTCCATAACTTATTGGATATAAATCTTAATAAAAATACTTTCTAAGGTTAGTATTTTTCAATAATATTTTTAAACATACATTTTAAACATACATTTAATTTGAGTAATAACTGTTACAATATATTATAATATATTATGTTTAAATGACAAGTAATAAATTATCTATAGTTGAATACTTAATTGAATTGTAGTAATCTTTGTAAGTTGTTACTTTTTAAATCATATCTCTCACTTAATTATTGTTTTACAAATTTGAAATTAAATAATTACGTTTCAAAATTAATTAATTATTTTACTTTCAACTTATAAATTTAACTTTTCTAGCATTTAATGAATACCATTCTTATTTTTAATTCAAAAACAGAGATTGTAATAAAAAGCAAGGAAATATATTAAAATACATATCTAAGGATTATAATTAAATTAATTATGAGAATTAAAAATTTAAATTTAAAAAAATAAAAAATAAATGAAGGATGTTTTTATAATGTAAGTTAAATATTTTCAGCTTTAAATATTTATAATGTTCTCTGATATTATTTAGAAATAATACCACAGCCAAAATTAACTTTCTTCCATTTTCTTTAACATCTGTCGTAAAGAGTCTGGAATTCACTTAGATTTCGCAATAGATTTTACATGTTTTATTTATGTACTTCTGCATCTACAAAATTTTAAATCTCTGTGTAATGCTTTGCAAAGTCATTTGCATTGCTACTTGGTTTCGGAATTCATATGAATTTCAAATGTTACTGGGGATTGAAACAGTTACCATATTTCAAATAAGTAAATTTAACCCATAAAGAGGGTTTACTTTTACATATTCTTCTGTAATCATTGTGGAATCTAGGAAACTCAAGCATATTATCATTGTGCTGAAGCACTGAATAATGTTATGCACCGACATCGTTATATACTGAAATGTAGAAAATATTATTCTTCCAAATCAATATTGACATTATTCAAAATAATGTTGTCTTCTACATTAAGTTGGAAATTATTATTCAAAATAATGTCTTCTACATTAATTTTTGAATTACACGAAGACAGCAATATATGTTAAAATTTGAGAAAAAGTTGAATTTAGGAATTTCAAATCATTAAATAAAACAAGTTTTTATATAAACTATTCATCGGTTTCTATGCAGAAAATTATTTCTGTATAGTAATTAAGGAAATTTTTCTTAAAATATTAATAATGGTCGAAGAATAGGTGGAATTTTATAATATAAATATTTGTCACACATAAAAAGGGTTATAATCTTTTTATTCCACTAGCATATCAATGTATTTCATGAACCTTTCAATATATTTCATTTCTAGGTAAAAGGTTTTTGAATATTTCTTGATTAGAATTCATCTGCACGATTATTCCTGAATTCGGTGGAAATTTTAGTAGTGTATTGAGTTAATCGGAACAAAGTAATTTAAAGCATATTACAAGGGGCATATAATACTTTGCATGCCTTAAAAGCTAACATGGGATGAAATTACCCAAGTTTTATGAAACTTATCCATTCCATATATTCAATGAAGCTCTTCGAATTTCCCAAAGTGATAACAGAAACTAGCATGTGCCTTTAATTAACAATGTTGTGTTTTTAAAGAAGACATTATTACCAATGAAATATGGTGGTTTATTTTTGCTATCGATTATTAAAAATAAATTTTGTAATGCAATGTGCTGAAAGAGTTTTGTCAAAATTTCAGGAAAACATAATTCTTAATTTTGAATGCCAAACTGATAATAAAATATTTGAATCTATAGTTACAAATAATCACATAATAGTTTAAAGCAAATTTAATTTTTATCTTCATATAGAATATGCAAATATCTTTACTTCGGAACTTAGTGCTACACATTTTATTAATAATTTATAAATTTTACTTATAGAAATTTTTATTAGTAATTTATAAATCATTATTATAATTTTTTATTTGTATATTCTTTTCTAGTATGATCGAAATAATTGCTGCTGAGTAAGAAAAGAAAGACAAATGAAGTTAAATAAAATGCGTATTAAAATCCATTCAAATATTTAATAAACCGTATTTTCAAATGCTTGAGAATTGTATTTATTACTTTCGTTTTAATGAAAAAATTACAAAAAGGGTAAAAATAATTATTATTAACGAAGCATGAAGGAAATTAAAAATTAAAGTTGTAATAAAATCCATTGTAGACTAAAGTAAACAAAAAGCGGATTGCTTTAATATTTTCTGTTGCAGTCTTATTAAGCGAAGCAAATTTTACATTTAATAAAGAGCAATATTTCTAACACTATTTATTTTTAAATTGGTTGCATTTTAAGAAAATTTCTAAGAACTTAATTTTATATCTAGGCAAATCATGAATTGAAATGAGTTTTATATTTTCAGTTATAAGAAATAATAATTTCAAATGAGGTTTTCAATAGCTTGTGTTTTGTCATTTAATAACTAGACATTGAAATATTTTGATCATAATGGCAAGATCATATATTTGTTGTTAAACATCATAATTTAGAATATGTTCTCATAAATTTAGGAAATGATCAAATTATGTATTTCTCGGAATAACGTTTTGCTAAAAAATGTAATGCTTCTTCTTGTTCTTAACTGACGTTACAGCCCTATGCAGGCCTTAGCCTCCACTACAACCTCCTTCCACTTATCCCGCTTCAGAGCTAAATTTTTCCAATTCTATATCTTTATGGTCTCCCGGTCATTTTCCACATTATTAATCCATATTTCTCTGGGTCTTCCCTTCTTCTTGCTATTGAATAATTTACCCTTTGTTATCATTTTTATGATATTTTTTTCATCTCTGCGGTGTGCGTGGCCAAGCCACCGTATTCTTTGTGCTTTAATGAATCTCACTATGTCTTTGTTTCTCACTAGGTGCATTAATTCTTTATTATTTCTTCTGATCCATACACCGTTTTCAAGCCTTGGTCCATAGATTTTCCTTAAAACTTTACGTTCAAAAATTCTAATATATTCCGAGTCCCTTACATTCAGTGTCCATGTTTCACCGGCATATGTAACGATTGGTCTGATGAGGGTTTTATAGATATGCAGTTTTGTTTTTCGTGATATCAATCTATTATTGAATAACTTTTTATTTGCGTAGAAAGCTCTATTACCAGCTTGCACTCTCTCGCATACAGAGGGTATTAACACATTTTTAGAACGATTTTGAGGCCGTTTAAGTAATGTTTAAAATGTAAAGACTATTTTTTTAAATGTTCGATCTGATAGCTTTTTTTCTGGACAATAAGTCTGCATCGTGATTTCCATGATATAAGAGATTTTCGTAAAATTTCCAGGGGTATTTCTTTCCATTCATCTTCCACTACTTTCCAGAGTCCATCCATCGTGGTGGGTTTGCGTTTAGAAATAGCTCTTTTCAACAGTCCAAAGGCACAATAGTCCATAGATGAAACGTCAGGACACTTCAAAGGAATATGTTGAAAAGGTATATATGCAATACCTGTATTAGTCTTCATTTTTTCAAGGAATGCAGTGGTAGTTTTCGAAGTATGACTTGTAGCTTTGTCTTGTTGATGTTTCACTCTTTGAAAGTCTTTGGGATAAAGAAGTGGAATTTTTCTGTAAATATTGGACGTAAAACCTTCTCCTGATCGTATGATGAGTTGATTTCAACATTTTTTCCTAATCTTTTCATTTTTAATTTCCCATTGTAGAAGAAACCTGCGACTATCATAAACGTCTTACTGAAACTTTCTTTACATTAACGGAACCAGATTTGTACATTTTTTCTCCTCGTTTCCCATAGTAAATAGAACTTTTTTTGTTGCAGTCATTTAGGTAAACCTATGTTTCATCAAGGGTCACAATGTATTTCCATTTATCTCCTGCTAAATCGTTTTCATACAGGATTCTACAAAATGTTTTGCGTTGAGCCACATGTCTCGGTAAAAGCTGGTGAACATTATGCTTTTTAGCTTTTTTAAGTTGTAAATCTTGATTTTTTATTTTATTTATTGTTGATACAGATGCATCTAAAGACTTTGCAATTGATTTCTGTGTTGATGGATTTTCCCTTGTTACCAGCGATTTCACTTTAGGAACATTTGAAACAGTACTTACTTTTTTCGGATATTCGTGTGGAGTCTTCTTTCCATATAGAAATAATGATTGACGGTTTTTTCCTGCCCGATTAATAATGTTGCTTATTTTTCACTTAGAAATTTTAATACCATGCATTTCACAACGTTTTTGAATCCTGGAATAAGAATATTTTTCTTCGGAAAGCGCAAAAACATATCCCTCAATCCACAGCTTGTTTACATGCTACATTTTGAAAGAACAATAAATTTAAAGTAACAGACGATATTTCTCATTTCAAATAATAAGCTGTTGCCAAAAAATTTTATTTCAAAACATTTACTTTTTTAAAATTCTTAATCGAAATCGTTCTAAAAATGTGTTTCAAATCATTTTGCAGGCTGTTGTCTTTGCAAATAAAAGTTCCAAGATACTTGAATTGTGACACTCCTTCAAAGTTTTTACCCTCGATTTCAATACTTCTTGGTTCCCTTCTAGATTCCTTGGGTGATATTATCAAACATTTGGTCTTGCTTTCGTTGATTTGTAAACCAACATTGTTGGCTCTTTTTTCCAACTCTCTGCAACATTCTTTTTAAGTCCTTTCATTTCTTGAGATGATCACAATGTCATCAGCATATGCACAAATTTGGCTGGATTTATGGTAGATTGTACCTCTTTGTGCAACTGGCTCAATAGAGTATGTAGAGCTAGATTGAATAGTGTAGCCGAAAGTCCATCACCTTGTCTCACACCTTTGTTAAATGCAAAGGTATCACTCATTTTGTAATGCTTGTCACATTAAAATGCATGCAATTTGTTAACATACTTACAAATATTTTTCCTATAAGCCTGTTTATTATTTATCAACTAAATTTAAAATATTAATAACAAAGTTGAAATTGATTGAAATAAGATAAACTAAATATAAATTGTGATTTTTATATTTTTAGTACTATATAATTTAGTTTTATTTAATTATTTTTCAGTACCATAAAATTTTCTTCAAAAATCATTTTCAGTTTATTTTTAACTGAAATATAAACTTTAAACTCCAGCATCTGTAAAAATTGTTCATGTATTCTCGGTAAAAAAATTTTTAATATTATTTTATATTACAGATGAGAGTAATCCTATTTACAGATAGTTATCAAAATAATTGAAGTAATCTAAATTTATAAACAATCGTTCATTTGCATAATGTAAAACTACCTTTCGTATATAATATAGCTTGGATTCATAAAAGCAATGAAAAGAGCTTAGAGGCATACCTTTTTCATGGAGATATTGTCAAAGTCGTATTGTACGTTAAAATAGATTACAACGTTTTAATTATATTAAGGTCAGATGATTGTGCGGGTAAACATAATTAGTAGATTTTTAACTTCATCCCCTAGTTCATAAATCAATGATTAGACATGTTCCGCCTCTTAATCCTTGAAAGTTTCCTCCATTGCAGTAAATAAAGTTTGCTTCATAGAATGGAATCAGTCAGTTAAAATATTTCCATTCTTCTCACCAATGATCATTGTTTTCAGGGCTATGTTTGGTTTAGCAGAAAACCATGACATGGCTGACCACTAATCCTGATAATACTTTTCTGCACTGTCTTTCAACTGTCCGTCTTTTCTCTTTGTGCTTAGAAAAGTGTGTTTTGTCAGAACATATCAATTGACTAGGTTCTATGAGTGTAACAATAGGGTAGATGACGTTTAGCATTAACATGTACGACAAGTGGCTTGGGAGTTGCTGCTGAACCATAAATGTTCAGCTTAATGAGGTGTATTCTAAATGTAATCATTGAATCTTTAAAATCCAAATGCTGATTGACCTAGGCAGTTACTTTTGCTGTAGTTTTTCGCTTTTTAGACATTACTATTCACTTCAATATTAGTCGGTCTCTTTCACTGAAATTCTCAACCACCCCCCTTGTTTCGATTTATCGTGGTTATCATGCCATGCTGTAGGTATGCTATCATGATTTTAAACACTGTACCCTTACAAACGCATGAAAGTTAGGATGTTTTGGTTACATGCTTCATCAGACCGATTCCTACTATCTGGTTTCTTTAAAAGTCTAAGAAATCAAACATTTTATATTTTTCTAAAAATTTTAAGTTTTTCATAACTTCAATAAAGCTACCACATACTAATAAAATATATATGCATTTATATTCATAAAAACATTTAAAGCGGAATGTCAGACAGGAGAAAATTGAAAGGATGACTTAATACAGATAGATAAATTTTTTCCTGCATGTGGATTTTTGAAGCATGAGGTGACTGTGTGCTCCATGCAACCTTCAAAGCCTTAATGTTTATGAAGCGTATTCAGCAATGCTATTTTTATTTTAGGAGTTTTCATTATTCTGATATCCAACTGCACGGACAACTCATTCGTATTAAAGCTAATTATTCAGTTTCCTTCTTTACTCGTTATTTTGACTCACTAGTTTCGAAGAATAGATACAAAATTTTCATGAAATGTCAAGAAAAACCACTGACTTATTTGAAACGATAGACACCAGCATATGCAATCAAATGTATATTCATTAGTTATAAATAGTTATGATGTTGCAGGAATAACATTCAGTCTTATTTGCTCTCAGAGTTTCACATTAAATAAAAATAATTTATTCGTTGAAAAACTCTATATATGAAATGTGGTTACTAAATCCAATAAAAATAAAGTAAAAGTTAAAAAAATATACCTTAATTTCGTAAATTATTAATAATTATATATATATATCAGAAATTATGATTTTAATGATTAAAATAACCACATAAGGCGACTTACTGAGTCTACATAATGAGATGCTTGAAATATAAGACGTTTCAAGTGTGGTACTTCAAATATTGGATAATAAATCCAATAAATATGAAATGACAATTTGAAATACATATCTGTATTAAATAAATTATTAACAACTATATTAATATAAGTCATAAGCATTTACTGATTAAGAATAATATCAGAAGAAATACTAGATAATTTATATAATAAATATTGTAATAAAAATCGTGTATTTTAAATACAGCTGTTTAACATAGCAGTTTTTGGAAACTACAACAATGTTTGAAAAAGATAATAACAACTGGGCACAAATGAAATTCTTAATTAAATCAGTTTTATCGTATTCTTTTGGCTGATAAATATAGATTCAATCTATATTCGTAATAGCTATCTTTATTTTAAATCAAATAGTTTAATTTGGATTTGAATCTAAAATTTATAAAATTATAAATATTAATATTTTTTAATTTAGGATATCTTTGCCTAAGTTTTAAAATAAAATCAAGAACATTTATGAAATATCAATTTATGAAGCAAAGCTGACAGGACTGGTTTTAATTAAAACAGAGCGGAATGGGCGTGCGCAAAAAGAATTAAAATTATCAAAACATTATCAGAATAAAAATTACAAAATTATGAATATTGTTCATAGGAGAATTTAATTTAAATATCCATTAGAGAGAATATATTACACTCCTAAATAAAACAAAAATTTCTATTTTGTTTTGTTTTTTTCAAAAAGTAAGAAATGAGATTCAGTTGATATAGTTATTTAATTTCTGTGAACGATCATGACAAAAAATAAATTTTATTACTTATAGACTTATATACATCTCTATACATTATATATAGATTAAATACGTATAGATGTATTTAATGTAAAAATATTTAAGAAAATAAATTATTTTTCAACTTCTTCAAATGCATTGAAAATGAGCATAATATTAAACCAAAGCCACACAGATATTTCATTGCTAAATTATTACTAATTTAAGTTATATGTAATATTAAAATTTTCCTTTATATTAAATTTTTAATTAAAAAAAGTTTAATCATTTTTTCAGTAGAAAAGATATGCATATTATACTTCATGTTTACTAATCGTTAAAATAAAACACTTCTAGGCTATATTAAACATATTTTGACATTAACATTGAGTGTTCAATGAAAAATTAAAAAAAATAATCTAATTTATTTTTGAAAATATATTATATGCATAATATATTTATAACCGTTGAATGATAATTGTTTTAATAGTTCAGTATTCCAGGAAAGTAATTATGAAATATCACCAATTTGATATTGTAGATTTAGAATTTTTAGAATGGGGTTATAGTTATTCCTTTTTATTTGGATTACACACTTTTATTTTACAATTCTCAAAAGTAAAACATTGTTATTTTTAATTTAAGCACAATGAGAGAGAACGTAGGAAATTCTAAGCAGATAGTAACACTTTAAACTAAAACTTCGTATTTAAAGTTATGTTGTACATAAAACTTTAATTTTAATTCCATATATAGAAATAACATTTAAATATCGTTATGTATCATAAAATTAAATTTTATAAGATGGATAATTTTTAACTTTTCTCATTCGGCATGTAAAAAATTGTTAATGTTTTATTTTATAATTTTTAAAAAATATCTGATTCTTTGCATATATCTATTTATTTTGCATAAATATTAAATAATAATTCAGTTTTCTACAAAATAAATCCATTTTTTAAAATATACATTAAATACTTGTATATTTTCTAGTATCACAGAAGTCAAAAATGTGCGCTAAAATTATGCAAAATAATGAGAAAGCATTTCATTTAAACTTAATCTCTGTGATAAATGTTAAGTGTTTATCAGCTCGAAATACAAAAAGAGTTTAAACACATAATTTAGATTCTTACGGAGTAATTATTTTTGGCAAGTCATATTATAAGTACTCGAAAACCAGATTATATCAGAAAAAAGTTAATTATTCAGTAAAATACAGTAATTATTTAATTATTAGCAAACATATTTTAAACATATACTAAACAAAGAAAGCCACATAGCTTTTTTTCAAATTTATTTATGTGCTATATTGTTATCAAAACCAATTATTACTTATCCAAACGAAGAAAAATGTACTATGTGAAACATTAAAATAAGTTTTGATAAATTACTGCAACTTTATTTATAAGTACATATAGTTATAAAATATTTAAATTTCAAATAACAACATTCAGTAGCTGATAAAATCAAATGACATAAGTTACTCAGATATTTCCCTTTCTTTTTCAAAATCACTCTAAGTGTTCAACAGAAGAAAAAGGCATTAATTTTAAATCTCAGGAATACAATAATATATATATATATATATATATATATATATATATATATATATATATTTAATTTGGCAAAATTAATAATAAAAAATAATAATAATTAATATATATTTAATATGTTTAATTTGGCAAAATGGGGAATTAAGGTAAATTAGCGTCTTATTTATGTTATAAATGAGTCAATTTTCACTTAGAATCACTCAACATATCTTACGACAGCTCTGAGATATTTGATTTATATTTCATATACAAAACAACACAAATAGAACGGATTCTTATTAGATTTACAGGAAGATAATCATGTATGTATCCGCCAAATCAATGAACATTTATGTATTTTCATTAGGAATTGTTCATTAGTAGACAAGTTTATGCTGCACATCATGAAATGGACACTGGAAGATGGTATGTTTCTACAGCTGAAGAAAAATGCTATGAACAGCGAAAATATTCTTATGATAAACTGAAAAATTGTTAAACATATTTTGATGTTAACTATTCCAATTGCTTTATTATATTGATTTGAAATTGGATTGTAGTTATATTTTCAAAGATAATGTGATCATACGGATAAATGATGGAGCTTTTATCCAAAATAACTGTCTTCTAAATGTCCTTTATGCTTACTGATACATACATCAGAATTCTGAATCACTCCGAATTAAATTATTGACATTAAAATTTCAAATGAATTAATGTTATGAAAAGTATGGACTAAATGTTTTTCTTAAAGTAAGGTAAATCAACTGTGTTCTATATAAGCTCAAATGTTAACGTATCTTAAATAAAAGAACTTATGAACAGTTAATAAAACTTGTAAAAATCATTCAAATTATAAAAAGAAACGTTAAATGCTATCAGAGAAATCCACACTCAAATGAAGGATATTATTACATCTGATCCCTATACAAGATTTACACTATCTTTAAGCTAAACAAGGTTAACAATAATAAGTAGGATGGCTATCCATATACATTTGTAATGTCAAGCACACCTCTGAAATCATTGCTAACAAAGTTGACAGAAGCAAAACGTATCCACAGAGTATCTAACTAGTGATTGAATTTAAATAAGAGGATTATCCCAATTATTTGATGCATTGAATATATTTACATGCCAATATATCTGCAAAATCCAAACATAAAGAAGTAACGAATATAGCATTATTGTTCCTGAAATAGATGTGATTATCAATAATATTTTTCAGAAAAACTCTTTAAAGTAAAATTATTGAAAAGATAATTTTAGTGCAACATCACGCAAAAGTGATTGTATCATCTTGAAAGTCTTGAAAATGAGTAGTACTATTAAGCATGTTACTACTTTAAATAATATATATGTTACCTCAAAACAAGTTTTTCTTTTTTGTTGAGGGTATTATTTCCTGTTTTTTTTCTATTATGACCACACTTAAAATCAAGAGTTAGACTTAATATTACTCCCTGAAGAGTTTTAAATCTTATTGTTCATAACTTTAATTCTGACGCCTTTGGCACCATAGAAGACGCCATCAGTGATAAATAGACGTTTATGACACACAATGTATTGTGCTGATAGTTTTGCATTTTATCCACTAGTGTGTATCTTATCCACTTTTTGTACAAAGAAATATTGTTACACTTTTGAAAAACAAAATTAAAATGAATAAATTAAATACAATCAATAATTATATTATAAGCATGTGTGTTTAAATTTACATTCAGCAATTAGATGAATCCATATTAGATTTCCCAAATTTCGAATGAATTTTATATTAAAATTAAGAACATAATAATAACAAAACCCATAAAAAGTATTTCCATGGAATTAAATACATTTCGGAATCCTACGTCCCTTACAGAAATATTTCGTCAGAAATGTGCTTTTAAGCTACAGAATGCATAGCGACCATATTTGTTAAAACAATATATATATTCACCCCTTTATTGCTTAAATTCAGAAATTATCCCTTTTGTGCAAAACATTTTATTCATATTCTAATATTAGCCCTCATTTTCGCTCTATATGATTACTATAACAGCAGTCCAAGCTTTCTGCCATCAAAAGAGCAAATGACCCTCATAATAACAAAGTGGGTAAGGAGAGGAAGTTCCGGATAATTTAGCCTAAGTGTGTTATTTTCTCATGATGATCTTTACGTGTTTCAGAGAGTAAGGAATGCTATTTAATGGTTCCATTATGCTTGTAGTATTCTACGTCATTAACGAACGTATTCTAAACAAGCTTAAGAATATGTGCATGGAAAATTTATTTCCTGTGACTAAACTGGAGTGTTATAGAGTTTTAATCTTTGGGATTGTTCCATCGATTTTCAGTCATATACAACAAGAAATAAGACCTTAAAGATTAATTGAGGGAAGGATATTGCAAAATAATAATGTTTCTCTTTGCTTTCTTCTAAAATATAATTTCAATTCAGATTCTTCGATTTTACAGAAACATGGGACATATACATTCAAAATTATATAGAATGCGGAAGTAATTGGTAATATGCATGTATTCAATTTATGTGATGTAGGACAATGTAATTCACTTGTATAAGAAGTACACTAATTTTATTTCTTAATATATTAAAAAATCGCAACCTAAATTGTTTTTTTAAATAATATTAAGTGATTATAATAACATGGCATTTGCTTACGACTACTTTTAACCTCATCTTAAAATACAAGGTTGAGCAACTTCCCTATAATGCTTCCACTTAAATTGTATACAAATAAATCCTGAATATTATATTCAACTCATAGCAAAATGATTTTAAGTTTTAAGCAATAATGTGATCTATAAAGCATGTACAAATAAAAAATCAATGAAATTTCATTCACATAAGTTAAAATGTAGGCATATTTTCGTAGCAAAATAATTTTTAACACTATATTTTTGTTTGTAGTGATTATTATTTTTTAAAAAGAATATTTTTCGTAACTTTTTCATACTTGATCAAATTTTTAAAAAAATTATAATTTATATAATGTTTTTTATACTAATATCTACTAAATAAATTTAGTACATAATATTACTTCCATTTTTGCATTCATTTACACTTTATTTTCTGGAAAAAACATTTTTTAAATTAATTAAATTAAAAAAATTGATTATTTATTCATTTACGTAAATTCACATCCATCATACATATTTAAAATACACTATTGGAATTAAAATTACACCATTTTATAACAAATACCGATTAATAATTGGCAGAAATTAATGAAATGGAAATATAGAAATTTGAATATAATAAAATGAATATAATAATAATGACTTTTTAAATTTAACTATTTATTTGCATAATTTTTCTTTAAATTAATTTATTTTAAACTGATAAACCAATTTTCCAATAATGTCATACTTCAAGCACAATTATTCACAGTTTATTCGCTCGAATCTCAGAATAAAGTTACACCTATGTTATCATTCTTTCCTATAATTGAAATATTTAAGTCTTCTTTAAAAAGGAATACCATTTACAATATGAACACTATTAAATCATACATACACATATACGTTATATTAAAAAATTAAGAAATAATTGGAAATGTAAAAATTTATAATAAGAAATGGAGGAGAATGCTTTTATTCAAAAAATTACCTGATAAAAATAATAAAACTTATCAATTATATTAAGAAAGGTGTTCAAATAGTTTTGTTTGAAAAATATATATTTAAACTTTCAGTATCAGTATAGTTTATTCAACACAAGTTCTGGAAAAACAGTTATATTTTGAAGAGAGAAAGAAGGAGAGATTTCAATTTTCGATTTGTTTTAAAATTTAAGCTTTCAAAGCAAACTATAAATTTCTGGAAAGCTTTTTTAAGATTTATAGATTGCTATTACGGTATTATTACAGACGATAGCAATTAACTACTTCTTTGAAGACATTTTTTTGAGGAAAATTTAATTGAAATACATTTGTCTACAAAAAAAATTTGGAAAAAATTGTATAAACTTGTTAAAAATGTAATTAGTCACTTTAATATTTCAAACTCATTGATATGGTATGTTTATACTCATTGATATGGTATGTTTTTACTCATTGATATGGTATGTTTTACTAAAAGTTAATAAAGTTGTTTATAAGAGCTACTGTGTACGTTTCCATTCCTGACGTCGACATGGGGTGTGATAAATTGGCAGTATATTAGCAATTGTGATGAGTGTGAAAGAGGATGGTTTTAAACAATTTAGAGCTTTTTAAGGAACTTTATAATAAATATATGTGTGAAATCACAGTTCACTTTTGCACTAAAAACTTACTAATACTTGATGGAGGAAGATATTTCTGACCCGAAATTCCTTTCCAGTCATTTGCAGTAACTCCAGTCCAGGGGTACTGACTGAGGATTAGTCAAATGTATGCTTAAAACAAAATGCAGAAATCTGAAAATGTAATGAAAAATAATTGAAAATGTCATTCAAGTTGGCCATTTTGCAGCAAGTAGGTTAATATTTTGAAATTTTTATTTGAAAATTTAGTATTCCTCAGTACAGATTGTAATTAATTCTAATTTTCGTTTTTCTTAGTAAAGTTGTGTTTTGTACAACTTTCATTTTCCTTTACACACTTTCAATAACTCTTTTTAATGGTATATATATATATATATATATATATATATATATATATATATATATATATATATATATATATATATATATATATATATATATATATATATATATATATATATATATATATATATATATATATATATATATATATATATATATATATACATATATATATATATGTATATGTATATGTATATATATATAAGCATTTTTAATAGCATTTAATAAGCATTTCTCTAATAACTTTAATTATTTGTTGAAACTGAAATTTGAACAGATATTAACTAAACAGAAACTTTAGAGCTTATCTAAATATTCTTCCTGATAAGATTTCTAGAAAAGTATTTAATTATTCCTTAGTAAAGTATTCACTGGTTAATTGAGGAAAAGATGAATAAGAAATTAATTGAAGTGTTTCAATCAAGTATAATGAGCTAATTTAACAGAAATGATATATACATTCCAGTTTCCTGCTTTAATTTAATTAAATGCAACTTTCAAATAAATTTGTATAAAGTTGAAACAGATTGCTTGCTGATTTTTTAATTATGGAGGAAGTAATAGATCAAGAATAAATTTTAATAAAAATAATCCATGTCTGAAAATGTAATTAGCGATAACTTTCTTAATTTTAACGTGTCCATTACGAAAAGTTTAATTTAAAAACATTATTTATTTGTCATACAGTTTATTAAATAGTAATATCTTATTTTTAAAAGAAACGATAATTTGATCACACAGGAAAAAAGTTTTAAAATGATTTTAAGTGATTAATTTTTAACAACAAATGCAAGGCAATTATAGTCTAAATAAACAATAAATTTCATTAAAATATGTATTACATAAATTAATCCAAATTTCCATGAAAGAGATATAATGTCTATTAATAAGGCCTTATGTACATTTTCCGATATAAATATATATATATATATATATATATATATATATATATATATATATATATATATATATATATATATATATATATATATATATATATATATATATATATATATATATATATATATATATATATATATATATATATATATATATATATATATATATATATATATATATGTATGTATGTACAGAGAGAGAGAGAGAGATTTCAACGTAAATATTCACATATAGAACACAAAAATACATTCTTGTTTATTTTTAGACAATATGAATAAATATTAACAATGCAGCAAATTTAATAAAATTTTATAAGCAATGAAAAATTTAAAAACTAAACAAAAAAAATTTAACCATTTAAATATTGTTAACTTATTGAAATTTATCTTAATATTTCAATATTTATAATATATATTAATTAAGTATTGAAATATCAAAGGTAATTATTTATTTTTCAGTTTTCAAGTACATCTTAAAGTAATTTAGGCTATTAACTTATCTTGTTATTTTCTTCAATGAAATTTATATATATAGGATACATATAAATCTCAAATGTAACATAATTCCCTCAAATTATAAGTTCAATTTTTGATATATTAATTTCTAAAATCAACTATTTTCAAAAATATTATTGAAAAAATCTTCTCATTACAATGAATATTATTTAATATAAATTTTATACATTATATTAAAAATAAAATCATACATTTAATGAATTTTAATGGGAACACATTGATACTTTTATATATATTCATAGAATTTTTTGTGAAATTTAATAAATATTTGAAGCATAAATAATCCCCATACATAAACATTTTTATTTGTACGTATTATGGTGTAAGTTAATGGATGTTTAACTTTTTTCAGAAGGCAATTTTTAAAATAAACAACGTTTATCGCAGACAACACAAGTTACATAGAAACAAAGATATTTATTAAGACTGAAACAGCTCATCCTCTTAGCATGAGATTTTGAGAGCAAGTGTTCTGTGTTCGGTTCAGATCTCACTGATAGAATGTATAAATCGCGCCTACAAAGTATACTGATTAGTTGGGTACATTTCATGAAGTTAATACCATTGGTACAGAAATCTGATTGATAAGTTTTTATTTTCCTTTCGCAATTTTCAGTATTACTTTTCGAATTCAAGTTTTTTGTAAAAGGGCAAGAATTTCTCAGAAAAGATATGAGGAATCCCCACAATTTCTTAGAGAAGTTGTGATGAGTCACCACAGTATTTACTCATCATCTTCAGTAAATGCATGCACAATGAGCATTGTCATGAGGAAAATTTTGAATTTTAAAATATAAGTTCTTTGATTTACTGTTCAAAACTCAGTTACTTCGCTCTTTACCTCCCTGCTAATCACAGACCTAGTACTTCGTATATTTTTACAAGAACTTTGCACAGTTAAAAAAAGTATATCATCCCAAATCAGTAACGATTCTCTCCTTCATCTTACCTCTTGAATCATCAAAATATCCTATCTATATTTATTACTCTGTCTCTGTAGTTGTCACATGACATCAGAGTGAAACAAATTCAAATCTTTTATACATGTGCCAAGCCTTAAATCGTAAATCTGTTTCCGAAGTCTATTTCCATCATCAATTCGCTAATCTACTTTGCATGTCTTGTTAGTGGGTTCTCAACAGTATTTTTTTTTCTGACAGGAATTTAATTGACTTCGTCTAGTTCTCAACCTGAAGGACCAGACCTACTTATTTATAAATCATTACGAGGCAGAAGTATCCAGCTACATCTAGTAAGATAGAAATAGTGGTTCTCAATGTTTAGTCCCTTTTTCTGACTACATTAGGACTACATTACACTTGAACTACATTAGCAATATTCTTTCACAATGGATAACAGCATATGTGCTCAAATAAGATAAAGTTTAATAAATTTAACAATCTGTAAATTTTTCCCATATGTGTTTTAAATGATAATTTTACTTGATAACAAATTGTACAATTTTAATTATTTGAATAATGATTCCTTTATTGCTTGAAGCAATATACCAGTAATATAAGTACTTTTTAAAGCATAGTTACTGTATTTTGTCTCCAGTGTAGGATACATTCTTCTTAAAACAAAAAGCTAAAGTAAAATGGTTTTCACACTCACAATTTTTAGTATTCTTTTATCTTCAATAACTGTAAAGTAAGAAGTTAATTATTTCTATAACCAGATTTATACTTAAAATTGCATTTAAAACCCAGATGTATTAGGTAAGTTTAGCTTCAATTTGAATTATGACATTATTTCTTATCTTAATATTTCTTGTGTTATTTGTTTTTATAGTGCATACAAAATTACGATTTTCATGAAATTTGTATCTTAGTAAAATCAACTTGGTTAATGTTTTCATAGCATATTATTGAATTATGTAGCTAACAAATGAAATGGAAAAGGATTAAGTTATTTTTTATTTCCTTAATTTGCATGAACAAATAAGTGCTAAGTATTTCAAGAAAACATGAAAGAGAGATCTTCTAGTCGTCTTTATGGAAATTTATAACTCAAATTATAAAAGCTTCCACTTAGATCCTTTTTATTCAAAATTTACTTACAATGTTTAAAATTCTCATATTTTTACTTCTTTATTTTTTATAAGCTGCAGTTTCTGTTATTAAGTTTTCGAAGATCAATTTATAGGAATACTGTTTGTAAAACACGTGAGACTTGTATATAGATCAACCGAACCAGCTAACGTCACTTTTTGATTTACACAAGTTTCATAAACCAAAAAACAAAGAGGCAGACGACAACAGCTAATATTTCATTAATGTTAAGAGCAAAAAACAGGTAAAGAGATTAAACACACCATCTTAGTATCCAGACTGCAAATATATTTTTAGCGAATATATTGGCAGAAAAATATCTAAACTATACGTGTTACAAAATATTAAACACGGTTAATATTAATTAAAAGAGAAAAATTTTTATGCAATCAAATTTTTTTATAAATATAAAGACACTAAAACATTAATTCTTCTAATTTACTGTTGTCGTAAACTAAAATTTTTTTGTAAGCGAAAATGCAGAACTGATAAAAGAATAAAGATTAATGAACCAATAAAATAATTCAGAGAAATTAAGAAATTTTTTAAAGTTATTTTTTTAAAATAGTAACTCAGATATATACAAACTAATAATTAAATTTTCACTTAATTTAACCACTAAACATTTCAAATTACTATTTTAAATTTTGTATCAATGTATATTTACTACAATACGATAAATAGCACTTGTATTTGAGAGTGTTTAATTTATAAAATAATATTTTAAAATAAACACACATTTAACTATTACTTTCCTTTCACTTATTAACAAGTTTAGTTTTGAAAAAGCAAAATTGTTTAGATGTAAAAATTTTAATTTAAGTTTTTTAATATTAATAAATTTTTGTCAAATAAATTTTTCTAATTTATTAAACTATTATAAAATATTACCAAATATTTTACTGCTGTTTATTATTAAAAATGTCACAAAAATTTAAAAAGTGATGGAAAATGAGAGTTTTACGTACAATATTTGGGACAACAAAAATTTAGTCATAAATTACTAATAACATTTTTATGTCATTCTAAAAAATTACCATTCATAATTAAACGTATATTAGATCAATTTATTTAAATTCTATCAAAATAATAATTGTTAATTAGTTATTATAACGGGAATAAATTTCCAGGTTATTTTCTTTTACGGTATAAATAGTATAGTTAATTTCAATTCAGCATTTTATAATACAATTTTCTTAATATTAAAGGTATATATATATATATATATATATATATATATATATATATATATATATATATATATATATGATAGTAATAGACTTATATGACAAATTCACTTTATTTATTATATGTTTATAAATAGTGCGATTAAGATATTAAGAAAGTGTTTAAAATATACTTATAAAAATGTTATGTAATTTTTAAGTTTAATAGAATATAATACCATTTTGCTTAGAATAAAAACAAAAACTTATAAGGATGCATATAATTAGATTTAAGTAGAAAATTTTCCAAGTTAATTCCTACAATTCAAGTCTACCTGAATTCAGTTATAGTCTCTAATAAAGACATACGTCAATAATAAGGAAAGGAAATAAAGTAAAAAATAAATAAGTGGTTAAAAGTTTCTTTTTGGAATTTTTAAATCAATTATTTTTACATGGTGTATCCTCTTAACAATTTATTGGCTACAGTTGAGTGAAAAAATTAAAATAAATAGGAAAATAATCCGGAAGTTAATATTAAAATTAAAAGATAATTGAATTAAAAGTGTAAATATCTTAAAGAATGAAATTAACAATAATTATCCTTCCATTTTAGAAGTTATTTGTTTTGCATGATTTTAATTTTTAGTTTTCATTCTAAACCTTTTAAAACGTGTTTTTGGTTTTAAATACTTATTTTTCGGTCAATACGTATTTTTATATTATTTTATATCAAGTAAAACAGTCCTATTCTTTATGCTGTGCTCACGACCATTTCCCAAAATTTGCTTCATTTTGCAATGAAATTAAAATAATTTGAATTCCAATTATTGAATGATGACGCTGTTCACGTCAAGATTAGATGACATTATTATTATTGTAATTGCAATACAACCCTATTTGTCAAAACATTTTTATGTATTCTTTTTGAATCATTGTGCTAAATTGGGCATATTGCATGAAAAATTAACAGAATTTTCTATTTTTTAACATAAAAATGTATTTATATTATGTTATTCAATTGAATTTTATATAATAAATTTACAGCTTTTCACGATTTATGAAATACACACTGTAGTGTTATGAAAATTTTTAACAGCAACAGTTTCTTGCTTTCAGTTAAGAAAGGTCCATTCCAGCAATTTATAATAACAATTACATAAATTTACAATCACGCAATTTATAATAACAAGTCGTATAATTTTGTTTTTCCTCTTCAACAAGAAAACAAAATAAGTTTTGAATATTTAATTGATTTTTAAAAGGAAAGCATACTAAATGCCTTCGGAAGATTAGAGACTAATGTTTAATTTTGATTAATCTAAAAGGGCTTAATTATAGCATATTAAAACTTTTTTTAAAATTGATAAAACGTAATTGTAAGGGAATATATACTGCTCAAAACAATTAGAAGCCATTGAGATTGTGGGTTGATTTTACACCTGGAGAATTGTTTAGATGTTTGATTCATTATTGACAGACAATGTGAAATAAAAATAGACATTCATTGTGGAAATAAATGCGTTTTTAACATATGAATACAAAAAGAAAATAACAATTTGTAGATACATAAAAAACAAATAAAAAATGATGTTTCCTTAAATGAAACAATTTGTTTTTATAGGAGATATGATTTCCTTAATGGTCAGGAACGTTGAACACTTTTGAGATAAGAGTGTTTGGCGCACCTTTAACCGCCTACAAATCTATAAACTTCTGATTACATTAAATAGTATTGTTGAGATATTGCACTCATTGGAACAAGACCCTTTCTAAATATTGAGTATTCATTTCCACACATTTTTTTACATTAGGTTAAAAACCAAATCACATTAACTGACGATGAAGAGTCATTTTCGACATGAAGCTCAAAATTTGCATACTGAAAAATTTTAAAAGGAGAAATTGCATTTGACTTTCCTTTTCTATTCCATTAAAAAATAATTTGCTTAAGCCGTTATTTTATTAAGGACTTCCAATAACTTTTAATTCTTTTTAGTAGTGTGTAACAATCATTAAAATTAGAGAAATAAGGCTTGCATAACGTTAGAGTTTTTTTTAAATCTAGAAATAAGTAAGGTCGTTTATCAATATTTTTATTTAGATATGCATGAAGCAACTATGATTCCTCTCTTATTTCTTATATATTCCAAAAATTGAATATGTTGTTGTTCAAAGAGCAGTACCAGTCAAAAAGAAGTTGAAAAACAAGAAATATAAAATTACAAACATTTTTTTTTATCAAATATATGTGGAAAATGTAAATAAAATGATTTAATGCTACACTTGTAGAGGGGGGAAATTGGTAGACCACTCATTATTCCTCTTAAAATCTTTTTGATAATTTGGCAATCCATACCTATTGATTTCAGTAAAGTAAATAGGAAACAAAACATGGTGTGAAAATGATGTTTTTTAATAGAACCATTTAGTAGTGTTTTATTAAAAAAAAAGTATTTATCCAAATCAGCTGGAATAATTAATAGACATAACTGGGTGTAAATAATCAAGTATTATGAATATACATATCTGTCTCCTTCAGACTCATCTCTTAACAAATACTTTTCTGCATTACATCTGCTGCATCATGCATCACAGGTAAAATAGTCTTCTAGTAAAATAAAGGGTTATTATATTTTGAGGTTTGCCTTGTGCACTAATATGTCTATAATCTTCTTAAAATTAGACTCTCCAAAGTAAACTCCCCAGACAAGACTTTGATAGCTAAATCACAGTTTTGGAGAGTCCAAGCGTGGAAAACATTTTGTGCCGTGCAGATAATAGCTGTCTTCAATTAGTGATTTTCTGCTCACTGTTGATGTCTGTAAGTGTTGCTTAAATCCTCTGAATGAAGTACACTTTGACAACTATGATACCCAAGAATTCAAATTTATAGCAATTTATGAAATTATTTTATATCTGTCTCTCATAAGAGTTTTCGTAAGTCGTCAAGGATCCCTTACTTTAAGGTTTTTTGTTCATAATACTATTTGTAGTTTGATAATTTATCAATTAGTGAAAAATCCTAGTACACAAGTAAAAGGACCACTCACAAAATTCCAAAATTCATAGCTATGTATAGAAAAATATTCAAAGAAATAATCTTAAAACTGAGCCAATTAAAATCCCAATCTTTGCAAATTAAACATTAAATTTTTTGTCGTATGCAAAAAAAGAGTATACTATGAACGTAATTTGCAAATATTTAGTCAATGTTTTTTTCAGTTAAAATATGAAAATAATGCCCACATAACGCTATAGAATTAGATTCCCATTATAATGAAAAATAACTTTCTAATTTACTTTAATGCTTCTCTTTAAATTTTGTGAAGATCATACATGAATTTTAACTTTACTATTGTTGAATATGTTAATATTTTAAGAATATTGTTAAGAGCTTTTGAAAATTTACTTAAGGCACAACCCCACACAAAAATATATATTCAACATAACCTAAACCAGTGGCACCACAGACCATGCGATCCATGACTTACAACGCCCGTCTTTGTTTTCGTGACCGTGGTGCCCTGGGGTGCAAAGTCTGTGTCAGATTAGGGATCCTCACTCGGAACCCCCAGTGTTTTGTTCTCAAGCATGCTTGGTACTCTGATTATCAACCCATTGAAGGAATGAAAAGCTGAGTCAACATTTCCCAGCTTGAGGATAGAACTTCGCAGCTGTGTCCTGGGTGAGGGAAAAACTACCAATAAACCATCGGGCTTACCACCAACGGGGATGTATACATACATATATACATATATTTGTATATATTTACTGGGTGGTTAGAATATTAAAGTTAGCCTTATAAATCTCTACAGCTCAAACTTGTTTGTAATCCATATGCAAACAAAATTTCATGTATGGATTTTTTACAAAATTTTATGTATGAAATTTTGTATATGGAAGGTGCAATTTCGTTCACATATATCATTTTTTTCTGCAAGCTACACTGTATTTGTTTCTCTCTTAAATATACATAATGGTGTTTGATGATAAGGTGATCAGAAACTTGTCAATGAATGTTAATTATTGCTTCTGTATTCCATCTTGGTCCTTTATTGTTTTAAATTTCATATTTATCCCTAAAAAATACCATTTGATTGATATTTTCTCTTTAAATGTTTTTCGAATTTCCGTGAACGTATCTTGTGAGCCCATATACAAAATTTCGTTTTCCCATTTACGCTGTAGGATGCTTTTTATAAGGGAAGTTCAATTTTAACTACTCATTATATAAACTCACAAATCGTCTAAATATCTTAATTAATATTTTTCTATCATGTATAATGTTATAAGTGAGTATTTAAAGCTTCTATTTTGTATTCCTGAATTAAAATATAATGAAAACTACTGATAGTTTAAATTAAATCGGTGTATCATTACTATACATATAAGGTCAGCTTACATATTTACTATACTTAAAATATTTTATTCGTATAATTTTAATAATCTTTTATATAATGTACTTACAATCTGTTAATTTATTAAATTTATTCCGCTTTAGAAACATGGAATGATGTTTTTTGTTGACGAATGAATTGTAGCACACGTGATGTTCCCATTCCATGAATAAATGAACTTGGTTTTGCATACAGCAATAGACATGGTCTGAAATCACATTGAACTATATTCCCATCTTTTAATACATCGAGACAATAACACTAATGAATACACTCTAAAATACGATGCAAACTCAAAAGTAGCAGACTGGCTGACAATCAATGTTGTAGCAATCATCATATAATTGTTTACTCAGGCACTTGTTGTCTTTCAATCCATCCCAGCTCTTGAGCCAGGGTTCGTAGAGTGGTGATAAATGATACACTAACAAATAAATATCTAACTAAAATACTAATAGATAACTAAAACATTCTGCTTCTTATTTATTAGTCATTTACGATTTAATAGACATTTGTTACAGTTAATATGTGATAAATCCCACTTATCAAAATTTTGTGGGTTATGTGTGAGATTGTCTTGGGTAGATTTTAGGATCGCATAATGCAATTCCACAATGCAACAATCCAATGTCTAATCAAAATAGAAACGTGCTCCGAAGAAATTTCGGTTCTTCCATGATGCATTATTACAGCAAACATTTACTTGGTGAAACGCGTAAATAAACCTGTAATGAAGAAAGGTACTATACTATTTCTTTATTTTAATTAATTTAAATATAATTTATTCCAAAATGGAATATTTCATGGGAAATTTCGGAAAGCTATTTTTACGCATCACAGAATCTTTTACCTGTCGTGAAAATTAATCACGTGTTACGGCTATTTTGTGCAGTAATTTTATCGGTAGCAATGTATATATAAATATTATGAAGTAAGAAGCAGTAAATGTTTCAATTTAATGTAACATAGTTCTAAATTATCCCATTCAATGGAATTGCCTGATACACTGTAAATTAAATTAATAATTAGTATTAAATATGTTTACAGTAGAATGTATTCATAGTCATTTGAGGAATATTAAATAATATTTAAATGGATGACAATATAAATAATGGTATGCTTATCATTCCTAGATTTACATGCAAATATACTAAATTTACGATATTTAGTGAAGCCAAATGTAACCAGGATATATTATCAAAAGAATATATTGACAGTAATTCTAATTTTGATTCGTTAGTTTTTTTTAATTGGAATACGTTTCATTTAATAATTGCAATATTTAATCAATAATTAAATTAAAAAATTGTAAATTTTATTATCATAAGAAAATGTTTTTCAAAAGTTCAAATCTGGTAAATGAAAAAATAATATTTCTATTAAAGATCTTATTCACTGTTCAAAAATAAACACTATGGGTATTTCAATCTGTACAGTATTTATTATTTTTCTTGAACGCTAAATATTAATAACTTTATGAGAAAAGTATTTGTAATTTATAATATGAGCTTTATACCACTTTTAAACTAACAATGTAGGCTCTTATAAAAGTAACGAATTTTCTTTAAATGTAATTTTGGAATTTTTTGCAATTATAATATTAATGACAAAATAAAAAATAGTTTGCTATTAATCTTAACATATATTAATTTTTTGATATTTACATCATTTAAGAAATTTAAGTTTCGAACAAGAAGTTTCTTATATACCTAATATAATTTTTCTGTTTGTTCACCATATATTTGTCCAGATAAAATTAAAAATTCGCTGAATGGAAAGAAATGAAACTAATATTAAGATGTCGGATTCTATCTATTTTGAAACAAAGTTTGTGTTTCAATCTGAAAATTTAATTACAATGTTTGTAGTTAGCATGAAACATTTTCAGCGCTGATGGCATTTCTTTGTACAGTTGATTATGCAATGATTAATTAACTTTAGTGAGGTAATATTTTTTAAGGGAAAATTTCTTGCTTCAACAAAAAACATCCGGTTCTTCTTTTATTTTCTTTTTAAAAATGTCATCTATATGTTACAACTGGGAGTAGAGAAAAAAATATTTCCATTCTCATGCATCCCTTTTCTTCTACATTCTCAAAGTGTGAATGATTTTTTTTTTAAATTACGATATTTACTATTTTTTTGAGTTTAAAAAAAATACTGGTTTTGTCCTCTTTAGCAAATGAATTTTCTCTTCTAGTTATATTCCTTACGAGTGGGAAATATTTTAGAACACGTGTAAAAATAATAACAGATTCAGAATTTATTAACTTCGGATTTTAAAAAATTTCAAGCATTATGTATTTTATTTGATTTGTTTTTAGTAATTCTACAGAAGAAAACTTCAGTTTATAATACAATGCATCGTTTTAAAAAGCAAGTCAGTGAAGTGTTTTGCAATGCTTAGCGCTTTATTTTTTTTAAACTTCACAGCTTCATATGATTGTATTCAAAATAAAATTTCACTAATAAGACAGTTTTGCCATTTTTTATTTTTTAAAATTCTCCTTTATTTAGATATGACTTGCACTCAATATAAATTCTGCTTTTATTTTCATTACATTAATTTAAAGTTTTTATTTCATAATTATATTAGACTTCACAATCTGTTTTATAATCTATAAATCTTTTATAAGTTAAATTATACAATTTCATTTGTTAACATGTTAGCTGTAACTTCTGTTAGAGATAACTTTTTTAATATTTGATTTTTTTGTTTAGGAATGTTGAATAAAAAAATCATCTAATGTAAGTTTTACTCATGTTATTTTTTTACATTTATTTAATTTTTGCATAATTCATAATTAGATTAGAATTTAAAAATATTTACTATCATTTAAAAATAATTTCCTTTAATCAGTACAAATATTTGTGCTTAAAAAAGCAAATACAAATCTTCACTATTTATGATTTAAATGGTAAAATTTTATTATACTGAAAAATAACGTATAATATTGTTAAAGGGTGTAATCTATCTGTTTACTTTTTTGAAGTACTCTTTTTGATGTAAAATTCTATCCCAATTTTATCAATTTTTATTTCTGAGCCAAAACATATTTAAGAATGTAATACAAACAGAAAAAATTTTCATTTCATCATGAGTAATCAAATGAGAAAATTAAAAGAAGCAAAATCTCGTACTTATTAATTGACAACATTCTATATTAAAAATTAAGATTCAAAGTAATTTGAATTATGTTAAAATTGCAATAGACAAAATAAAATACAAGAAAAAGTGCATAAAATAAACATAGATTTAACTGTTTAAACCATATTTTTCCAAATATTATTTACTTTTTCATTTATTGAAAAAAAACGAAACGATTGACAGAGTTTCCAATATATTTTGATATCTTATAAAGAAAGAACATTTTTTTGACAGAAATGGATTCGCATTTGTAGTTTTACAAACCATTTAAAATGAAATTATTTTTTACTATTTTTTATAAATTTAATAATTTTCTTAAGAGATTTATAATTTAATTTCAAATCGTTTTAGTAATAGAGGAATTTTACAAACGTTCAAAATACAGTTTTCAATTTTTCTATGTGTATTAGTTTTCATAGATTTCTTTTATTAAAATGAATAAAAAAAGGTATATTAATTAAACAAAACAGTATCTTTAAAATTAAATACATTTAAGTTCTCATTTAAAAGATAAAAGTTTTAGAAATAGATGAAGAATTTTGTTCAAAATATCATTTCCGGTATTTTGAAATGATTAGCATAATCTTTTTGTTATAATACAAAATATTTTCATTTCTTTTATAAAAAAGAACATTTTTGATTGAAGTTTAACAGTTCTTTTTGCTTTATTATTTATAATTATTTTATTTTAGATTTTTACTTACTAAAAGTGAAGTTTTTTTACTTTACTAAAATATTCAAACTAAATATTCTTTTGTAAATAAATTCTTTCGATATTGTATTCAGAAATATCCTTAACAGAAGTAAAATTCATATGGATATTCATGTAATTCTACCTATTTTACTCATATTTTTTATTTTATTTGTATATTCTAATAGGAAAAAATTCATTTCTTTATTTAAATCATTGGTAATTTCGATAGGGACTGCATTTTCGACGAAAACTTGCCAATTTATTCCCCGTGTCGTTCAAAAAATAAATATCTTTACACAGTATAAGTGGAATCCATTATCATAGTAAAATGTTATAAAACCCTGAAAAATAGTCAAAATGCAATATGATGAAACTATAAAAGGATATTTATGTAAAGCAAGAGTAAAGGGAGAGCATTAGAAATGTGCAAGAGATATAAAGTAGGAAACTTACTTCGTTGAATAACGCATTATAAAATTGTGTGAAAATTAAATATCATATAAACATTAAAATATTATAACTTATATTTTCTTTCTTGTTGTAAAATAAAAGAAATTTTAAAAGTGCAAAAAATATTTTTTAACATTAAGTACATTTGAGCATGAAAATTGGAGCTAAACTTTGCTGAATTGAATTCCCCAAAATATCAGTTAATGAATAATCGAACTATATATTATCATAATAAATGAATACATAAAGAAAAACTAGTACTGTAAATTAAAATATTAATAGTTGATTCACAGTTTACAAGAAACGCAATGATTCCATCTTACATCTCAAAATATTTAGATCATTATCTTGAGAATGCAAAAAATGGTAAAAAATAAATATTTGGAAATTTCCATTTTAGAAATGAATTTAATCTACTAATCTAAAACAAAAATTATTTAATGAATGATAAATCATTAATCTAATCCTTTTTAATAATATTAATACAGAATTGCTCAGTTATTTATGAAAACAAAATTCATTATTTAATGATATTACAAGACTATTAAACTTTTTTATAAATTGGAGAAGCTTATTATTAGAACTAAAAAATTTAATATTTAAATGAGCAAACTTATTTATAAGAATATATATGCATGCACACACACACTTATATATATATATATATTTATATGTGTGTATGTATACATATATTGTTATAAATATATATATATATATATATATATATATATATATATATATATATATATATATATATATATATATATATATATATATATATATATATATATATATATATATATATATATATATATATATATATATACATATATATATATATATATATATCTTCAAAAATTTTGTGACATTTAAAAATGTAAAATAATTTTGGATTGAATGATATGTATAATAATGATTCGTATTCTTAAAAAATATGTTTTCGTCAAACAAAAACTTACAAAAATTAACTGTAATACAAAAATAAATATTTTACATAAGAATTATTTTCAGGAAATAAATATTCTTAATCCGTTTTCAATAAGCAAGTAAACAGAAATATCATGAACATATTTATTTCTTAATACGACTCATGAAAATGGATATATAAATTTATATGTGCACTTGTTTAATATCACATTGAAATTTAGATAAACTGAGAAAACACTTCACATACAATAAAAATTAGAATTAATCTTGCATTTAAAAACCAAAATAAAATTGATATCACATAAAACTATAAAAATTTCAAGACAGATGGTGGCATGTAAATAAATATTCTTAAAATTTCGATCTTTTGTCGATGTTATTAACATTAGTTGAATAATGTATTGTATAATATACATATATATGAAGCATCAAAGCAAAAATTTTTTTCACTTGACATTGAATGATGTTTTATATTTATAATTTTAGTGTATTTTAATAGTTTATTAAATAAAATAACTTAACTAAAATGACATATATGATTATGAAATATGGAGTTTACTCTAAAAATAAAATATAGTTAAAATTAAATATCGCGTATTAATCAGTTTAAATACAATTAGATTAATTAATTTGATAAACATTTTCTTACTGTAAAAAGTTAAATAAAAATTTTACTTCCGCCCATAAGCAATTTTATACCTTCATTATAGTAAAATACAATTAAAAACTAAATAAACATTTAAGTTAATATAATAAGGAGACAAACTGAAAGTACATAAATATATTTAATTAAATTATCTATCTCATATATACCATCATTAGGTTAATTGTATTGTAACTGGAGAAAAGTACTATAACTATAAAGTTATCTAATTTTATTGATTATGTTACTATTTTGAAGCTGTAGAGCAAACTTTATCAAAAAAAAAACTTTTTTGCTTACTAAATTAGAATTATGAAATAAAAGTTCAACTTTAAAAATTAAAAACTAATCTTTATTTGTTAATTTTGTGTTGGTTTCTGAAAATTTTTATGATGCAAAATATAAAGTCCTCTTACTTCTATAGTAAAACAACTGTGGGCTAGTGAAAATTCCGAATAATTTCTCATTCCAAACGTTTCAATGAGAACTAAGTACAAAAGGATTGAAGGTATTCTCTTCAACAAGATTTAGTTAAGTACTTTGGATATACTTGAATTGATCCTGCTATATTTTAAGGTCATCTATTCAGATGTGTCATCTGCACTTAAATCTCCATGGCTTGATCTTTTATAAAGGAGTATAAGAGACATTTACGGTAGAATGGTGTTTTATAACAAACAGAAAATGATTTTTATGATGTTTGCATTTCTTCGATGTTTATATTAAGTTACAATAATCAATTTGTTATAAAATTTAAAACACAATAAATTTAAATTTACAGCAAAATAGCTATGGAAAAGAGATTTTTTTTAAATTGATTATTAGATATTGAAATTGTGGAATTTTAATAAAAATCAAATAAATTATGGGGATCTATGTAAGAATAACAGGCATGTGATATTAATTGTATAATATTTTACTGCATAGAGATTTATTATGAAACAAATTGTGAGTAACTGACAATATACACATGAAATTAATAAGCATATAAATTAAGTTAATTTCATTAAAAATATTTACATAATAGAAGCTATATATTTTTGTTGAAATAATATATGAATTTGTGCTAAAAGGCTTATTTATAAAATATGCAACTAAAATAAAATAGTAAAACAAAACAAATATACTTAATTCAAGAAAGAATGTGGAGGTATTAAATTCATTACAATATTTTAATACTCAATATATTATGTACCAAACTCTTAAGCTGATATTTTGGCTGAAACATTACAAAGATTAATCACGTAATTAAATTGCAAAAACGTGCAAGGTGTTTTTACAGTGGGAGCAATTATGCTTTACATTTCAAACAAAATAAAAATGTTGATTTTTCATTAAATTAAATGAAATCTTATTTCTGATAAATATAATATTGCTTTTAAATATATGTCGCCAAATAAATAGAATTCCTATTTAGGTAGCAGAAATTACCCCACTTTTCCATTAATAAAAATAAATTACTACCTAATAGCTTTCAAACTAGTTTTAAGAACATTTCAAAAGTGCGGAAAGCTTTTAGCATAAGCGATCATAATTCAAATTATCAAACCATGGATTGACAGGAAAAATGTTCTTAGAGAGTTTTGAAATTTTCCAGATGGGATTGAAAAGTTCATTACGTCTCTATAGTAGAATAATTTATTGCAATCAATTAATGGAACTAAGAATGCGTAAACTATTCTGAAAACTTATTTGTTACCGACGAAAATGAATATTTATCCATTATATTAATTAAATTATACATATAATTACACTTATTTAATAAATAATTTGCTTAGTGAAGGAAAACTTTTAAATGAACTAAAAATAATATATTTATCTTCAAAAGTTAAATTTTATATCTTTATTGTTAATATGGTTAAAATTAAGTTTCTAAATGAATATTTCTTTACTTTTTGATATTTTTAATGCAAATTACTTACATTAATTTTTCAAACCTTTTTGTAAATACTAATGCCAAATCACATCTCACATTTAGTCAAATCTATGAAAAAATTGAATGTTTAAAAATTTAGGTGAATATTTCTTGCTGACATTTAATCGTAATTACAATTTGAATTATGTTTGAATAATTTTTTAGATTTGTTAAAAATAAAATTTATATATTTGTTAAAAATACTTTTATATATTTATTAAATATAAGTATTTTTAACAAAAATATTAATGATAGCAATGCTATTAAATTTAATTTGTGAATGAAACATATAATTAGTATAAAATCCTTTATTAAATTAAAAAAAAAAGTTCAATGCACGCTTACACCAAAAACATCGGGTAATATACATGCATACGCATGTAAGGGAAGTATGCTCTCAAACAACGATTCAATGACGTAGACAACAACCATTTAAGTCAACAAACTTTTTCGAAATTGTGTTAGATGTAACTACTTTTGCAGTAATGATTAACTATCAAGATTCATGTAATTCTGAATGTGGCGTTATAATCAAAACGTAAGATATTAAACGCAGTTACAACGTGAAATATAAAATGTAGTCACTACATAAATAAATAAACGTGAAGTGTGGAATATGTGTTGCCATGAAATGGAACTCTGAATATGAAAATTTCACAAGTTTTCATTAAATATTGATTATCAGATAAAAAAAAAATTGAATAGCATCTGAAAAAAGATCTTGAACGAACAGGATCCTCAATGACTGATGAGAAATTTTAAAGAAAGCAGGCATGCATTGCCTATTCGACATGTCGTGCTTTAGCTATTTAGTGGACCATCGTTTATGTGTACTACAGGAGCCTTATGCTATCAAATGTGTGTTCTTCATCTCTGTACTGCTTAAAGCTCTACATTTTGCATAGACCCGACAACACCACCATCTGACTTTCTAAAATTTGTTACTCTATTTGTGAATTTCATTTTCAGTTGAGTAGTTGTATATATTGGTAGGTAGATGTATGTAAGTAATGATACACTTATTGTATCAATGGAATTCATATGTTTCATATTTCTCAAGTTGGTGAATCTTTCGTGATAACATTGGTATACTCAGTTGGAGTGATAAGGGACTATAGAACTAGAAGCAAATCTTCCAGATATATTATTATTATCCTACCTGATCATTCACATAATTTCGTGAACATTGTAAATTCAAGCAGAATTTGACTTTACCAGCAGAGCAATGGGATATTTCACCAGTCGAAAGTCAATTTTTGTAAATGCATTTGTTATAGTGATAAATGGTGTGAAAACCATAAACAAACAATCATGAGCTTTATTAACACAATGAGGATATCTTGCAGAATGTCATTGCAAAATGTTCGCCTGCACCTCGCATTTCAAAATACCCCCCACACACACACACAGGCAATAATTACACACACTGTATTTGGGAATAATTTTTTTATTCATGAGGCTCTACCTGATATTATAGGGTTGTACAAGTTTTCTGGAAGTTGAGTGCATTAAAAAAATTAATATTTAAATTATTAACTTATTTATTATATTTGATACTGATAAAACATATTAATTAACGTTTTTATTATTAGATTAATTTATCACCTTTAACAATATAAAACTATATACATTTGTTTTGAAAATCCACAGTGTTTTGTTTCCGTGGTAAAAAATTTTGATTGTACCTAAATATATTAAAAATGTTCATATCAAATTAGTACTCATGCAATTAGATTTTTATTAAGAGTTTATCTTTATCATTAGTTAATTGTGAGAAGTGTTAAAATATTGAAGTGTCTATTTAACTAGAATTAATAATACAAACCAGTATAGTTAATTGAATTCAATGCATAGAATAACATTTTAATTGCATATAAATTGTACTTTCCTAGCATGATTATATTTTAGTATTAATAAAAATTGGATATTCATTAATTAAAATCTATTTATATATAAAGCGAGTTCAGTTAATTGGTTTTATTTCCTTTTTTGTAATAAAATGAAATCAAAATTTCTCAGCTGTTCAGAGGTTATAAAGCGACTGTTAGATTGAATATTCATGTAGAACCATGAAAATTTATCAAAATAGAAATGTTAAAAAAATTGCAAGAAATTAAATTGACATTAAACTCATGTGAGCATATATTTTTTCTAATAATGTATAAAAATATGTATGATGCAATTCTTTTTTAATATTAACAGGGCATATTTTAATTTTTATAAGCTCTCAAATATTTTTCATATTAAAGAAAAAATCTAAGATATAATTTAAAGTTTCTAGGATTCCTTATATCGTATATCGATTACAGATTAAACGGTCATGTGAATCTATATTTTGCTATACGAATTTTTTATACGATACTGTATGAAGTGGCAATGGAAATTTAACATCACAAATGGTGAGAATAGGAGTTAATTAGAAAAATATCAAAACAATATTAATTCAAACTGTAAAACATTGAAATTGTTTTAAATATTGAATTTTATTAGTGGCTGTTTGATGAAATAAACTGTATTTCTTAATACTCAAAAGTACATAAACGTAAATAAAATCAAAACAATGCATCAAACAAGGAACAAAAATAAAAGAAAATTTACGATTTTTTTTCCAAACGGAGTAAAATTAACTAAGCACTTTTCAAATTTAAATAAAAAATCAATGTCAATAAGAAAATATTTTTACATATTTTAATCTATATCATTCTGAGCTCAGGAAATACTATGTATAAGTTCATCAATTACTTATTTTACCACATCTGACTATATTTTGAGGTTTTTGATAGATTTTGAATATTACTATGTCCTGAAGTTTACTTAATTTAATGACAGCTTTTTTTATGCATTCATTACAAAAAAATTCTATTTAAAGTTTAGTTTATTTTTACTTCAATATAATATAATTAAAGAATGATAAAAATAGAACATTCAAATATTTTTTCTAAACACTTCTTTGTATTTCAACTAAATCGTTTTGGACCTCAAAATAACTTAGAGTGATTAAATACTGACATGTCCCTCAAATAGGTTGAAGATAGCTGTGACATCTGAAGTATTTCATTACGGAAATTACATGAATCCCTTTCCACTCAGTATTGCGCAACAGCTTCTTGTTCATGACGTCAGTGCACACCTGGAAATAATGACCATAAATTCTGCACTGTCAACATTCTAATCAAGATAAATCATGCATGTTCTACACTCCTTAGATAATACACAATCATTGAATGTGATACCTTCTTACCGATGAAGTACTATGACAATCAACTTACTGTCAAATATTGTTTCCAATAACAATAACATATTTCTTGTGTTTTAGAAAGAAAATGCTTATTTATTATACTTTCAAAGACATACATCATAATTCAATATTTAGAAAATATTTGTTTGGTTTTCATCTTGTTTATTATATTAATTAACTTTACCTTTAAAATTATAAATTTAATATTAGTTGCATTGTTTTTGTGCGACAACAGGAAAAATAATATACAAAAACATTCCAACACTCCGGAAGCATTTTCTTGATTAAAAATATCTTAAGTAGTTGGCCAAAAATTATTTATTGATAGACAAGGTCATATTATACAAGGTCTTTTTTAATTAGTCACAATGATTGTAAAATTAAACAGCATTATATTTTATTCTCAGAATAAAATAAAATACATTGAGAATAATAAATTACATATAAATTTTATTTATTTAACGAAATAAAATATTGATGTATTTTTTTAATTATTTTTAAGATTTTAATTCATAATTTTTAAATTATTATAGACTCTCGGCATTGTATATTTAATTGCTCAATTATTTCTAACTTTGTTAATTCCATACCTTTCATATTTGAGATGAAAGTGAATTCCAAGCAAATTAATAAAAAACTTCTAAAACTCAAATCTGTAACTTGTGAGAGAAATACATATAATCTACTTTTCTTTTTTTTATAAAAAATATGTAATCAATTCTTATTTTATCACTTATAATAAAATGAAAGATAAACCTTACAATGCTTTGAGTTTAAAATATAAAGCAATTATTTTTATGATTACAGTAAAGATTAAAGGGAAATAAATATAACTTTAATTACTCTCACTATTGAATATATAATGTAGCTTAAAATAATAAAGTATTTGCAATTCTATGAACTTTTCTAAAAAACTATCATAAATACATTTTTGAAAGAAATAGCTGTTATTTTTTGAAATTTTTCTATTCATTTTTCTAGGTAATGGAAAATAAAATTGATATTTAGAAATAAAAATATATAACGCACATGCATTACAATGAACATTTTATAAAATGCAGTTATACGTAATGAATAACTTATGTATTATTTTGCCTCACAATTAAGGAAGTTGATATTTAGTGATATAATAAACAAGAATAAATTTCTATCCTTTATTATCATCATATTAATAAAATTACACACTTATTAATCTACTTATTTCTATTTCAATTGAATAATTTTTTTCACAGATATTTAAGATTAATTAATAACAACTGTGATAAAAATCTGTACTTAGACATTATTTTTGATGTATAATATAAGCATCATAACATTCGAATCAATATAACGCATAATACATTTAAATTTTAACTTAGTTTTAACGTGTGGAGAACACTATTTCTGAGTTATAATTTTTAAATGTACAGTTTCAAATGAACATTGTTGAAATTACTTCTTAAAATTAAGTTAATAAAAATACAGCATTTGAATCAATAATTAAAGTTTTGATCATTTTTTCCTATGTTCAAATTTGAAATTACATATTCCTATATATTCCTTTTCTGACTAACTCTATTTCTACAGGTACAGAATATAAAACTATTAATCTGTTTATAACTCGTTGTATCTGAACCATATTTTGATTCAGATAAAATCCTGATAAAAACTTTTCTACTGATATTTTCTAACCAATTAAGTTTCTTGTAAGTAAATTCTAATACCTATTAATATAACAAATTAAATCCATTTTAGACTAATAGCATAGCAAGTAAAAATAAATAAAATTAAAAAGTTTTTGTTATACTTTCTATAAAAGAGAAAAATAATTGCAGAAAAATTCTAGAAAGAACTTTAAAAATGAAGCATATCAAATTAAAATATATTACTGGTTAGCATAACTATGAGTTCAGTATATAAATAATATGTGCAGTTTATGTAAAAGAAATCAGATTTTGCAGAAATCGAAATGAAATGTTCATCTTTTATTGAAAAAGAAATTGAGGCTTATTCCGACAATTAATTAGGTAACAAAAAAATATTTGTATTCAAACCAAATAAAGTGAAAAAAATTGTCAATCTTCACCATTGATATATATAACTCATAAATTATGTACCCAAATTGTATTGTTTATTTAGTTTATAATAGAAATTAAAAAGAAATCATTTTTTAGAATTCATTTACCTTGTTTTTCAGTTCTCTATACGAAAACATTAGTTAAATTACAACTTATCTTGATTACCTTAAATAATTAATCAGGTAAAATATGTTTCCTCAAACGAATTCCATAGTAAGTATATATAAGAAAAATATTGTGTATTGAAAGTCTATTTTCTAATTTGTTAACTGTATAAACTAATACTTTACTTTTTTGCATGCTCCATACAAAAATTTATAAACTGCTTGAAATCCGATATAACAGCATTTATTTCATTGAACTTCCTTCACAGTATTGCAAGCTCAATGAAAATTATTATAGTTCATAAACTATAAGTTCGATACAATTTTGATATAAAGAATAAAGGTTCATTATGCAACAATAAACTCTAAACAAAAGGGTAAATTAAAAAAAAACCCTTATATTTTTAAATAGAAATATACATTTTTGGCTTGAAGGCAATTTTTTATTCATATTTATGAAAAAATGAAATAGATGAGTAAAACTTTTTTTAGAATGACATCAGTTACTAATCTTTTAAAAATAAAATTATTCTTATCTTAAATTATAACTAGGAAATTTTTGGGGGCAACTCCAAAGCTCCGTATTGTGAAGTATTTTACAAAAAATTTAAATATGAAATTCGAATATATTTTTGTAATTTTTTCTGCACAAAATCCTTAAAAAAATTAGTACACGATAGCGAATATGAAAATCTTCGATTCTATATTGAGAATAATTTTTGTGAATCTTTTGCAAGATTGTTATAAATTATAACTAAATAATAATTTAAACTTTTGAGCGTAAAGAATTCTGTGTAGTTATTTCTCAATAGTTTCTAGGTTTCCTTTAATGAGAAACTCTGTCATCTATGCATCAAAGACTTTCAGATTCAGTCTACGATTAATTAGAATATTTCTGTAAGTTTTCCTGAAATTCTATTTAACAAAATTGTTTCTGGAACAAACTTTGAGGTGCATGGAATGTAACTATGTATGCATTCCTTGGATTTAATTTTATTGATCGATTCACAATGAACTTTACTAATTTAAACAAAGTATTATGATAGCCACATTGTCACGAAAAGAAATATTGAATTTTAAAATTTAATGGAAGGAAATTCACATTGATGATCTTATGAACTTATGGGATTAAAAGTACGCATTGCTTATAAATGTTAAAAAATAAAGCATTTTGACTAATATTTCACTACAAAACAAATTATATAACTTATATTATTTTTGCTCTTGATTGGAGGGTATATATATAAATTACAAGGGATAGTTGACAGAATAAGTACAATATTTATGAGTGACACTCATAACAAATAAATGCTTATTTAATTTGCATATAAAATTATTTCTAAAACAACAAGTTTCTTTAGTTACAAAAAATATTATTATTTATATAATTCTAATAAAATTTTAAAAGTCGAAATTATTACTTAACTATTCTGTAGCTGTTTTTTTATTTTTAAATAAATATATTTACAGTTTCTAATTCAATTAAGCAATGAGCAAAATGAATTTAACCAAATAAATTATATTTACTCATAAATATAAAAAAAATTAAATAAATTGGAAAATAAAGAATTTTTATAAATATAGCAGTCAAATTTTAAAAATAAATAAAAATCAATTATTTTAATTGTACACTGACCTAAATGGATATGACCTGAATGCATAATGAATTAGGATCAAGATATTATTCATGAGTGAAAATATTTTGATTCATTTAATAATTATTTATTTCAAATAAATTTAAGTGAGAAATATACATGATTTTCTTTTAGAAACTACTTTCATGTCCATAAATTAAGAATAATTCAGAATCACACAGAAATTCAACTCTAAAATAAAAATTTTACATGTAGAATTATCACACACATCTTGAAAAATAATATGCCAATTACAAGAAACTATCATATGGCGCTGATACTTCGTCACGATGACAGAATTAAATAAGCGAGAGGGGACCCTGAACTATACCAAAGGTTATCAGGTTGAAATCCCCACTACGTCAATATGAGCAAAGACACCCCCAGGAGGACCCAGGGGCACCCCGCGAGAACCGTAACTCGGTTTAATGTATAGGAATATGGTAAAAATTACAAAAGGTGGGGCACAAAAGGCCTGCATTGATCTACTGCGTAGATCAAAGCATCACAGTTCTGTTACATTGAATAAACGACATGATAAACATAGTACAAAATTGAATATGTTATATGAAATACAAAAAGAAATAGAATATTTACAGATAATTGAATGAATATATACAATTAAAGAACAAAAGACAAAACAATAATAAAATTATAGTAAAAACCAAGTATTGGATTAAGATACGTTATTTTAATATGTTTAATCAGAATCTTGGCTGTTATCTGTGGTATAGTTAACAGTTCTATTGAATGGGTCTTTACAGATATTTAGGTCTTTTCCCATAAGGTACTTACTAAGTTCAATTATTTTCTTTTTTCTATAATTGTTAGAAATGCAAAATTTTATAAATTGTGAGTTAGTTTGATTTGAGGATTGTTTAAGGTGAAAGTTTGTAGTTAGTTGGCATTCCTTGATGTAATGTAAACTTGAGCCTTCTGAATCACAGATACATTTGTCAGATGAAGCTTTCTTTATTTTTTTATAATATATCGGAAAAGGACCGTGATTAGTGAGGAAATAATTAATTTGTGGAACATCAAAACAAGCGGTTGTAGAGACGGTAGGAAAAATATCGTAGAGGTATCTTCCAGTTGTACTGCTGTTCCAAATTTCTTGCCAATTTGTTATGGTTGATTTTTTTAATTTCAATTTTATAGGTGCTTTTGACCACGGATAATCTTGAATTTCAGCTTCAGGGAGGTCTGCGGCTTCTTTGGCTTTTGTGTCAGCTAATTCGTTTCCTGCCACTCCTTGATGTGCCCTCACCCAGCAGAGTTGGATTGGATGATTTTGATGATGCTTGAGTAATTTTTGAATATCTGCTACTATTGATGATTCCGGAAAAGGGTTTTGTAGGGCCTGAAGAGTCGATTTACTATCAGTCCAGATTGTTGCTGGTGTATGATGATTTACTGTGATGATTTGGATTGCTTGTTTTATAGCTATCGCTTCTGCTTGAAAAATTGAATTATTTGGATGTAATTTGATTAGGTGAAAATTCTGTAAAATTTGATTATTATAAATGACGATGGCTGCTCCTACTTTTAAGTCTGATTTTGAACCATCTGTGAAGAGGTTCCAATGGGTATGTACTGGTTGATAATTTGAGGAGGTGCTTGGGTTAGTGAAGATATGAAGGCCTTTTAACCAATCTGCTGGGTGAACTGCATCTTTTTTGGGTTTACAGTCTATTGATGGTGGTATTTCATCGACTCCGATATGTATAGTTGAATTATGTTGAAACAGTAAGGATTTTAATTTTTCCTGTTCGGCCAGAAGAGGTAGTGGTGGAGTGCCTGCTAGCAGCTCTAGACTCGTAGTAGAGGTCGTTTTGAAGCATTTTGTGATTAGTAGTGTAAAATACCTTTCTATTGTTAATAGAAGTTTTTGTTTTCTATGATTTAAAGGTTCTACCCAGAAAGCTGCACCATATAAAATTATTCTGGTTATTACGGTATTATATATAATTTTAACAATTTTACCTTTTAGACCCCAATTTAAATTGGACATTGATTTCAATCTCTGTGCAATTTTAATTATTCTTGGTTTTAATGATCTTAAGTGGGGTAAAAAGGAAAGCTTGCTGTCTATTTGAATTCCAAGATAGGTTAGTAATTTGGTATGTTTGAGACTGATATTATTGAATACTATTTTTGGATTATATTTTAGGGTGTGGGTTTTTTTACCTAAGATTAAAATTTTGGATTTTGAAGGGGAGACATTTAATTTTAATTTTGTGCAAAGTTTAGAAAAAAGAGCTAATGTTTGGTTACTATTAAGTTTTAATTTTTCTTTAGTTTCTCCGGATACAATGAAAAGGGTATCATCTGCAAAGGTGATTACTTTTGTATGGATTGGCCAATTGAATTTATTTATCTCATCATAATATACATTCCATAGAATAGGTCCACTGACTGAACCCTGTGGGCAGCCTCTTGATTGCTTTTTATTAATTTGTATATTGTCGTGAATTAGTAATAATTCTCTGTCAGTTAAAAAGTTATGAAAAATTTTTAGTAAATTTGGCGGTAAATTTAAATTATTTAATGCTTGCTTAAATCCCGGCCACCATAGGGAGTCAAACGCCCTTTCGATGTCCATGCTCACTAACGCTGTGTAATTATCTTGTAATTTGTTTTTATTGATTTGTTCCTTAATTTTAAGCAGAGCATGTTCAGTTGACAATTTTGTTCGGAATCCAAATTGAGTGTCACTATAAAAATTTTGGTTTTCTAAATGGAATTTTAGCCTATTTGTTATTAGGCGCTCAAGGACTTTACCTATTCCTGGAAGTAAGCAAATAGGTCTATATGAACTTAAGTCGTTCGGTGGTTTGTCTTTTTTCATAAAGTAAATAATTTGTCCTATTTTAAAAGATTTAGGAAAGTAATGAAGTTTTAAACATAAATTTAGAAAAGTTAAGAAAATTTTTGGAATAGCTTGATAGATTAGTTTTACAATACCGTTATCTAAACCATCGATACCTGGGGCTTTTTTGTTATTCAGGTTTTTAATTGTGATTTTAAGTTCTGTTTTTGTGAATGGTGGGTCTAAATTTTGGTTTGTTGTAACGGGAATGATTGGGTGATTTGTTGGATCATCTGGGAAGGAGAATTCTAAAAGGTTTGAGAAAGTGGATTTGGAAATATTTGAATCTTGTTGAATTGAATTAAAGGGTACAAAATTTGTTGGTTTAAAAATTTTGTTTGTTGCTATTTTTTCTAATATATTATATGCGGAATTAGTTTTTGAGCAGTAGTTTTGCCAACTATTCAGTTTTGTTTGTAGAATTTCTTTTTTATAATTTGCTAGAGATTTCTTATATTGTTGAATATAGTGACTTTTTACTATTGGATCCTGTGAGCATTTAAACCTTCTGCGAAGTGCTTTAGTCTTACTTTTTAATGCCTTCAATTTGGGATTCCACCAGTTTAATTTGAATTTTTTAACAGGATTACGGAATGTCAATGTATCTTCTGCAGATTGTTTACAAATGTCAATTAATAGGTTTGTGAGGTTGTCTAAGTCTGTTGTAGTTGTGCAGGAATTTATTTGGGTGTTTAAATGATTTATATGTTGTTGAATGTGTTTTATAAAATTTGAACTATTTCTTTTGCAATTAAAACGTTTATTGAAACTGATTGTACTTGATTTTGCAATGGTCAACTCTATGTAGTTATGGTCGGAGCAAGAATTTGTTTCTAAAACATTCCAGTTTTGAATAAAGGGAAAAAGGTGGTCGTTTGAAAGGGTCAAATCTGGCCAGCCTATCCCATTTGGGCCTGTAAAAGTTGGCGTGCAGTCTATGCTATTTATTAAATTTAAATTTAACGATGCGATAAATGATTCCATTAATTGACCTCTATGATTAGTCGATGGATAATTCCAAATGGTATTGTGTGCATTGAAATCACCAATTAAAAGTATTAAATTATCTTTAAATTTGCATAAGTAGGGTTTAATTTTTTTCTAAAAGTTGATTTAAATTACCAGTTGTAGAGGCGTTCACATTGATTAGGATTAGTGGTTGTGGTTGTAGATTGAGCCAAAGAATTATAATATCATCTTCAACTAACAGGGAGATTGGATTTATAGGTGCATTATTAACGTTAAACATTTTATATTCTGTGAATTTTTATTATAAAAGGTTTTGAAAGATAGGGGGATACCTCTAATATCATTTTTGTATGTATAGGGTTCTTGTGATAAGATAATATGATATTGATTATCTGAGATTGTATGCAATAATTGTGCTTGTGCGGATTTACTCCTTTGTAAGTTTATTTGTAGTATTTTTAATTCTGTGAAGTTTAGGTTCAATAGATTGGTGTTAGTAGGGTTTGGGGTTAGAAAGGAATTTGCATTGGAAATATTGTTAGACATTTGGAAATTTACTTTATATTTTTGTTAAAACTTTTTAATAATATGTTAAGTGTTGTTTATAGTCTTGGTATGAAAGGCAATTATGGTCATAGGCTGCATGTTCTATTAAGTAGTTTGAACCTTCTCTATTTGCCTCAATGCAGTTGATGCAGAATAGTTTTGTAGCTTGACATTGATCTGTTTTGTGCGTTCTTGCACATTTAGCACATTATGTTTTTTTAGTAGGACAATTTTCTGTTTTATGAGTGAAATCTTGACAATGTTGACATCTATTGATTGTTTTGAATTTGTCTATTTTAAATTTGGCTAAACCAATGAATAAGAATTTTTTGGAAAGAAGTTTGCTTGATAGAAATTTTGGAAGTTCTATTACTAGATTGAATAGATTAAATTTACTAATTGTTTTCCTGTATTGGATTAATTTTATTGTGTTGTCTTCTAAATCCAAGTTTAGTTCCTCTTTCATTGTTGCGATTAATTTTTCTTTTGTATAATTTTCCGGTATATTTAAGATAATTACTCTTTGTTGCTGTGGTCTTTTATCTTCAATAGAGAGATTGTTTTCCAGCAATGTTCTTTTGAGGGAATTTATGTAGTTTGTGTTTTTACATTTGATTTCTAAATGGTTAATTCTATTGTAGATTGCCAATGGACGGATGTTGGTGTCTATATTTTGAAGTGATTTTGGGGAGTTTATTTCCTTTTTTTTTATTATAATTGAATTGTTTTGTTTCATTGCATCGCTATATAATTTTGGTTGAGGGGAGGGTTTATCTTTTGTTAATTGATTTATAGTATTATCTATGTTTTTGTTTAGGTTGTCAATTTTTCCTATTAAATTAGGAATTAGTTTATTTTGTAGTTCTTGAATGTTTAAGATTGGTGAAGGTTGAGGTTGTTCTAATTCAGGCTTTGCTTTTTCATTATTAACTGACCAATTTGAGTCTAAGAGATCTTGAACTAATTGAATTGCTTTGTTTCTAATTTCTTATGGTAGGTAGAATTGTTTTCCCTTTTTTGAGTTTAGCATGTTTTTTAATTCATTTAGTTTAGTGAGGGAGCTTTTTTGAGCTGTTTGTGTTTGTTTTTTGGCATTTGTTTTTGAGGAGATTTGAGAGAAAGTATTGTTAATAACTTCTTGGTTGCAGTTATCCAAATTGCTTTCATTAAGGGTGTTCGATTGTTGCAAAACATATAAGTTTGGCGAGGAGAAGGATTTTTTCGATTTCGTAAGCTTAAATGGGAGCATTTTGACAAAAACCAATAATAATGGTAGGAAGGAAAAATACTGTATGTTATTATATAGAGTTTATAGGGAAAAGTATAACGTTGGAATGGTATGAAAATTTTTATTAGTTTAAAAGTTATACTATGTGTGACCACACTATAGCCAAGGTCAAAAATTTATTTATTATGGCTTTACTGGTTTAGAGAATTTACTAAGTGCTAATACAGAACGACTAATGGTCATGGGTAGCAAAAAGGCAATAATTTGACTGAAATTGGTAAAACTTTATGGGATAGAATCTTTAAAGTTGGTCAGACGAATTCTTTTGAAAGAAGTAGTAAGGGTTAAACAAAAAAGTGAACATAAACTGATATATGTATATATATATTTTTTTTATTAATACATAGAAAAATGAAATTTTGGGTTGGCTATGTGAAGATAATTGAAAATAGATGTTATTAATGACTGAATAACATATTAAATATTATATAATAGTTTATTAATTGAATAAAAATAGTTAATAATTTAATTTTTAATATAAAGCCGTTTTTGAGGGAAAATAGGTTAAAGTAAACAATATTATGAAATACCAAGGGTTGAATCAGCAAAAACTGAAGTTACTGTGCGATAACTAAAAATTAACTATTGGCACAAGCAAGGTTAGAGGTTACACAGCTGCCTAAACCAATCAGCGTAGAGGAGTTATTCCTGCTTATAGTGATTCCGAGTGTGCAATGGCGTGGGAATATTTTGAATTAATGTAGTTATTTTTCAGAAAATTGTAACATAGAAAGTATTAGAGATATGAATATGAAACCAATTTTAATATAAACATAAATATTCAAATTTATAATAAAAAATTGGTTGATAACATAGAAAAAATTCTAAGATTGATTTATAGTGCTTATAATGCAATGTTTACATCATTGTTTACAAACTAAAAATGAACCACCATTGAATTTATTAATTAAATAAAGTGCAATAATATTTGAAATAATTGACTGATTTTAACACTTTTTGTGGCGGAGAAAAGATAATTTAATGACCTTTAAAATGAATGTACTTTTAAATATGTAGGTTTATTAGAAAAAAATTTTTTTAAAAAATTCCAGAAATTTGAAAATTACTGAAAAATATTTTTATTTCAATAAAGTGAGATATTTGCACAGAGATTGAAAATTAAGATGATTAGAAAACTGTGGCGGAGTAAAATATAGATATTTAATTTATGAGTTAGAGTGGTTTTGTAAATTTGTAAGTATTAGAAAAAATTGGAAATTTTTTTAAAATTTAGTCACTCATACAAGGAATACACAAATTCCAAAATTAATGAGCTATAAAATATAAGTTAAAAATGTGTATGACTAATAAAGTATGGCGGAGACAAATTTAAAATGTTCTTGAGTGAATTAGAGTGGTTTGATTAATCTGAAATTGCTAGAAAAATTTAAATTAAAAAAACAATTTTTTTTTCTTAAAATTTGCTGCTGTATTGTTAATGTTAAACTAATGGTGCAGGTGTGAGAAATATGATGTTGACATACCTGAGTGCTAGAGCTACTAGATGGATGATGGTGCTGATTATCCTTGATGAATTGATGGTTTGAATTATAATCGACCAATTTGAAGTGTCCAATGAGTTTAATATTTTTATTTTGATGAGTTTCAGCTTTGCCCTAACAGGCGTCCGCCATTAAAGACCACAGTACAATTTTAAAATTGCGATTATTTTGTTAATTTTGAGAGTTAATGCATAAAACAGGTTTTAAATTAAAGCTAGTAAGTTAAAGAGATCGAATATTTGCAATTTGAATCATTAATATGTTTAAAAAAGCTAATTTTAGGACAAAATTTAGGAGCTGAGAAAAATACAACTTACATTGAAGGAAGCGGTTACAGTTCTCTCGTCACAATGACAAGAGTGTATGAGAGGGGTATAAAAGGAATGGTTGCAAAGAAGTAAAATTGTTCCCAAGTACTTTAAAAATCTTTCAGTGCAATAACCGCATAGTTATGACACAAAGGAAGCCTTTTGATGGTGTTTTACGTGGTAGAATTATTGGCCGCCTGGAATGTGGACGTACCCAGCTGGCAGTATCCGAGGAACTTGGAATTGCCCAGAGTGTCATCTCCAGGCTTTGGCAACGGTTCCAAAATGATGGTAATGTGAGTAGACGCTACAGCACAGGTCACCTCCAAGTTACAACGCCGAATGAGGACCGGTATTAGGCAGTTACTGCCAAAAGAAACAGACGGAGCACAGCGTCAGCTCTTTCCAGGTACCGGTTTGACAATTTCAAGGCAGACCGTGTACAGACGCTTAGGATACATTGGTCTATATGCTCGTAGGCGTGTCAGATGTGCTCGACGCAACTCTCTGTCACCTGCTGTTAGCCTGGAGTAGAGAGTAAAAATTGTAGACATCGCAACAGTGGTCTTGTGAGATGTTTGCCGACGAGTCCAGGTTTAGCTTTCAGTCTGATTTTCGCAGGACTTTCATACAGTGAGGACCAGGTGCACGTTACCATCAAGAGTACGCCATTGTACGACACCGACACGGTTGTGCAGGATTGCTCGTTTGGGAAGAAATTATTCTGGGTTCCAGAAATAACCTGCATGTTTAGAATGTAACCATGACAAGCCACATCTATCGGGATGTCATTCTGGAACAACATGAACGTTTTTTACGAAGTGCCATGGGTGCAAAATTTCTGTTTATGGATGACAACATCCGTCCTCACCTTGCAAACATTGTAGACGAATGCCTTCAATCGGAGGATATCACCCGTATGGACTGGCCAGCATACTCACTGGACTTGCATCCAATATAGCATATGTGGGACATATTTGGACGATGAAATGCAGCTCATCAACCCTCTCTCACATGTCTACCGGAACTTTGGAGAGCATTGCTTGATGAGTGGTATAATATTCCCCAAGAGTAGATCGATAATTAAGCATGTAAGATGAACTCAGCATGTCTAGACGTTGTATGGCCTGCATTGCATTGTCCGGAGGGTATACTATGTATTAACCATCATACCAACCATGTTATATATTTTTTTTGTAAATAGGGTTTTTTTAAAAATTTGCTCCAGGAAGAAAAAATCGCAAATTTTATTAATATTTTAAGCATGTAACATCTTTTCTGCTCTTTACCTTTTGTTTAATAAATAGACTTTACAAATAAGTCAAATTTGTTTTGCTTCTGTCTCTTTCTTTGCCTGAACTTGCATTATCCTTAATTTATTGACACGAGTGTAATTGTGTATCATATATTAATGTGTTAAGCATTTATTATTCATGTATTTTGTGGAAATTATATTCTTGATAAACCCAAGGTTCACTAAAATTGATGGAAATAAGTTGTCAGGCACTCATATGATAAAAACTCATTATTATGTCACATCTCAAACAATTACTATTCAAGTGATGTCGTAAGAAAATATATAAACAATTCTGTAAAGAAAATTGTAACATCATAAAATAATTTACATTAAATATTTTACCGTATTTACCCATTATATGAGGCAAAATTAACAGAATTTAGAAATTTCATAGAAATACGGTTCTTTACTCAATTTACCAATCAGAAGAAATATTCGTGAACTTCTACTCTATGATTTGAGAGGATATTGCGTTTTACTAACTTTATATTCACTTTCCTTGATTGGAAGGAAACTTATTATATATTTAACAAATTCAGCAATACTGAAAATATTTGCTAAACGCATCTTTTAAAATGAGCTGCTTATAGAATAATTGCTTCAAATATTAAAAAAATTTTAATCTGAAATGATATTTTACTTCAACGAATATAAATTCATCAGCATGAGTTTGCAACTATTTTTTCATGTAAAATGAATCTAATTTGCTTTTAACTTTTAAAACCATTGAGTAATTAATTAAATGTTAAAAGCTCAGTGTCTACATAATATATTAACAATGCATTTATACATTTATAAATAGATCTATTAAGGAAGAAGATTCAAATGTATTTCAAAAATTTTAAATTTGTTACCTTAATATGGGGCTCATTATCTTTGCAGATTCTAATTGGAAGCCATTAGCTGAAACTTTAACGGAGCTACAAAAATACCACTTTTCTATGCAAAGTTATTGCTAGAAGTAAAATATGAACAACATGTGATCCCTGAAAAATTGAATGGTTATTTTCTTTTTCAAATAGTATAACCTAATTACAAAAAAAATTTTCTTGGAAATATTAAAAGATTCTTCAGATATTAAATTTATACTTTGAATATTAAAATTACATTCTGTATAAAAGTAAAGATACCCATGCAAAATATGCAGCGAAATTATATCAATAGAGATTATAACTTTAATAATCTTATGCGATCACTTACACTAATGACTAAAATGAAATAGAACATTAATTCATAGAGTATGAAAGAGAAGTAACAAAGAATAATCGAGGATAGAGATTTCAAAGAAAGTTTTTTCTTAAAAATGCAGTATTATATTGATTTACCAAAATTTATGCATTCTACATTATTTTACAAAATTGTTTCTATACAATCGAGACATTTTAAAATAGAACAAAACAAGAAGTTTTATTGAAATGTTACTTCTTAATTTGTTGTTGGGGTACACTGATTACCAAAAAAGGAATGCTGTAAATTAATTAAGTTGATATGTTTAGTAAGAGATTATTAAAATAATATATGTTCTTATTAGTCAGTTGCAAAGATAGTTCTATTTATCTCAGCTCAAAAGCTCAAAAATCATTGGGATTAGGATAGTGCATCAGTGGTAGGTATGCTATTGATTTAAACACACATAGAAACCAAAGAAAGATAGTGACTGAATATTAAACATAATATGCAAAATTATTGAAAATAAATGTTTTTATTGGGAAATCTGGATTAACTTTAAAGCGTGACTCCACCTTCTATGCAAGTGTAATAGAATTTGCCAAGATGCAATGATAATTCTTTGTCAAAGAGAGAAAGAGGTACGCAAAATAAACCCACTTCCATACAGGAAATATCTCCATGCTTTCAAAAAAGATTGATTATAAGCCTTGGAATTAGAATAATATTTTTATATCATATTAATCAGAATGGCAATTTTATAATAAACATATGACAATAAGATATTGAAATCTTTATTGTGAAGTGTGTTTCAGCCATTGATAACTATTTTCTTTTGATCAGATAATAATGCAAGATATCATACATCATATTAGAATAAGAAATGCTTTGTTATAATTTAAATATGAAGTAGCCAGTTTATTTTACTGATCTAAATTACATATGGTATACATAAACAATGGAATGAGTTCTTATTATTGTGACACCAATGCGTCTTCTTACTATCAGAAATATGCATATAGATCTTCTATAGAAGTGCTCTTCACACTTTTGTCATTAAATTATCTCTGTTCTTAGAAATCAGCCATGAACACTAAAAGCAACTTGAGGGATCTCAAATTCAACCAAATTGTTTGCATGTCAAGTTGTAAATTATTGATTCATATGGTTGTAAAATGAATAAGTCATATTCTTATCCCCATAAGCTATTTTACCATGGATACAAATGTAATTTAAATTTGATGAAACTTAAACGCTTAATTTATTCTCGGTATATTATTATATTCATGCTCTTATAACAAGTTAATATTGATTCAATGCTTACCAAATTAAAAAATTTTCAGAATTTCTTACTTTATTTTTATTTTTGAAAACCATTATCTTTACAGTTTACAAATTAATAAATTAGAAGCACAATAACTTTTTACAAATCCCAATATGGCATTAGGTTATTTGAATCATGGATTAAAATAACACATTTTAAGATAATAATGATTGCTCATGTTATTTTTATGTGACACTGAAAGAAAAATTTAATATTATATAGTTTCAATGAAAATATATTCAAACATTTTAAATCACTTAATTTCAATTTGTAATGATTATTTCATTATAATTTAACGAAATAGCAAACTCATTAAAAAATGTGACATTATTGCGCAAACTATTTTAAAGTAGTCATAGGGTTCTTATTCAATATGAGAAAAGTTTTGAATAAATGCCATTTGTTCCTTTTCGTAATTGCATTTACTTACAATACAAAGCATTTAATCACAAAGGCATGTTTAATGCATATAAATTATTTAATATTTTCGAGAAAATTGCTTCCTTAAATTTAATCTTTTTGGTTTACATTATTGCTGAAAAATATAAAATAGTGTTTGAGAAAACTACTTATTTGCATAGGTTAAAAAACAAACCATTTAAATTATGTTTAAATATTTATAAGAATTGTCTTCCAAAAATCCATGTTTTCCAATTTAATATTTCTTTTTATAAATATATTTGCCGTAACTTCTTCTAAGAATGTTGTAAAGAAAATTTAAATTTCAGAACGTTGTTATAATCTTCATTTTTGTTGAAATTTTCATTATTCATAATGCATAATTTAAATGGAATAGGTCAAGCCCTAATTTCTCATTTAGAAACGTAATTTTGGAAATAACTATTGTATGAGAGCATTTAAAACAATTTCCTCTTCACAGTGAGACATATTATCATAGAAATGACATCGTGTATTTACTAAGTCGTTTATAGAACGGAAATGGCAATCAAGCTAAAAGCATGGAATCCAGTGAAGCTTGGCAACAAGTTTTAATAGCTTCGAAGTAATCGAAATGGTGGAAAACATTCAGAAATATTTTCTATGATTAAAACGGTATATTTTAATACTAAATAAATAAAATTAGCTATGAAATTTCTTAATCTAAACAGCACTTTTTTGAAATTTTATTTTATTTCTAATATAAATTACAAATAAATGTATTAAACTAATACATGAACACAGAAAAATATTTACTCCAGCTGTAAACAAAGTCTATTTTCGGTATTTCCTAATATTTCATTGAATGGGTATAATTGTTTTGTCATTTTGTATTTTGGTTAACATAACTATAAAGTAAATGTGTATTGATAAACCATATATAAAGGTGTTTTTGTTTGGTTTTAGTAGTGACTGAATATCTCTTTAAATATCAACGAATTTTTGTAATGGAGTAAAAACATAAATCATTAATGTTGTAAAATATAATTTCTCTTTCCCATATATCATATTAAATTTACCACAGTTCACTAGAAAGTCCGATTAATCATAAATTAAAATACTAATTATTGTTTCTTTTGTGTTATTAATAAATATTTATTTCCCAATTTCTTTACAAATACAACTAATTAAAATTAAAAAAAAGTTTTTCTATTAATTTTTAAGAATGTGTGATGATTTTAATTCATGTATTTACAAATTTGCTGAAACATAACAATTTTATATTTTTCGTTATATTATTTTTACTTTATTGTACTAAAATATTCATAATAATCATTTGAAGACCCTGTTATGTATAATTATAAGCTTGTTTACATTAAAAATTTTTAACATTAAATAAGAAACTTGTTGTTTTAAAATTATAAAGATATTATATGTAAAAATTCTTACAATAATTAATAGAATGATGGAATACACTTTAGAGTGGGAAAATTAAAGTTCACTATTTTTATCGAACACTGAACTCAAATACCGGATATATATATATATATATATATATATATATATATATATATATATATATATATATATATATATATATATATATATATATATATATATATATATATATATATATATATATATATATATATATATATATATATATAATATTATACTATTGATGAAGAAGATAACAAGCAATATTGTTATATAAGAAATTTCCGACAGCAAATTCGAAGATACTTTGCTTTGATTAAATTGAAAATTATAATATCAATTGTATAAAAATAATGTTTCAATAAATTTTGCTTCATTTTTTTTCAAATTTATGAAATTTAATATTGAAAATTGATTGTTCTAAGCTGTTTTGAATTATTTATAGGAAAATTATATGATTCTGACTAAAACATTAAAATATTTTAAACTTGGATTTAGTTACTTGGTTTATAGCTATGATAACTAAACTTAAATGACACGTAAATTTAGGCATTTACATTTGTTTATTAGGGGAATATATAAATTTTATAACTCTAAAAATTGTTCTTATGCTTTTAGAGGAAGTGTTTATAAATTCTAAATTACTCTACCGTAACTATGTAAAATTTTACAAACTACAATTATGAAAATATTTTTTACAAAATATTAATACAAGGAATATTATAAATATTCTTTGAGGAGGAATTAATTTTTTAGTTATAAAAGTAATATAAATGTTCCTAAAATTTAAGTTACAAATATATCCATGTATTTTCTTATTTTGATGATAGGATGAGTAATTGAAAGGCAAAATGTAATAATGAAAAAATGCAAATAGTTTCATGCTGTTATTTGCTGAACAATAGAATTTAAATTTTAAAATCTATATTTGTGAATTATGTTAATTTATGTAAAGCACTGCAATTTTTAATTCAAATTAATACTATGATAATATTAATGATTTGATTAATACTTTAAGAACTGCATAATATTTTACAAAGCCATTTTTTGTATAGATTAACAAAGTTTCGTTTCTAAATTAAATAAAATTCTCCAAGTAAGGAGAAAATTCTAAGAGTGAATGAAAAAAAATATTTTCCTCTCATTTGGCGAAGTATTACTCCACAAAAGAAGCCGGGCATCATATTTTGAAGTAGGTAGAGTAAATTGGAGAAGAAAAATTATACAAAATGAAAGCATAAGTTATCTAAAGGAATTCTATTCATTTTAAGTTTAAGAAAAAACTCACAAGGGTCTTAAAAAATTGAACATTGGCGTCATTAGGAAGAAAATAAATACAATTTATGTAGATGATACTACAGTAAATATAAATTTAAATGTCATTTTACTCAAACGTAATCATATCTAATTTCATCTAAGTTAAATGATCGGACATACATCAGAAGAACAATGATTTCAGCTTATCAGCATTTTGGTTTAAATAATTTCCTGGATGATTAAGCACTTATTTTAAAAAAAAGTTTCAGTAACTAAAACTTATAAAGTCATTCAGAAACGGTTTGCATTAAAATTGATCACTTAAAATATATTAGCTTTTCTAAAATCTTGAGTAATTTTTTTTTCTATTTGGCATAAAATATGTTTAAGCATATTTTTTCTTCTTTATTTTACCTTACAATTTTGTATTTAGTATATTTCATTTTCCAGCATTTAACTAGCTCAATTTCTAGCATATTCTTACTTTTATATGCAGTAATGTTAATATTAAAATAGGTCCATACGGGATATAAATGCTTTCAGAAAACCCACATAAAGGGTGTTATTAAAGTAAGTTACATAGTAATAATCAGTTGCATGGATTTTTAAGAAAGTTTCGTTGAAAGATCTTGCATATATTCCGTCAATTTCTGATAAAACAAGATTTATCCATAACATCTTAATTTTAATTTCCTACATTCATTATCTATTTCATATAGTTATCAGCCATAAAAGAATTCTTATGAGTGTGTTACCTCATGACTCAGCAATAAAAGGAGACAAAAAAATACAGCATTATAAATTTGTAAAAGTATTTAGAATCATAGGTAAAATTAAAGTTACTTTATCTTCCATTAACATTTTGCATAAAAAAGCTGCATGAAAGATTGAAAAATAACTAAAATACCTGCACAACATTTTCAATAAAATTGTCCAATTGCTCATCAAAGTGTTAAAAAACCCCACTATTTTGAATGCAATATTTCTTCGGCGTTTAACACAAATGTTATTTCATTTAAAAATTGTCATAAAATACTAATAAATTCACTTAAAATTCTTTTTTGCTAATTTGCTGGAGGGAAATTTTCGAAAAAGCTTATAAATATTTTTTTACAATAATTCTTGAACTTTACTTCAAATTTTATACCGTTTCTTATTTATGTATACAAGCATATCTGTAATGAGAAATTTATTATTAAAAAAATTTAAGTAAAAAAATTCTTAAGACATCCAATATCAATTTGATTTGATTTATGAGAACATTACAGAAAAAACTTCTTCTGTTTATTCTTTAATCTTTTTTATATGATTAGACTACTTTATTTCTTTGTAAATTGATTACTTTATCGTATTATTGTAAACATTAAACTGTGATAAATTAATAAATTGTATATATGTTGATAATTCGAAGAAAGTAATATGTATGCAGGGTGTCCCAAAACGACCGCATAAACTCAGCACAAGTAGATTCCTCGTTGGGAGTACATAGAAACTGCCCAAAGAAGCATTCCTGTACGATCCATCGTTTACGAGAAAAATACGAAAAACAAAGTATGACATCATTGCCGGTGCAAGGAAAAAGCAGTTTACATATCAACATTGAACATATCAACAACAGTATTTGCATATCTTTGGAGACGGTAATGTTTAAAAAGTTCACCGCGCATACCGCGTCATTAATGCGCGTGCCATGGAATGACGTTAAGCCGCCTTTGAACTGGTATTTAAAAGGCTGCACCCTGCAGCTACCGGTAGTCTTCGTATGGTGGCCATGTATTCCGTTCGTGACTACTGCGACATGTACTTGATATACGGCCGGTGTCATAGATATCTGTCGATATTCGCTGTATATACTGCTGTTGATATGTTCAATAAAGTGTTTTTTCTTGCACCGGAAGTGACGCCATACTTTGTTTTTCGCAGTTTTCTCGTAAACTACGGATCGTACAGGAACGCTTCTTTGGGCAGTTTTTATGTATTCCCACGAGTAATCTATCTGTGTAGAGTTTATTCGGTCGTTTTGGGACACCCTGTATATCACATAGACAATTCTTTTTCAGTCAATAGATTTTCCTCAATAGTTTTGTCAGTTACTTAAAAAAAGGCTAAGAAAATAAGAATCGTATTACTTATTAATATTAGCTACATGAATTAGAAAGAAAAAATACGTAAAAATAAATAATTTTCCTAAAAAGTTTTCTAAACTCTCAGAATAACTCATAATATTTTTATATAATTTTGGCAAACATATTACTGTTTATATAATTTCATTATTAATAATAAAAAATCCCTAGAATACCATTTTTTTAATTTAATTCATTTTTTCAGTATGATGTATTATAAATAGTTAATTTCGCTGTTATTAATTTACACAAAATGCGTGTCATTTTTCAAATTTTTTTTCACTTCTGTTTTTCATTAAATCTAATAATTATTTTTACCATGATACTGCCTTTATATCATTAACCATTTCTTATATTTGTAAATCTTCATATTGTAATTTTTCTTTTATGTAAATACAAGATATTTGAAAACAAATGATATTTAAATTTATATTTTTATTATATATATTTTTTTACTTTTAAATTTAAATATGAACTAACTTCAACATCTCGTTTCTTATAATTTATAAACTTTCTTTACATTTATTTAATTTCAGGCGCTAAATGTTTATTAAGAAAATAATTGCGAGTATGAAAATGTTATCAATAATAAATCCTAAGAAAAATCTCTTCTGAATATGTTCTATAATGGCAAAAGATATTATTTTTCTAAGAAACTGTTTTTATAGAACTTTTACATAAAGCAGCGGAAATATCTGTCGCATAGAAAGTGACACATTCAATGCCGTGCTATAGAAATCTATGGCATTATAAATGTAATAAAAAGGATAGCTATTATTCACTGAAAACATCAGTAACTATTCCTGCCCAAAATACAAGTGTAAATGGAGTTGGGAAGATTCCTTTTTGTTAGGGCAGGAAGCAGGAAGTGAATTTCTGAAAAATTAAAAAATAAATTACTTTTTCCAGATCAATTAATGTTTAATAATAAAAGTAAGAACATATTGAAAACTAAATTAACTTCATTTAATAATTATTTTAGTTGAAATTATTATCTACCTAATCTTATATTTTGTTTTATTTCACCTGGTATGTCGATACTTCAGACAATTTAAATTTTGAAACTTAAGATTTCTTACAAACTTTAACTTGTTGCTGTAATTTGTAAGTAAATATCTGAGGACTCTAATATCTATAAGAAAGCTGAAAATAAAATATAAACTTTTCAAATTTTTCGTAGACATTTTATATATAATATTTTATTTATGAATCGTATATAATATATACATGCACACACAATTCAAAATTTCCTTAAGATAAATACAAAAAACTTTGATAAGATTTAAAAACTATAACTCATGCATTGATTATATATTCAAAGTTACTTCAAATATATAATTTTATGGATCACAAAATATTAGTTGATTCTAATTTGAATAGTCAAAACTCTAAAAATATATACATGCGTCTTATATTTTGAATTACTTATGCAGTAGATATTGATAAAAAAAACTTAGAATGCAACTACAAAGTAAACAAGACAATTATTGTTGTCTTTAATTATCCAAAAGTACATGACCTATGGAAAGTGCAGCCAATTGTTAGTCTTCGATGTAATCACCGCTGATATCCAGCAATTTCCTTCAATGTGTATCTACCTCTGCAATACCCTTGCTGTGAAACCCGATAGTTTTGGACACAAAAATTCTGTGATTACTTGGGACAATCTGCTGCATTGGTGAAAGATTTTCCAAGGAATGGAAGAGGTGGTTATATGATGGCGCAAAGTCAGATGAGTAAGGAGAAGACTTCAATCTTCCACTCAAGTCAATGTTTGGTATTGCTATCCACCCGGTGATAAGCGGGCTATTGTTACCTTTCAATAACAGTTTACCCATGCAATTTACTAGTGCTGACACCTTCTGCTACAATGCATGTCGCACATATTTCAATTGCATCGGGTATAGGTCCGCAGTGGACGTTCGGTCAGTTTTTAGCACCTCATAGTGAATTCTTTGACGACAAGTCCAACAGACAGAAAGCACAATCTTACTTGAATGTATAGGTGGCTTTGCGGTGTGCAGAACAGTATTCTGGTTTGAAAACCAATGTTTGGAACACTTGAAAGTGCCACACAGAACCCACTTTTCATCACTGGTCAGCACTTGATTGAATATAGATGCGTTATGGTGGTAAAAGAGCAAAGGCAAACTATTGTCTCTAGTTATTGATTATTGACTTTCAACAACGTGTGAAAAAATCACTAGCTTAGCATGTACGTCTTATCTAAGCTGTGCGAATGAAATGTAGCCGTTTCCCAGGAAATATTGTATTGTCTGGAAAATTCACCCCATTTCTTATTACTGTCTTCTCCAATGTACGTCTGCAAGGCTTCGTCATCCAAGGCCTTTGGTCATCCACTGAAAGTTTCATCCCAGAGGGAAATCTCTCTTTGTGAAACCAATACCTTTCCATACGTTCATTCACAACACAATCCCCAAAATCTTGACAAATTTGGTGACTTCTTGCAGCAGATGATAAGCCCAATTTCAAGACGTAAAACAAGCAACCCCGAACGAACTGCTTTAGCACATCCATTTCTCTTCGCTATAGTACGAGTTTCGATTGAGGGATGTGTGCAGTGTGCTTGCTTTTATAGCAACTGATATTCATATTCTCAACTGACCGGTATCTCAACCACGTCATGCACTAATTTTGATATTTATATTCACTTCATTCAATGGCAATGCTAAAATGGCAAAAACATTCTTGCTTACCTAATATTTACGGGCACACTTAAAAATTAAGATTAAAATTTTCAAGGAAATTCTTATTAATTAATATAAATGATGTAAGAAAAGTCATTTATCTTGAATACATCTAGCAACTAACAATATTTAAAGTATTATAATTGAAAATTATATATATATATATATATATATATATATATATATATATATATATATATATATATATATATATATATATATATATATATATATATATATATATATATATATATATATATATATATATATATATATATATATATATATATATATATATATATATGCATATATATATATATATACATATATATATATTCAAATTTCAAATTTCCTAGATTCAAATTTTTAAATAAAAAAGTCCTACAAACAAGTCACAATGGGAAGTTTCCACATTCAACAGATAAGTGTTCATAAAGCCGAAAGTCAACATATAATATCTGTAACTCAATATTTATTGTGATATTGCATGAGACATACCATTTTAAAGAATATGATAGTCTCTCTAATAAGGAATTATAAATGATAGGCTAGAAAAGAGATTATTATACTTTTTAATCAACTTTATAAAATGTAAATTTGGTCTCAAGAGTACAATGCAAAAAATTAAGGTATTTTATTCAGGAAAGTAATTACATCAATTTTTGCAATTTAATAGTTTTTGCTTTGTATAAAAATCAACCGATATTACAATGCGAAGGATATACAAAATTCATAATTTTGTAATAATTAATAGTAATGTTCATTTTATGTTAAAAAATAATTCATTTGGAGAATTTAATTAAGATACCAATTTATAGATGTCATTCCTTAATTTAAGACACCAGTATTATGGCATACAAATTGTAGGTAATGCAAATAAACTTAAACTATTAAACCCTTTTTTGTAAATATTTGTAAAATACGTCATATTTATTATTCTAAAATAAATATTAATTACAATATTACAAAGAAAAGTAAAATTATATTATAATAAATAGTCTTGAGAAAAATTTATTTTGTAATAAAACTGAAAGACACATATTGAAATTTCCAAAGATTTGAAAACAGACGTTACGTATATACACAAATACTAAAGACTTAAAATAATTTCAATAAACTGTCCAAAGTTTCGTGTTATACTGTTTCAAATTTATTTTAATTAGAATGTTTCAAGAAAATTTTATTATTAAGATTTTTTCTTGCATATTTAAAGAGAATGATGTAAATCCATTACGAAAAAGTTTCATGTTTGTTCACAAAACAACTGTAAATATTTACTTTATTCATTAAATTGTAAATTTTAGGTATTATTTCTCAGAAAGTTTATTTAAATGTAAATATATTCAGTAAATATTTATGTTTAAATGCAACTCCTTGAAACTATAATTTGGCTCGAACTACTTTATGAAAATACTTTTATTACTATATTTAAGATCAAAACAAAATGATATGATTGTTATTTTTACAAAAATTGAACTATGTTAAGTGATAAATAATTATTTTAAAGCAATCAAAGTTGTATTTAATTAAATACATTTTTTTACCTAAAATCGATTAAACTTAGAATATTTAATTCGATTCTTGAAGAAATTGTTTTTTCCCTGAACACATGTTTTAAAATCATATTTATTCAATATTTTCAGGATAATTTACAATGTTAGAAACAGTTTAAGAATTTAAGAGAATATTTATTTAAAATAGAAAAGTAATCTGACAATTAGAATAGAAGGATAATAATTCAAACTGCTTATGTTTGAATAATTTCAATGCAAACTTTTTGCTTTGAAAATTATGCAGATAGTTGTAATAAATTCCTTTTGCTTCATTTTAAAAGTAATTTTAATTGTATGTTTGAGAAAAATAATTAAAGATCTTTAAGAATGTAAATACAAAAATAATATTTTTATCAAAAATAAAAATATTCGAATGAGAATAAGAGTATTCGAAGAAATTGCTAATTTGAAGAAATGTAATTCACTAACAATGTAGGAAAATATAAAATAATCCTGAAATCGATAATGTAAAACTTAGGAATAAATTATTTATTTCTTTGAATATTCAATTTTCAAAAAATTATAAGAAAAATGTTTGTCAATAGCTTAATTTATTCAATTTACGAAACCAGTATCATTGCTATTAATTTAAAAAAACTATCAAACGATTGATAGACAAGTTGAAATTATTTTAATTGCTTAGAAAATCAGAAACTAAACTCAAAGAATATATACTATTCAATCCTACAGAAATTAAATAGGGAGATATGATTACTCTTAAAAAAGTTTTAAAATACATCAGAAACGTTTATTATAAATTATTATTCAAAGTTAAATTTTTGAATTCAATATCAAATGGTTTATATTTTGATTACCATTTACTTATTAGAAAAAATTTTCTTTGACTCAAGTAGAATAAAATCATTCAGTTTGAGAAATTAATAATAATATATCATTTTAGAATTGTTTCTAATTATTCTACTATTATAATTGTTATAGTTTAATAATTAAAAATAAATAATTGATTGTCACTACATATATAATGACAATATGTTTAGGTTTTAGAGAATGATGTGTACTTGAGAATTTTTTCTGATTAATATGGAAAAATTGATTTCAAGCAATATAAAGACAAATATGCTGAACAAATTATACACGTTGTTCAAAGGTAAGTAGCAATTATTTCTACAATTATAATATTTAACAACATCTTTCATTCGGAAAAATGTTCTTATCTATAATCATGATTTTAAAACTAATTATAATGTATTAGGTTTTTTTAAAAAAAATCACTTTCCCTGATAAGGATAACAAGCTGTTGATTTAATTGATTTAGATACTTCTACATCATTTTATATTTTGTACAACTTATTGAAAAATTCTCTTAAACACGTAAATATTTCTATAGCAATAAAAAAATTCAATGCAGTAAAGCTTAATAATGATTCCGTTTATAAATATCAAAATTTATATCAAATAAAAAAATATATCAAAACTTTCAATTTAGAAAAATAATAAGCTGATACGAGTGATCAGCATAAATATAATTGAAATGTAGGAAATAAAATGTCGTTATACACAAGAACTTTTTACTATATCACACTTTTATTTATTTAACTTATAACGTTCAATCGTTCAACTTGCATGTAATTTACAAATTTTCAAAAATAATTAAAGTTTCTTTCTTTTCTTCATGAAACGAAATTTTAATAAGGAATTTAGAAGCAAAATTAAAATTTAAAATGATATCTATACATTTTTGCTTTATTTATTTTTGTTTTTCAAAAAATGATTGATATTACACTAATTGATTTTGGAAAGCTTTTGTTTTTTGAAGTAAGTTTCGATTAATCAGTGAAAAATAATAAGGATGATTTTGAAGCTGTTATTTTCAGCCAGTTTCAGGCAGAAGGCAGTTTTCATCATAGAAATTTTTGTAAGTCTTAGACTGAAAGAGAAAAAAATACATTAAAAATGCACAATTTGAATAAATGAATAAAATGAGAAGAGAAAGGAAATTTCACATTCTTTATGGAATCTCCTTAACTTTTAAGAAATAGACTGCAAAATAAAGTTTTCATAAAATTTTATTGCTTTTCATAGCTTTAGAATTTCATCTCATTTTATTACTCAAAGAAAATAGAAAATATCTTTCTTGCAGTTCTTTAGAATTTTCGTTTTAATAGTAAAATTACTTAAATTCATTCTTTAAACCAAGAATAATAAAAACATTTTTGATTAATTAATAAGACCCAACTCAACTCATTTCAATATTACAGTGTAATACACTAATGCACTAAATTTACAATCCTTTGAATTTGTAAATTTTAACAGTCATTTTCCACTTTGTTTTAAGAATAAAATATGATATCATAAATACAAAATCCATAGAATGGCCATGCATTTTTAAATATTTATGCTTTTAAATTTTAATATTTAGATTTAAAATATTGCATTTTTTAACTAGAAATTATTTTTTAAATGAGTATTCATTAAATAGGATAATTTTAGAGATCATCAGTATCTGGCAATCAATACTAATTTTAAAACAAAAAATGTGAAATTTTATATTTATTGTGTAAAGTTGTTCTCAAATTTCTTATGATTCACTTAGGCACATGCTATTTTAATATTTAAATAAAAAATCATTATATTACCTTTGTAACGCTATTTTGTTATAAATTAAACTTTTTTTTGGCATTCTGAGTCTAAAGAATATTGTCATATCCAAAAGTTATCTCATTTATCCTACAAAATTCTATGGAAAATATTAAATATATGTTTATAACAGAAATATTTATTTCTAATGCAATCTCCAATCTCCCAATCTGATCAGTCTCCGTCAGACCAGATCAATAAATTTATTGACTTTACTGAATAAAAAAACTGCTTCTTCATTGATTCAAGTCACTTCCTTTCGAAAGAAGAATCACTCCCTGATCCAATAAATAAACAATAATGGCTACTTTCTGAACCCTATTCGAGATGTACTGAGGCAAAGAGGAAATCTCTTATTACCCCAGAAAGTCCGACACTTTTAGGTTTTAAAGTCGGGACAGACATATACTAGACTGCCTGGCACAAAATAGAGATTCTTAAAGCATTAGTCTTTTGAATATATTATACCAGTTGTGAGGAGCATTTTTCAATATATTGGGCCTTTTGTCTCGAGAATAATTCTGAATGTATGAGCACTGAAGTGCAAGAGACAGGATAGTATGATCCCTCCCATTCAAGAATATCGGCATAGATATTGACATGGGCTGGGATCTACAGAATGTGCTCGTAAGAAATGAGCTTTGCTTTTCGTAGGAAAGATAAACTCGTTTTATCCCCCATGTTGACCAAGTGAATAGGGTATGAGGTGTTATTGTACAATGAGTGTCAGATAATACCCAGATTGATAAATATGTAATATCTACTATGCGAATTCAGAAAGTGTTTGTGGTGTTGAATTAAACTACAGAAGTCAGATAGTATTCAGAAGCTTCCGCAGCTCATTTCTCTCATGTCTCTCTCTCTATTCCCAATGGTTGTAATTAATTCTTTTCAAGACACAGAACATAAATCTGGGTTAAGTTGTTTTATACAGTGTTCATACTCGAGGTTTTCAATATAAATTCCGTTGCCTACCTATCTATCTATTTTGCTATACTCTGTGTAGATTGTGATATCATTTAAAGGAACTTTATAGAGTAATTCTATGGTGAATTTTTTAAGTAAGTCAGGAACGTTCTTATTAAGATAAGTATAAGATTCAATCATGAAAACTATCATTGGAAAATTCATCGCCAGTATTTATACTACAATGGAGATAATAAGGTTCCACATTTTCTACAATTAATTACTGTGATTTAACTAAAAAGAATAGATTTTTTTCGTAATGTTTTTGATTGATATCTAGGAATTTAAGTAACTAGCTGTTTTGTTATTATATTCTATAATAGAAAGTTTATTGAAATATTTGACTAAATTAGCCTGTCTTTTGCAAAAAAAAAGTTTTAAATCTGCTTAATAAATGACAATATCTGAAGGACAGCTCTTTTATATTCCAGTAATTATGTGAACAGAGCTTAAAATTACCTTTTCCAAATTGTTCAAGTTATTTTCAGAAACACAGCAATAGATATGATAGCCATATTTTAGAATGGGTCTAATCAGATCTTGAACGGAGTGGTTTAGAGGTATGCATCCACTCCCTAGTCCCAAGTGGCAATATACTAAATAATATTATAACTCTTTCTGATTTTTAAGATAATGCTTGTTACTTGTAAATTTGGGGGTATAAAATGAACCCTAATTATTTTTGTTGTTTTTCGTAAGTGCTTGAGCATCAAAGGTTGTTGATAATTATATAAAAATGCTAATAAGAAATAAAGAAAGTTGTTATTGATTTAACTGTGTTGAAACTCATTTTAAATTCATCTGCAAACTTAGAAATAACTTCCAAGGAGCATTTTAACTTTGATTCAATTTTGTCTATAACGATGCCAAACGCCTAAAAGCAATATCATCTCCAAATATTCCAATGTGACTCCCAGAAGAAACAGATTTTTCAATTCTGTTCATATAAAAAGTAAAAAATCGTTGGGATGAACATGTTTTTAGGAACACCTTAACTATCGGAATAAGTGTTTGAAAAGGTTCTGTTGAACTTTACTCTGATAATTCTCACGATAAAGTATTAAGGTAGTGAGAAATCCCTACAAAGTATTACCTCGGATTTTGAAGGTATCGTGCAGTTTTGTAATTAGGCTATCCTTCCATTCTTTGTCTATAGTTTCATGAGATCCAGTGTGGCTGGGACGCTGTGATGTGTTGTCCTGCGACGTCTCTGATAGTCTTTGAGAAGAACATAACTTGAGCTATCGTGCAGTGAACTCTTCGAAAACCAAAATACTCCGTGGTTAGAAATAAAATTTTGTTAAGAAAAATCAGAGTATATTGAAGTCTATTTTCTTAATTTTATCTGTAGCACATGTCAATGCTGTTTGTCTGAAATCCTCAGAAGAGAAAATATTTTATTTAATTTCTTAATTAATTTGATTGTGGATTTTGCCTTTCTTGGCGTGAACGCCACTTTCTTTAAGATAATTTAAACAAATCAAGTAGTATTTTTTTCCGATGTATCCAAGGTCTTATAGTATATATCCATGAAGTCCATCTGGACTTTAAAATTTGTGGAGGTAAAAAAAACCTAAAGCAAGCAGTAATTCCTGGTTATTAAATATAGTTGCCAGGGTAGGGTCTCCATGATCAGAGTTACGGCATTTATAAGCAATATATATTGTTCTAGGCAAAACCAGATTGTCTTAGTTAGTGAAGTTAATGCTGCTAATATATTGGTATTAACTAGTAAGACATTCATTATCAAAAAACATTTGACCAACAGACTTTTCATTCGAAAACATTTAAATACAGTCGTCATTATTCTTCATCTCTCATAATCTTTGTATTGTGATTACTCTTTGTTCATTCCTTTAAATAATGGCCACAGATTTCAGTTTAGTAACCATACATGAAATTTATTAGAAATGTGATTTCATCTATTTCTTTTAAGTTGGGTGTAAGCTAATTCTATTTTTGCATTAATATTATTCATTTCGGATCTTAATTTGCCTGCTAAGGACCTGACAGATTCTAAAAAGAATTTTTAGTGTATCTAGGCTGGCAGTACATCGGGTGAAATGCAGGAATATAATATTTTATATTCCCCCTAAAAATAAAAGCCTAAGCGTGGTTAGGTATTGCTGAAAATATGGCAACATTAGCTTACAGCTAAATTAGTTTGAATTTATCATGTGGATTTTTCATTTGTGAAAGAAAAACTTTATGATAAGCAAACTAAATAAAATTGAAATTCATTTCAAGGATAATTCATAGTATAAATATTATTTAATTTAAATACTAACTTCAGTGCACATTCATTAATTTCTACTAGCATTTAAATTGTTATCTTTTTCATAGTTTTATTTCAAAGCCATATTTTAATGCATATTAAAGTAAAAAAACTGCAATAATGAAAATGTGAAATTTAAATTCATTTTTAAATATTCTGAAATTTATAAAAAAAGAAAAACTAATAAGTTCTGTATTACATAAATTTTTATTTGTTTTGTATTTTAATTTACTGTATTTAGTTTAATTTAGTATTTAGTTTTTCATGTCTTAAGCTTCTTTCACTTAATAATTATACACAAGCATATATGTATGTATATATATATATATATATATATATATATATATATATATATATATATATATATATATATATATATATATATATATATATATATATATATATATATATATATATATATATATATATATATATATATATATATATATATATAAATATATACATGTTTGTGTATAATTATTAAACGTAAGAAGCTTAAATCATATGAAACACAAGAAAATTATCTGATATAACAATTATTTCATTCATTATTACAAGTCAACTTCTTAAAACTTTGCAAATATTTCTTAAAAACATAAAAAATACATAAGTTTTCATTTTTATATATTCGTACATAACATAATATGTAATTTTAATTTTTCGTTAAAATGTTTTATCTCTTTTAAAATAGTAACTTTTCTCTTAAATAAATTGCACAGTAAAAATGTTATTGAAAATAATTATAATTTAAGAAAAATATCAAGTATAACATACCTATTACAAATTATTTTAATATAAATTCAAATAAAATAGGTTGAAAAAATAAATTTATAGATTTTCATATTCTATGAACATACTTCCTCTTGCATTCCATTTCATGGAAAATTGTTTTCAGAATTCCTACAGCCTTTGTAAATTGCGAAACGTGATTCAACTCATAATACCCTTTAAATTTATTCTCTATTAAAGCAATAAAACTCTGTTATCTGTTGTTTAGATGTATGAGTTTTTAAAAAGAATATTGATCATATGATTGATGAAAAGTTCTTAAAAACGATAAGCTATTCTCAGAAAATTTTATTTTATAAAAATATAATCTTATAAGGATCAGCAGTTTCTTTCAGGAATTCATTGCTACTAATAACTGTGGATGGAAGTTTTATACAAATAAATCACCTTCACTTAAATAAATATAAAATAAAAAGAAGAGATTTATTTACTTCATTAAGTAGTTTTTGTATGAAAATCTATTGTATGTGCTAGCATAAGAAATTAGAAAAATATAAAATTAAATTCTTACAGTCTATTGTATCTAACTTAAAAAAATATTTCATTCTGAAATTCATAGATTTAAAATTAATAAAAACTGTATCTTTCTTATGTATTTTTACATATAAGCAAGATTCAGAGCTAAGTACTGTTAATACTAATTTAAACTCTTATGTTAATACCTAATTGCTTATTATATGTACAGTTAAAGAATATCAATTTAGTTATGATTCATAAGAAACTTAATAAAGAAACTTAATAATGGTAAGAAACTTAATAAAATTTGTTTTGAACATATTGCAATATTTTTTAAATGATATATGAATTTAGAGTTTCAAAAAAGTATGAATCATACTTGATGCACATAAATATATTTATTTAAAATAAGCAATTTAAAAGAATTATTTTTATTAGAAATAACGTTATTATGAAGAACAAATTCATTGTTTTTTTCCATTGCTTAGAAATTTCAGTTAAAATTAGAATAAATATTTTAAATTTTTGTTTTAAAGAAATATTAAAATAAATTTTTAATACTCATAAGAAAAATTTAGTGTTAACCAAAAGCGATTATTAGAAATTGTTACAATTTTACTGCTGATAACATAATGAATTCTAAAGAACAAAATTATTTTTAAATGAATAATTATGATGATTAAGTTTGTTATACTCAGTGCCAAATTACATTTACTTTTTTGTCACATAAGAAAGCATCCTTATAATATTGATCTAATGAGTTTTATCTGTCCACTAGAAATATCTTTACATGTTTGACATCTAAAACGAAAAAGAAAGAAAATTCTGCCCTTAATATTTATAAAAGATATTTTTAAATGAAAATTTCATAATTAAAAATAAATATGCGAAATTTCATTTCAAAGATTTATAATATTTGATATTTTTTGGGATAATGCTTTATTTATATGATATTTACTGGATAATGTTGCAACTATTTCAAAATCTCAAATAAATGAGTATTTTTTATATATTTTTAAAAATAATTTAAGGAAAAGTAATAAAAAATTAATCAAAATAATAAATTTTTTGAATTATTCATTTTTTATGACGAAACATAGCTTTTTGTTCAAAGAATTAACAATAACTTAGACGATATTTACTTAATTATATTATTAGATATTTAAAAATATCACTTTTTTAAAGAAAATTAATAAGTAAGTAAAAATATTAAGAAAAATCTTAAGATATAAGTTAAATTATTATCAATCACTAGGGTTTATCTTAAACTTGAGTTAAAAAAAAGAGCAAAATTTAAAAACTAAGAGATTGTGGTCACTGTCAAAATCTATATAGGATATTTTTAAAACGCTGACAAAATTAACTTGTTTTTGCTATTTTGTTTCTTACATATTTCGCACTGATTAACTTGATACAAAAGTATTTTACCTATTTTTTTAATATAAATCCTCTATTTTGCTTTGAAAATGATTTACATTTTTAAGTTCTTAAACGCGCAACAATGTTTTCCTTGTAAGATTTTTAGATGGAGAAACAAATCAATTTTTCAATATAATCCAGAATGTTTTTGACAAGCACCTAAAAAAATAAATTTTCTTTCATAAAAATATTCTAACACAAACATTTTAAGAACATTAGAATGTTTAAATTGGTGACATGTTCTAACATAGTAGATGCCCAATCCATCTAAAATCTTTCTCCAGATAAAGAGATAATTGTTAAGACTCTTGGACGCGGACTCAGCTTGCTTTTTTATAATTTCAATTTTACAAAAAATAAAAAAAATGATTTGTAATAATTAGGTCAAAAATTACGAAGTGATTAATTTATTTCAGAAAATATACTTACAATTTATGTTTGACTTTGAAAAAATAACAACTTATTCTTCAGACTTAAATGCAATGCTTATCAACGTATACCTTAGAATTTTCAATAAAAATAATAACCATCCTCATAAAAAACAAAATAATACAAATCCTATTAAAAACAGTATAAATATTTTTATTCATAAAGATTTTTATTGAGATGCTTACATAAATCATACGCCAGACCCTTTTAGGGATAAAATAAAACAAATATATTTTTTCATGATTTTACATCTTATAAATGGTAATTTATGTTTGAAAATAATTACAAACTTAAATATTTACCTGTAATTAATATTATTAATACAAAAATAACAAAAATTTGTTTTTGCTTTTTTTCATTTAAATACTTTTATTTATTACAACCTTAAAATTCTACTTTATATATTCAATTTTTATTAAGCAGAGAAGATCATAAATTCTGTTCTAATCCTAAAATTGACAAATTAATTAAAAATAGCTCTAATGAAATTTATAAATTTTACTTAAAGTAAGTTTATTGATAAAATATTGCTTATGGTAATTTTAATATTAATAGAAATGTAATGTAAAGGTCATAAATACTATATCCGAACTAAAGAATAACAGTATTAAATGTTATGAGATAATGTATGACACAAATTAAAAAAATAATTTAGTATTTCTCAGCACAAATAATTACTTTTAATCTTAGATATTGCGAATGTAACTAATTTGTTCTTTCAATTTTGCACAACATTTTAACAAAGCATTCGGAAATTTATTTGATTCGGAAGTTTATTATGAATTTCAAATATTCTTAATTTAATTAACATTTAATTTATAGTAATCAACTATGTATTTTGGAAACACTGGATTTGGGCTTATATATTTTAGCTTGACTTTTACTTCTTTTATTTTGGTTTGATATTTTGGTTTGATTTTTTTGGTGTGGCTTTGGGGTGTACTGGCTTCTTTAAGACTATATCTTGGGACAGTGCAGGAAAGCCATACTTTGTGCCAATGTGATCAACACCCCCTGATGAAGCTGGCCATGTTGGTACTTCGTTCCATTTTCCTTTATTCTATTTTCTTTGAAATTTTAAGCATATATATATTTCGTATTTTCAATGTATTATTGTCCATCTAGTATTTGATTATTATTCACCATCTAATGTTTTTTATTAATTTTATAAAAATTAACTATTAATTATAGTAATTCTATTTTAGCTGCTTTTGTGCTGAATGTATTGCTAAACATAAGTGTTATATCTATTCTTGCACTTTTCAATTTTATATCTATTCTTGTATCAAAATGCTTATAAGAATGAAACAACGAGTAAGGAATATTACTAAGAATTAAATGGTCTCAAGCAGTCATTTTCTATTTTAATTCATATGTGATCAAATATAAAATTTATACTGTTATACACTACGGTTGAAATAGGAATTTCAATTTTAGGAACTGCATTTCTTTGTTTTCAACAATTCTGGTTTAAATCTAATGTTAATTATAATTAATAGTTTGAGCTTTGTCATCTGATTAATGTGACTGTCATAATGCAATCTGTAGTTAAAACAAAATTTAAAAATAAAAAAACATATATAGCAGAAATGTTTTATATTTCATATCTAAAATTAAAATTATGATACAAATATAATTCAAATAGTTATAGTTTTTATTTTTCTGTTAATTTAAAGAAATACAAACATTTTAGTTTTTTCTGCTTTCTTTCTTATTGTAACTATAATAAACACAAAACAGCATCAATATTATTTGTAGAAGGGTTAGGCATTTGTTGCTATTAAACTGAGCAAATAATCCGTAGATAAATGTTATCTTTTGAATATTATCTTCTGTTAACATTTCAAAATGAGCTTTTAGTTAATGCCAATAAGTGTGTTCAATCTTATTTTAATAGTATAATTGATTATTAATTCAATTTATGAAAATATAAATTAAAATAAGGCATACTTAATGGTAAACAATTAATTAAGGGCTAATTCTTATGTACCTTGATAAATATTGAAATATATTTTAATTATTGATATAATACATTCAGTTACGTTTTACAAGAATTTCAAATATAATTATTATGAGTTATAATTTAAATTTTTATTAAAAATATTTTATGTAAGATGGAGTAACATGTACAATATTTTGAAGCAGTTTAATTACTTTGATATACAATTATATTAAAGTTTGAGATGAAATATTTAATAGTCATAATTTAGACACAAACTGAAGAGGAAAATAGAAAATATTCAAAGACCTTAAAATATAGTAGTTATGAAGTTATACTTTCTTTAATGCTGTAAAAAGAAATGTGAAAATTTGTCACAGTTAAGCATATTTTATTTGTTTCCTTATTAATTGTTGACTGCAAAAGTTGGGCGGATAACAATTCACTAGAAAAAAAATGATTTTTATTCGCTTCCTCATTGTATTATTTTAACTAATATTTGTAAATAACATTATGATTCGAATATTTTGAGAGTAAACAGTTCATAATTTAAAATATTCTCTTCTTATTAATATTTTCAAATTCATTCATTAAAAAATATAAAGAGTAGCATAATATTTGTATATAATTTGCTCAATATCAAATGTTATTAGAAATGATTTTGTCCTAAATAGAAAAACAATAACATATTACTGTAAGAAGAAACAACAGCAAAAGAAATTATTCTGATATTACTTTGTGCTAATGAGTTTTAGAATTATATAATTTCTTGCATAGTCTTTATTACGTACTTGAGGACAATATTGTTTGGTTTAATTGTATAAAAAATTATTTTGGTTTAAAGATTATTAATTTTACGAGGCTTTACTCTCTAGAAATGATTAAAAGTTTTTTCAAACATATCCAGCAATAAATAAAATAAGTTTCAAAAGTTTCTAAGACGAGCATCTATTCTATAAGAATAAATATGTACCAATTTTTTTGAAAAAAAACTAATATATGCTTACCTCAGAATATTTAAATACATTATTCATGATTAATTATATATTCTCGGGTTAACACAGAATATATAAAATTCAAACAGCTGAAACGTAAATAACGAATCTTTATTTGTTATTTACTGATGCAATAACATATTGAGCACTTATTTATTATTGATAGCAATGAAAAATTATAATAATAGATAATTATATTTTATGTATGATTTATATTGGGCTGTTCGGAAAGTCATTTCGTTTTTCCTGAAGATGTAAAACGTGCAGCAAATAAATATTGTATTGCATTGCATATTGTCTATTCTAGTCCAGCACCTTTTACCATCTTTCTGTTAGTAGCACGATTCCACAGGCATAAAGTGGTTGGTTTTCACTAGCAAAAAGCTGATCCGTGTAGGAAAAACGAAATTACTTTCCGAACAACCCAATAAAAACATTATATATGATGCATAAAATATAATTACCATTAAAAGTTTAAATTATATTTTATAAATGAACATATTATGCATTATTTATATTCTACACTTTTTCTAAAATTACATTTCTTTAAAATCATTATTTACTAAATGATATATTACATATTATTGATGATAATGATGAGAAGCAATTTGAATGAAAAATGAATAGTGTAACAAATTAATCTATATATTTGATGATAATATTGTCTAATGTGTGAATGAAACATATTTCAAAATTACTTTTTGACTAATATTTTAACGAAACATATTAGTCAAAAAGTTTTATCTCACTTTTCTTCTAGAAAATAAAATTTCATCTCTGGAAAACAAATGAACTCTCACTTTTTCTTAATAATTCTCATAAATTTTATGTCTCTAAGAGTCTTTTACTCAGTTTATGATTTCTCAAATCTCATATTTCATTATTTTCATATAGCTATCTACTGCATCCTGACTGAAGATAAGGAAGAAAAAATTGTCCTTACGTGCTTTTGCTGTTTATTCTTCACGCAGACCAAATATTCTTCGCGTTAAAATGTGCTAAAGAGAAAAAAATTGAGATGCCATTCGACTCTTTAAATTGCTGTACGTGCTTTAGTAGACAAACAATTCTGCATGACATTATTATTAAATCAATAGAGCTTCAAGGTCCTTTATAGCAAGTTTTTGAAATGCCGGAATTTTCAGGTTATGATAAATCTAATATTTTCGAGGTAGAATGAATTTTTTTCAATACAAATTTAAAACCAAATTAAATTTGCCATTCTATTTCATGTGAATTCTTAGATAACTTTTTAAGTTTTAAATTGAAATAGGCATTTTTACTTAGTAATTTTGGTTTTATAAGATGCATATTATTAAAATACCAACTTATGTTATAGAATAAATGAAATCTTTTGTTTAAAATCAGAATTATGAAGGAAAAAAATAAAAAAAAACTACATGAAAACATTAACATAGAGGAATTCTAATATTTTTTATGAGCAGTGTTCATTCAAACGATATAAAATTACTTAACTGCATTAATAACTCTTAAGTTTAAAAATTAAATACTATTTCAGAAATACTTTAGGAGTATTTTTTTAATTATGCCTCATTCTACATAGGTTTCGTCAAAAGTAAGTTTTAAATCATTTATATAAAAAGATATTAAGGACAAAATAATCCTTTGCAGACAGTATTTTGATTCAATATCTGCAAAAAATTTATTATATTTTCCTTATAATAATTAATAAAATAAACGCTAATTATAATTTAATATAATTTCTTAATATATTCACGCTTATACATATTTATAATCAGAAAATCTGAAAATATATTAAATATTTGAGAGAATTTTAACCGAATTATAATTAAAATTAAGGTGAATTAAATGTACATATATATGTACATTTAATTCATACATATATATTACATATATATATATATATATATATATATATATATATATATATATATATATATATATATATATATATATATATATATATATATATATATATATACTATACATATGTATATATCATATATATATACTAAATATATAGCATATATATCACCTGATATATATGTATAGTATATAATAAATATGCAAAATAGAGCTAGTAAAAATTATCAAATATATTTTTATGAATGTAAGAAAATAATACTTAACAAGTTGCTTATGAAAACAAATAAAACTTGGGAAATATTAATTAAAATAATATGGCAAGTGTGTAGTTATAGATTTAAATCATCCGAAAATAAAATAGCTTGTTATCAATGATCAAAAACTTATTCCAAAATCTAATCAGAAACAGATTTTTGCAGTTAGAAAAGCTGGGAAAATAATGGAAAACTATTGGGTTGTTCGGAAAATCATTTCGTTTTTCATGAAAATGAAAAAGGTGCAGCAAATAAATATTGTATTGCATTGCACATTGTCTATTCTAGTCCAATAGCTTTTACCATCTTTCTTGTAGTAGCTCATAAAGTGATTGGTTTTTACTAGCAAAAAGCTACCATGTAGGAAAAACGAAATTACTTTCCGAACAACCAATAATTTTTATTTTATTAATTTCAATGTATCTTATGTTCAGATAAAAATTATTTTCGAAAAATTCCAGACTCTTAAATCAAAACAAAAACTTAAGCATTTATATATCGCTAAGTTATGAATATTATTCTTCAAGAAAACATTTAAATTTAGAATTTTAACAAGATATTCATATATAAACGTTTTCTGAGCTAAAGAAAGAATTTAGTTGAAATTTATTTTCTTTACAAAGTAGTAATCAAGTGATTACGAAGAGTCACATAAGCAGTTATATTAAAAACTCCCAAAATGCACAATAGAAATTGCGAGACGACGGATAACATTAAATTCTTTAGATAAATAAATAAGAAACTTTTCTTTAGAAATAAAAAAGTTTAATGGTATATAAAAGAATATATTTCTTGCAAGTTTTGCATGTGACTTGAATAATGAAATTTATCGTTTCGATAAAACTACTAGAGAGATACAACATTTTTATATAAAAAAGATGGCCATTTTTGAAGGGTGGGATTAAAAGATTATTTCGTAAAAGCTTTTTTTTTTTTGGTTACAAACTTTGCATATTTTTTAAAAACTTTTACAAAAGAGTAATTGTCTTAGCTTTCTTCTGTTAGGAATCCAAAATAAAATTCACAAGTATTACCCTATAAATAACAAGAATAAATGGTTCCTGTTTTATAATTGAAAATTTTGTGAGTTAACTTGAATACTAATGATCCTTCTATAAGTTTTACAAAGATGAAATATTCATAAACGCAGTTTTTGCACCAAAATTTTACATGAATTAAGATAGCGTAAAAGTATTAAAACGGCTGCAAAAATATTGATAATCAAAATACCCTTTGAGATACAAAATACTATATCTAAAGATAGATAAATAGCAATAATTTATGAACCTATTTTAAAGACACGCATTATTTTAATGGAAGGAAATATTTTATTATTATTTTCAAAAATATTACAAATGAAAAAAGCCTATTAATTTTTTTTTAAAATACTATAAAAAGAATCTTAATTCGGGTGGATTTCATTTTCTATAGAATTTCATTAATAAATTGATAAAACATCCAGTACAATACAGTACATATTTTTTTATTTTGAATTGTTCAGATTCTAAAACTTTAATCCAAGATTTCTCATAATAATTACAATTCAGATTTCAAACGTGCAATGAAAGATTAAGTATTAAGCACTTATTTTTATATTACTTTTAACTAGTTAATTAGCAATCACATTAATTGCAGTAACAATACATAGAAGCAATTCATCATGTGAAAAGTTTAATTCTGAAATATAAACTTGCGTAAGTATTATTATTTCTATTATCAGTATTATTAGTAGAGAGTATTATTTTACAATGATTTTAATTCAAAAATTTTCAACAGCGTCAGAGAAAAGAGAAATAATTTCTCGTTTATCAGTTTACTATAATTAATCATTAATATAATCTTTTAGAATCAAATCATTTTGTTATTTTTGATTCCGTTATTTTGATTTAATTTTTATTTTAAAAATTTAATTACTATTAACTAAAAAGAAAAATTATAGATGAAAATTTCAATACACTATTCAAATTACATATTTTTGTGTTTTATTCTTTATTAATACTAAATATGTACAGTTAAAGTAAAAACTAAGTGAAAAATAAACCTTGAAAAGGGTTAAACTATTAAAGGGATTATACAGTTAATTTAAAAACTGAGTGAAAAATAAACCTTGAAAAGAGATAAAAAAATACTAAATCTGAAATTTAAATAGATCTATTTCGAAATCGAAAATTAAATAAAAACCATGAGAAAACAAAATGCCGACTTCATAATTGAACACTTTATTTTTAATCTCAGAGTCTTCATCTAATTTAGATATATACATGCATCATATATATATATATATAATATATATATATATATATATATATGTATGTATGTATGTATATATATATATATATATATATATATATATATATATATATATATATATATATATATATATATATCAGTAAGTCAGTAGGTTGTAATATCACTACAGACGGCTATACACAAAGCAACGCATGTAGGCACAAAGTCGATGATAGTACAGATGGCGTCCAGAAGAATGACTCACCATTTCCTCTTTACCATTTGCCAAAGTGCTTCTTCTAAAGGACGGAGTGACACAGTTGGCAAATGGCATTCAATCATATCCCAAAAGTGTTTGATTGTTTAGAGAGATGTGGCCAGGGAAGCAGCTATACATCTTTCAAGGCATGTTGGCTGATGCGAGCAATGTGCGGTCGAGTGATATCCTGCTGATAAAGATCCTTGGGCTCCTCTGTAGGTTGGGGAGTGTCGCATCAGCTTCAGAAATTCATTTACGTAAAGTTGGACTGTCATAGTTCCTTGCATAGAACAAGAGGTGATCATAGTGCCCCAAATCATGATGCCGCGTGTTCATTGGCAGAAAGTTCTACAAAACTAGACCTGTCTCTATGTCGACGTCACAGCTTTGAGATCAATGACTGTTTTCTTAATGAACACCATGAATGCATGCCACTAGCAACCAATCAACGGCATATGGTTCTGCTTGATATGGGAGACTTCACAGTGTCTTGCACCGACAGATCACAAATGTTCCATAGCTCCTTGTTCCAACCATCTTCGCCACAACTGCAATGTGGACCGTCCTGGTGTCTGTCAGCTGCGATTTGCCGTAAAGACAAACCTGCCCTTCTCAGTCCGATCACCATGTCCCTCGTAAATTCGACTGTCTTCTGGAACTGACTCTGTTGACGATGGCCTGAAATTTTCGACAATTACAGGCGTCATTTGAAACAAGAACTAATTTTCCACGATTATTTTCCAAGAAGCAATAACGGTGCGAATATTTTCTACTCTACAGATTCCTCACCTTACATGTTATCCTACGCGCACTGGAGAATTCCGCATTTCACATCATTTTTATACCTCGATAAGGTGCGTGTACCTGAAATTTGCATAACTTTATGGCCACTCTTACTCCGTGTGTTGTATTTTCAATGTCAGGCTATGTATTTATTTACAATTTAATGTTTGATTTGATTTTACATTCCACTGAACAAATTGCTTGAATATTACATTCTAAATGTAATGTCAACAAAAATCATTGAATAGCTAATTTAAAGTGCTTATAAAATATCACTCCACCTTATTGATCAGTAAGATTACTACATCAAAAACGAAAGATACTTTCAAAGGAATGATATTGAAGAGAAGGTGCTAATTAGAACAACAAAGGTATTTTTTTAAAACCAAAATCTGCAGAATATATTATACATGTGGAATATGTATGTCTCCATGAAGTGCAGCATTTTTCAGTTCAAATAAACGCTAGAGCTAAGGATTTTACCATAATAGGAATGTAAACAACTCTGTCCAACTTGTTAGCAATTCCAACAACAAATTTATGGCTTTAATGTTTCACAAGCAAGCGCATTGAAACCTAAATTTAATTATGGTAGATTTTTGATAGAATACATTTCAAAACGTATCATAGAATAATATTTAAGATACGCTTTCCGTTAATTTGAAACTCAGAGGTAATTTTTGGCATATGTGGGATAATTAGACAGAAAGCCTCATTTAAAAATTCGGTAAACTATGAATGTTTACTAATTTGATAGAGAGCTTGTATAATCCTAATGTTGAGATGACTAAAAGTTTTATCTCGCACATTTCAGTTTTTTCAAATCTTTTTTCAAATATCATTTCTTTTCACAGTTTTGAAAAAAGTAATGAGAATAAGTTCCACATTTCATAATCTAACAAGTACGTAAGTAACTGATATCATCATTATAGCTAACATTTACACGTAAATGCTATAAAATTACATGTTTCTTATAGAAATAAAATCACTTACAGTGTTAGAATATCCAATACCTTTAGCAATACAACATTCATATACTTAAATCACAAGTATAACGATATTTGAAGGGTTAAATTAATACATTTTAATAAATTCTCTGAAATTCTTGTGTGTAAAAAACATTTTAAACTTTTCAGGTTTCACTGCATATGCATTCAAAATTATGTACCATATTATGGATTGTAACAAATAAAACTTGCGTTTATTTTTAGTTTATTAGAAATATAACAACTTAAACACGTCAGGCACACTATACTACAGTAACAAATGTCTGCCAACAGGTTACTTCTATTTACTGAGGAATTATTAAATATTTTCTTACAGGTTTGCTTACTCATACTTAACACACGAATGTACATATATTACTGGTGCAATTTATTCTACAAAATGAATTGAGATGAATAATGTTACTCATTAAAAGTTGAAAAATAATAAAAGTAGCAGAATTAAACTAAATATGAGTTTTGTCCGAAGAGGGTTTCTTGTTTTAAGTTGTATTTATTCAGCTATATATAAAAGAAAAAATTAATCATTCAGTTAAAGAAATCTTTACCAAATTCATTTTATTTCCCCTTTTAAAATATATTTTATAACGAATAGAAAAAGTAGAAATGATAATATTAATGATTAAGCAAATAAACCAGTTTCTGACTGAAAGAATATCTGATGAGTATAATGTTTTCAAAACATATCCTATCAGTCATACTTTTTTACAAACAATTGATTCTGCAGAACACAATATCATTCGCTTAAAAAAATAGTTTGAAAAATCATTTTATAATGAATTTAAAATATATTTTGCTGTCAATAGAAAAAATAATAAAATGATTAAGCAAATAAATTAGTTTTTAATAGAAAAATTTATTTGTATAAACTATTTCCAAAATACATCAATTTGGTAATCATACTTTTATCGCACAAGAATATATCGTGCGAAGGACAAAAAGACAAGAAACAAATATACCCATAAGAATAGGAAAATTGTTCTGTCACGTAAGAAAACTAACTCCATCTCGAGCCTCTGTTCATTAGCTAAACAATGTGACAACAGTAAGATTCTAAGACTTCTTCATTACATTTTCATCAGTACAAGTGAAAGTGACAAATAATCATGACAAAGAATGTTTTTACATACATATGCTATATAAAAATTTGTCCTCAAAATATACTTATTGTTTATTTGGAGTAATAACATATACACAACAAAAACACAACTGATACACACACACACACACACACACACACACACACATACACACACACTATATATATATATATATATATATATATATATATATATATATATATATATATATATATATATATATATATATATATATATATATATATATATATATATATATATATATGTATATATATATATATATATATATATATATATATATATATATATATATATATATATATATATATATATATATATATATATATATATATATATATATATATATATATATATATATATATATATATATATATATATATATATATATATATATATATATATATATATATATATATATGTATTTAATAAAATAGTATATTTTATTAAATACAAATATAATGAAACAAAATACAATGAAAAATGCCAAATGGAGAATAGTACATTGAAAATAACCGCTGCTTGCTACGTTAATTTTATCAGGATAATAGTACAATTCTCCTTGTTAAACAGTGTTTATATTATACAGTTACTGCATATATTATAAATTTTAATCAATTCACTGAAATGTGAAGTGTATCTAAAATGGATTTCAAATATATCAAATTACTTATTACAAATTAAAATATTTTTTAACCTAATCTTTTCACATAAAAAATGAAAATCAGGTCTAAATTCATGGAAACTAATAATTTGTTCAATGAAAAATAGGAAAGAATTTATAGTATTTTTTATACCAGTTCAAGTACTTGAAATTGTTAAGAACAAATCAACCAATTCTACCCATGGCTTTAAGAATGGTTTTATCAGATCATCATTGAATAAGCAAAGATTAGATAGTGTGTCAGAGTTCTGCTGTCCATATATTTACAACATAATTTGCAGTTTATTAACTTTTCACGTTTGCGAATAATAGTAGGTATATTTATTTAATAATTTTGATCATACTTTATTAATAAATGAATGATAATGAAAATATAATGGTCTGTTCAAAAAATAAGCAATTTTGGATACAAGAGAATATCAGGCAAGTCTAAGCGATGTATGGGGGGTTTCTGATTTAATTGTTACAGATATTTCAAAGATAGGGAAAACAACAGAGCCTATATTACAAAGCAAGTCCTAAAGTTAAAAAAAATATAATATGAATAAAAATTATCATAACTTGTATGTTCAATGATTTAATTTCATGTTTTCAAATTTGCAATTAGTAAGATTATTGCATTAAGATCTTTCTTCAAGCTAACTACAAATACGAATGGCACAGCTATTACTTTGTATTCTGCAACGAAACTCATCTTAAAAGACAACCTGGTGTTATCTCTATATCCAGGTTCTTAATTAAGATTATGATATGAAATGTTCTAATCTGATTTAGTTTAAAATATGGATACATTTTTATGATTTAGTGGTAGGTGTTATGCTCTCTCTGGTGACATCTCATAGTAGCTTTTAGAAATGGAGAGTAATTTCTAACTGCTAAAAACGTTATAATGTGTAGTTTTCGTGAATGATTCTGATGATAGTCATAGGAAAAATGCAAACAGAAATTTATGATAGAAAAACCATAGCACTGGTAAGACAGAGTAGCACTCTAAATGACGTCAGACACTAGCTGCAATGTATTTCTGCTTCGCGTACTACAATAGCTTTCTTAGTCAAATGTAACTTTCAAGTGCAAATTTTGAATGAAATATTTTTTCTAAAAATATTTTTATATATTAATATAACTACTCCCTCACTATGCCTTGAAAAAGAAATCATTTAAATATCATAGTATTTTTTATCTTATATTTCCCATTCTTACTAGACTACTTTCTGTTAATAGCAATTTTGATGATTAATAATGTAGTTTAAAATTATAATTTAGATTAAAAACAACCAAGTTTTTAAATACGTTTTTAAAATTAAATATTTTTGTAACCTGCTCTATATTGATTGTGAATATGTATTGAAGTAATCCTTTTAGCATAACTTATATGATTTTTAAAGCTTTTTTCATTATATTTTCTGTTATAATTTAAATTATGGAAAGTTGAAAGAGGTTTATAAAAAAAACTGTCATAAATTAAATGAGGTAAATACATTCGATGGCAAATATAAATTTTTTTGAAAGATCATGTTTGTATCTACTTGAACAAAAAATTAGTGTCTTCTTTACAAGATATGGAATATTTAAAATGCTTATTTAAAAATTATAAAATAAAAAGAAAGAAATTAATATAATAATAGAAACTAAAATAGTAGAAAAAAAGCTAACTAACTGAAAAAAAACTGAAAATATTTGTTTTACTTTTCCATAAGAATGATTTGGTTAAAGACTATAATAAAATATGCCTTAACAAAGTTATTTACTCAAACATTGAAAAATTAAGAGAAATTTCAAATAAAATCCAACAAATCAGATGATACAATTTAATTCCGATTCCTCACTACCCATGCTTTTCTAAACAGTAATGTTTGAATAAGTAATCAGATAAACATTCAAATATTTTTCCAAAAATATTTTTTAAATTGACATACATTTATATTTTTAATTTTAAAAAACTTTATATTCAAAAAGTCAGTTTTATTTCCGATTTTTCAAAGCAATGTTGGCACAAAAATGGGTTTGTCTCATCATTTTACTCGACTCTCTTATTAAAATTTAGTTTTACGTTTGATAACAACGTAAAATGTTTTAACATTTACTCTTTTTGTTTAATTTTTATATTTGTTTTATTCTGTTCAATTCTAAAAGTTTCAAAGTTCTTAATTTTAATAAATAAAACATTAATGTTTATTTCAGTATGATTGCTACTGTATCTATGGTAGATTGCAGAAAGTAAACGAAGGGCGTGAGGAAAGACTATAACTCATGATACTTAACAAGATAATAACTAATAAACCAGAAAGATTTTGCTTATCTTTAAATATTTGTGCTTTAGCACTTTTATTTAACAAATTATTAAAATTTGAAGAAATAGTTTTTAAAGTTTTTGTAGTCAATAATGAAAATTAATTAACACAATATAAAAATTAACTTCAGCATATCTTCATCGTTAAATAAATTATAATTGCACAGATTAAATAATTTACTTAAATTACATCCACATTTGCATTTCGAAGTAAACTATAATACTTTTTTATTTTGATCACTTAAGGTTTAATCCGAATACATATTTTAATATTTTAAAATTTTTACTTAACTTTTTTGGCTATATTTTCAACAAATATTTGTCATGTGTAACATTTTATAAGTAAATTATAAACTATAAATTAAAAATTAAATGCAAATGAATAAATAAAAATACATTGTATTTACAATTACTTTGATTGACTTTATCATTCAGAATTCTTATAAACTCAATTTACATTAATCGATTCAAATTTTCAAGGAATTTTATCAATTTCAATTTCTAATTTGATTTCTGAAAATTTAAGAAATTATTTATGAACTTAAAAATTTTCAAAATGATTTTTTTATAAAAAAAGGTATATTTTTATAAAACTTGACTTAAAAAGAGTGAAATTGAAAATAGGGTTTATTTTAGTATTAAAAATAATAAAAACTCATATCAGATTTATTTAACATGAGATATTATTGCATTATATTCCAATAAATACAAATTACATTTTTAAGTGTAAATATATTACCTCATTTAAACCGAAATTACAAATAAACCAAAAACATTCTACTATGAAAATATTTCTGTATTATAAATAACTTAACTGTAGAAATAACTTCAATCTTTAGAAAGAGTTTGAGTAGAATGCTAAAATATTGCTGATTTAAATGCCTTAAGCAATTTGAAGTATTTCCAATTAATAAAATTTGTGTAATTTGCTATACATATATTCGGATAACTCAACATTTGAAGCAAACGCTTATTAGTGGAATACATATTTAATAATTTTAATATAAAATATTAAAATACAATATAAATATTTTAAATATGTAGAATAAATGCATTTTTATATGATATTCTCAAAGCTTAAATAATTTAATTCCAAAATGGAAAAATAGCTTGCAAGTAAAAGCTTGAATTATGTGTGCTGCTAAAGATAAATTTTGAACACGACTAAGAATTCCTATAATTTTCATTAAAATGTAATATATATATGTATATATATATATATATATATATATATATATATATATATATATATAAAGACCTGCATATATAATAAAACACCTTCAAATTAATATAATTTTAACATATAATAGATTTCAATGAAAAGTTTAAACAAATTCAAATTCCAGAGATAATATTATTTAAAACTAATCTTGAAGAAATAATCAATATTTATTTACTTACTCATGTAAAACATACGGATTTTAATAAGCAAATATTGAGGAGAAATGGATATAATAATTATCCATACCTAGAGATTGCATTTTGCAATAACATATTCTAATATATTACTTATTTATAACATGAAGAATGTTGACTTACTTTATAATGTAAATATTGATTATGAGAAAACAGTAAAGTATTATTTTCAATTCATTTTAAAGGAATTTTTATATGGGTATCAACGTTATGATTGCTTTTCAAAATGATTTTATTTGAAGTATTAGTAAAATTTAATTAAATAATGAAATTTAATGAATCCAATCATGATATATTTTATTTCAAATAATGAAAATAAATATCTATCAATTAATTTTAATATAGTATGTATTCTGCAAATTTGCAATTGTTTATACAGAGCTTTGAATTTACCATGAACAAGATTACATTTTTATATTTTGGATGTACTCAAAATACCATACATAAACATAGTTCTATTTTATGAAATGGTGATTTTTTGTTAAATTTTTCACGCGAAAAGTCCTATAAAATGCTTAGATATTTTAAAATAAAATCAGGTTTTGAGCAGAACAGAAAATTTATAATATAAAACACAGATATTTATAAAAGTACATATCAATTAGACGTAAAAGATAAAACTCAATAAAAATGCATAAAATTTTGAAATCAAAATAAACTTAGATTTTTTTAAAGTACTAATAAATATTTATAAATATTTAATTTTTTTTCTAAAATACAACTTCAAAAGTTGCAAGGTACCAAAATTATTTTTCCATATTGTCAAAATATGTCATTGATTAATACAAAAGAATCTCTTTTGTTGTTTTATTTCTTATACCTTTATAAATTCTAAAACTAAATTTAGGAGTGCAAATGCAAAATTTATAAAGTTTTGATTTTACAAGAAGTACTTAGTAAATTTAATGTTCCAAACGGGTGATTTAAGTGAGGCAATGGACCTTAGCGGTTCGGCATGCGTTTGCATAACGTAATTTTCGTTTTATAACTTAAGTTGATATTCGCTTCGTGGGAAACCCTTGAAGGATTTAATAAGTAATTTTATATTTGGTTTTTCAATATAAGAATATTCTAAATTAATGTTCTTGCTATTGGACTCCGCGAATTCTCTCTTTAAATTTATAATATATGAAATTTTAAAGAGGAAATATTGCTTAGAATTTTTAAAATATTGTTTTAAATTTTAGAAAGGTATTTTACTTGGAATTTTTTTTAATTATATTATTTCAAATTTTTGTTTGGTTGGCTATTAAATGATTCATGTGTGGTAATAATTATGTGCGCCTGGTCAGTTTGATTCGTACCTCACAGAATATGTATGGCGAAGAAATATAAAATGAAAAATACCACGTAGATTTCTTTGAAGCAATGAAAACTGTTTATTTTCCAACCGATTGTAATGAATGACAAACCATGGTTGATTGGGGGAGTTATTTTGTTTTTCATTAAAACTACTGTTTTATGAAATATATATATATATATATATATATATATATATATATATATATATATATATATATATATATATATATATATATATATATATATACATATATTCAATGTGGTAACTTTGATTAATTAGAAACTCTAGTTTATATTAGTTTATATATATACGTATGTTTACATAAGTAAATACATTTTTAAGTAAGCTTTATATCCTGCTGTCACTGTAGTAGGTAAAACTACACTAAAGATTTTTTTAAAGATGGATGCCACTGCCCGGTTAGTTAAAATTTGTTCAGGAGTCACCTGTTCTCTGCGACAAGACGCGCAAATAGGAAAGGACTTTTGCCCTGTTACTGTAACACTGAGATCTAAAATCTAAAATTTTAAATCTTATGACTTTTTGGTCGCTTTTGCTACATTGGAGGGACGACAAAACCCCTCCAGATCTCATTCCCTATTACCAGGTGGGATGTTCCAGGAGCCACTGCAAATCTTGTTATCTCCGAAGAAAGTTCAGAGTAGGTTTAAGAATCAGCGACATTTAAATGTTCCCAAGGACCCTTTTTAGCCAATAGTTTTGCTGTTTCATTGCCATGGATGTCTGTATGAGATTGTATTTACTGAAAGTGAACTACTCGGAAGGACGAGAAATGCTTGAGATAGTTAATAATTGCGATACCAGTACTATTTCGCACTCTCTGTCAGTTGGAGAAGTATTGAACAGAACTCAAGTTGTCAGACAGGATCCAGACAGGGTAAGAGATAAGGGATCCAAGTCAATCATTTATGACAATCACTTAACTTCTAAAAACTGAGCAATGGTCTGGATTTCTCAACTTAATTATTTTCTTCAATTCCCTGGGATAAAATATAAATTCTCCTTCCTGAGTGGCCACTTTTATCCTTCTTCCATATGTATAGATCACAATACAATCCTTAGGAATTTCATTTATTATTCCAAAGGCCAATTGTTTCAAATGAGCTGGAATGTGTGTCTTCTTAGCTGTAAGGAAAGGTCTTTGTGGAAGAAGACCTTGTATAAACCCAGCGAGGGGTCAAGGCACTGTAAATAACAATCTTAAATATGTTATTATAAGCGTTTATAAAAATATTTTAAGTATTAATTTTTATAATATTTAATGAAATAATAAAAACACCAGATGGTTATTTTTCCAGAGGAAAATATTTCTTACAAACAGAAAAATGCAAAATTGATCACACATCAAAAAAGATATAACAAAATAAAACCATTACTAACTTGACATTTATGAATACTCGAATTTTTTACTAGTTATTATTAAACTATTTCTTTGTTTTATAACATTTAGTTAATAATTTACTATCAGATATTATAAATTAGTTTGACCCTATTATGACTATTAGAATTTTCATCATACACCTGAATTTTGTTTTTATGTAAAATGTTGCAGCTTCACATATTATTAAAATTTTTTCATAAGCTTAACTAAAATATGAAATAAAAATGCTTATTTTGTATATGTATTTGGGGCCATTTGGAAAATGTTATGACTTATCACAGAACGATATATGTTTTGTTTTCAAAAAATGATGCTTTTTCTTGGAACTCTTTTTAATGTTTCATACTTAGTTGTGTAAATATAACATTTTGTATGCCTTGTGTATATTTGGTAGGCTGGTTGGTTAGAGTTTTACTCGTTATCGGAAAATGACAAATTTGGATCCCGACCCACCTCAAACTCAGATCCATCATATTTGCTAATGGTGATTAAGGCATGTTAAATATGACGAGGTCGCAATATCGTCCATATTAACTTCTTCTCCTCTGGAGTATGCATATAATTCAGATCTCTTCTGCTTGGTCCCTGCTTTTAAATTACGAAAACCAAATGTATTTCTGATTTCTTTTAAGATTTCTGATGTGCAAGATTGGAAGCCCATTTATTGCTGTACTAGATAAAAGTCATCGTTTCCTAGTAATTTATATATATGCACATGTACATGTATTTTCGCTTGGTATTATATGAAAGTAGAAGACAATTATTACATAAGCAAATGAAATATTTAAAATAAATTTAATCGCTTTTTAATAAATTTTGTTGCTTAATTTATTAAATTTTAAATGCAATTAATGAAATATTTTAAATAAATTGAATTTAACTAAAAATAATTTTCATAAAATTGGCAATAAATATATAAATTACGTACAATTATTTGATATTAAATATCTGTAAATGTTACTCATTTAACAGAGTTAATTAATTTATCTTAAATATAAAATATAGATATTTATCTCAGAATATTTCAAGACATGTATATATGTATTAAACTTTGTTCCAAATCAAGACAAAAGCAAAAGAAATTATCCTATTAAGTGGATTGTGTACCCTCTTATATAAGATTTCTGTTTTCAATCATAAAATGTTAAACATTTTATGATGACGTTTAGCAGTGTTTGCTTTGGCAATGTTAACACTTCAGAATTTCTGTTTGCATGTACATCAAAGAGAGCTCTCGTTAATTTTATCCTTAGAAGTAAATGAAGATTTATTATTTGTGTATACAGAACACTGAAATGAAATTTTGAAGCGTTAAATTTATTTACTCTACCAAGTAATATTTACAAATACAATTCAGACAATCGCTATTAGTGCAACATGAAAATACTTTGTAAGGCTAAAGTAATTTTTAATATATTTAAAAATTGCTGTATATTTTACATTAATTTTAGCAAAACAATGAAGACACAAATCATTTTTTTATATTTTTCATTTTTTATATTATTCTGTTTTTTAATCAAGAGAAGATTTAAATTTTGTAGGGTAAAAATATCAATAGATCGCTTATAACTATAAATATTGCATTATAAGTGATTTCACTCTTCGTCTAATGCAAAATATTGAATTTGCGATCTAGATGGAATTTTTTTTAGTATAATTCCTACGTTTCATTAATTATTATTATTTTGTCCTGTATTGCAGTCTGAAGGTATTTGTTTTGTTCCAAAAATCTTAAAAATTGGCATTATTCTTCCTGAATATATATATATATATATATATATATATATATATATATATATATATATATATATATATATATATGTACCGAGCTCCACGGGTTCGTGTTGATTGAGATGAATTGAATAAAGCAACCACTTAATGAACACAAGACTTTTATTCGTAAAAACTTCACTAGATAAACGAAATTCCCGCTGTAACAATCACAATTATACAGCTACAATTCGTCAGATAACAATAAGAAATAGCTTCCAATCACAGGTCTCAAATACCTCAGACAGAGAACAACTAGCAGTCACAACTAATCGTCTTCACTCACTGACTGTCTTCACAAAACTGACTCTTCCATGTCGGGCTGCGGTATTTATACCTGACTTGGCGGAGAAATCTACCAATTTCGCCAAGGTTCTGGAAGCTTCTAGGCTATCTCGAAAAATATTGGTCCTAGAGCTTAGGTGATGGATGTTTCCAGAAGTATCGATTTCTCGCCAAGTCGCCAAAAATCTCGCCAAAAGTCGCCAAGTCGCCAAGAATCTCGCCAACTGTCGCCAAGTCGCCAAATCATTAGGAAATCCGCTTTTAAACTACAACACGTCTAAATACCGCAATTTTTGCCCAAAATGTGAGAATTTCTGATCTGTCTGAGATATTTTAAGACAAATATAATCATTATTTATAAATTTGTAACATTGCCCCCTCTCAAGGACTGCACGTCCCGGGCAGTACAATCCCCTGATAGGAGGCCAAATTAATTATAAGAGAATTTACATTTCAAGAGGATACATTACATACACAAGCAACTAAAAATACAAAAAAATAGAAAAGATAAAAAAAATTATCTATACTATTTACAAAGAGACCATGGTCTACTAATTTTTACTCTACATTACGATAAGGAGCTAATCTATCATAATGTACTACCTTTGGTTTTGAAGCAGATGATTTTCTTATACGAACCACGACGTCGTTCAGTCTTTTTAGGACTGTGTAGGGACCTTCCCAGTTGGCTTGCAACTTTGGAGAAAGTCCTTTACGTCGAATCGGGTTCCACAACCAAACTTTGTCACCTTCTTGAAATTCATGTCCCGTCGCTCTTGTGTCATACCTTGTCTTCATTCTTTCGGTCGTCAGGTTGATTCGGTCTCGAGCGAAGTTATGGACATCTTCAAGACGTGCCTGAAGGTCTCGAAGGTATTCCTCTGGCGATGAAGATGTATCCGGTGGACGACCAAACTGAAGATCACAAGGGAGACGAAGTTCGCGACCAAAGAGCATCTGTGAAGGAGTATATCCGGTAGTCTCATGGACAGCACTGCGATATGCAAGCAGAAACAGCGGTAGCTTCAAATCCCAATCTTGCTGATTTCTGGAAACCATAAGGGAGAGGTTATTCAAGATGGTTCTGTTAAACCTCTCTACCATGCCGTCCGATTGTGGGTGTAGTGGCGTGGTCTGCGTCTTGTCTATTCCGAGAATTTGACACATTCCTTTAAACACAACAGAGGTGAAATTTGTTCCTTGATCAGAATGAATTTGTAAGGGAGTGCCGAATCTGGAAACCCATTGCTGCACTAGAACCTCAGCTACTGTAGTCGCCTCTTGATCGGGGATTGCAAACGCTTCAGGCCACTTAGTAAAGTAGTCCATGACAACTAGTATGTATTTGTTGCCATTTGAAGATCGTGGTAAAGGACCCAAAATGTCCAATGCTATCCGCTCAAAAGGTGCTCCTACGTTGTACCGCTGCAACCTTCCTCGGTTACGTTTCTTCGGTCCTTTACGTGCCGCACAGTCATCACAAGATTGGCACCATTTCTCTACATCTTGTCTCGTTTTGCTCCAATAGAAGCGTTCTCGAACTTTCTGTAGAGTTTTCATTACTCCGAAGTGGCCTCCAGTTGAGCTACTATGCAATTCTTTCAAAACATCTGAAATTCTTGATTTTGGAAGAACAAGCTGCCATTTGAAATTACGTCCATCATCGGACTCCCATTTCCTGTATAAGACACCATTTCTTATATGGAGTGAGTCCCAAAGAGCCCAATATTGTTTAGTAGCAGGACTGTAGGTGGAGATATCCTGCCAACTTGGTTTCATACTGGAAGATTCTTTTAATTCTAAAATTGGATTTATATCTGGGTCTTCTTTTTGGGCTTCTCTAAGTTCTTTATCACTCCATGGGTCTGGTTTCGATGGAGGTGAAGCAGTAACTTGGCGTACAGAAGGATTTACTAACTGATAGTTCTTCTCTACTCTAGAACAATATCGGCAGCTTTCATTACACGGTTTCCTTGATAGTGCATCAGCATTTCCATGCAGAGTTCCTTTGCGATGACGTATTTCAAAGTCAAACTCCTGGAGTCGTTGAATCCATCTGGCTACCTGTCCTTCTGGATTTTTAAAATTTAAAAGCCAGGTTAAGGATGCGTGATCGGTGCGGAGCAAGAACTTTCTTCCATAGAGATAATGGTGGAAATGTTCTATGGCTTTGACGATTGCCAGCAATTCCTTCCTGGTTGTACAATAATTCCGCTCTGGTTTCGAAAGACATTTACTCCAATAAGCAATGACATATTCTTTATCATCAATTTCTTGCGACAAAACAGCTCCGATATTTTCGTTGCTGGCATCCGTATCTAAAATGAATAATTTTTCGGGCTGGGGATATGCAAGAACGGGCGAAGATGTCAACGCCTCCTTCAGTTGTTTAAAAGCTTTCTCACATTCATCTGTCCATAGAAATCTCTGTTTAACTTCTGTCAACTTGTGAAGAGGTCTGGCAATACTTGAAAAACCCTTAACAAATTTCCTGTAATATGTGCATAGTCCAAGAAAACTTCTTAATTGGTGGACATCTTTTGGACGACTCCAGTCCTTAACTGCAGAGATCTTTTCAGGATCTGTTCTTACACCTTCAGCAGAGATAATGTGTCCCAGATAGCTTACTTCACGTCGGAATAAATTACATTTGCAAGGATTCAGCTTCAGGTTGGCCATTTTTAATTTTTCCAGCACCTTTCGGATGTTTCTTAAATGGTCTTCGAATGTGCGCCCTACAATAATGATATCGTCCAAATATACCAAACAGGCTTCGTAGGAAAGTCCTCGTAATACTGTCTCCATCAGGCGCTCAAACGTTGCAGGTGCATTGCAAAGCCCAAATGGCATAACCTTGAACTGCCAAAGTCCTTGTCCTGTGGTGAATGCAGTCTTTTCTCGATCCTCAGGATGTATCTCTACTTGCCAATAACCACTCTTGAGATCCAAAGTCGAAAACCATTGTTTTCCAGATAAAGCATCAAGTGTATCGTCAATCCTAGGAAGAGGGTAACTATCTTTTTTAGTGATGTTGTTTAACCGACGATAGTCAACGCAGAATCGGGTAGAACCATCTTTCTTCCGAACTAAAACAATAGGCGAAGCCCAAGGACTCTCTGATGGCTCAATAATGTCATTCTGCTGCATTTCCATCAGAAGATTATCCACCTCTTCCTGCTTAGCGAATGGCAATCTTCTCGGATGTTGTTTAATGGGTGGATGATTTCCTGTATTGATTCGGTGCTGCGTCAATTTGGTTCGCCCAACATCATCTGATTTCTTGGAAAAGAGATCTCCGAATTCTAATAATAAATTTCTTGCAGCATTCCTCTGTTTATCATCTAACTCTGCTCTCTGAAGGAGTTCATTAATTAGAGTGTCAGGAGGCTCAGATAGTGTGGCTTGACAATTTCGGTTAATACAGGTCACTGGAGTGCAAGTCGCTAGCACTTCTCCTTCTTTTATAAGTTTTACCTTATTACTTAGATTAGCAACTCTTACCGGGATTACATTTCGTGAAAGATCGACGAGTGAAGAAGCCACTAGTACTCCTTTAACGCTATTGTCGGAATCTGGATATTCAGTCAATCCATAATGAAAATTATTATCTTCTGAAAGAGCTCCGCAAACTATTGTCTCAGTTCTTGGTGGTAATGTTGTTTCACTCTTCGCAGTTATATGATGGACTGTTTTAATATCTGAATATTTCGTCTTAAAAATCGCTATGTCTTCAGAACATGAGTGTAGTTCATTATTTTTAAAATCTAACTTGAAATGGTTTTCTTTGAGAAAGTCCAATCCGAGAATAAATTCGTCATTTATATCAGCGACATATGCCATATGATGGTACACGGCATTACCAAATGCAATGTCTAGATTTATTTTTCCATGCACTTTAATCTTGTCACCTGTCACAGTTTGGAGGGTAATGCAGGGCGGCGTCCAGATAAGTTTGTCACCAAGTTTGCGAGCCAAATCTGTCCTAATGATAGTTACGTTGGCTCCAGTATCGATTATCATTCTGCAGGGAACTTCGTTGACATGTCCCATAACGAAAAGTCCGTTGTCGCCGCTACTTACGGAAGAAATATGAAAGAATTTGAAATGGGGCTTCTGACGAAGATCATTTCCATCATCTTTTCGTTTTGGGCAGTCTCTCTGAACGTGTCCGACTGCACCGCAAGTCCAACACTGAATTTTCGTGTTTCTGCCACCTTTACTCATTTCTAAGTTACGGAATTTTCGCCGCAGTTCTTCGATTTGCTTTCTGAGATCATAGTCCTTATCAGTAGTAGAGACGGCTCTGATTGAGTGCCGGTCTTTACGCGCGGCCTGCTGGGCAGCCTCTATCTTATGTGCGTAGAATAGGGCAGATCCAATATCTTTGACATCGGCGAGTCTAAGTGTTTTCTGTATCTCCGGATCCCTCACACTATCGATGAAGTGATGGAGAGCCAGATCCTGACGTGTCTCCGCTGGGCAGTCCGAAAATGCTAAATGGGAAAGTCGCTGAATATCGGCAGCCAATTCTTGAAGACTTTCGCCCGCTTCTTGATAGCGTGACTTTAACTGTAGTCTGCTATATTCTTTAGTGCACTTATCTCCAAACCGCAGCTCAAGCGCACTCGATAGGGCTTGGAAATCGTGCCTCTGCTCCTCCGGAAGCGTCTCGAGGATGTCAGCCGCGTCTCCTCTTAAAGAAGCCGCCAGGTGAAAAGCTTGGGCTCGGGGATTCCATCCATTAGCTTCCGCTACCATCATAAACTGGGTCTTGTATACTTGCCAGGATGATTTCCCATCAAATGTTGAGAGTTTAATATTGGCTAGGGAAGGCACAAATGTCACGTTGGGTTCCTCATGTTTGTTTGACATTTGCTTCTTCAAGCTTTCAATCTCCTTATTGATATTGTCTAATGCTTCTTCCACGTTTTCTTCTATCTCTAGAACTTTAGTTTCTACTGAAGTTACCTTATCCTCCATTGCATTCATCTTCTCCTGAATGATGTTGGAGAATTCTTCTTTAACACTTACAATGTCCTTCTTGAGCTCATCCTGTCCAGATTTTATCTCTTTCATCATCTCGGTGTTAATCTCTTCTTGTCTAGCTTTCATCCCCTCTTGTCCAGCTTTCATCTCTTTCATCATCTCGGTTTTAATCTCTTCTTGTCCAGCTTTCATCTCGGTTTTCATATCTTCTTGTCCAGCTTTCATCTCAGCCATCTGCTCCGCTAATTTTTCGAGAAGACTTTTCATTAAATCCATATCCATTTTTCTGGTAACACGCTGCATCAACTCTTCAACCCCGATTCTGACACCAGTTGTACCGAGCTCCACGGGTTCGTGTTGATTGAGAGTTGAATAAAGCAACCACTTAATGAACACAAGACTTTTATTCGTAAAAACTTCACTAGATAAACGAAATTCCCGCTGTAACAATCACAATTATACAGCTACAATTCGTCAGATAACAATAAGAAATAGCTTCCAATCACAGGTCTCAAATACCTCAGACAGAGAACAACTAGCAGTCACAACTAATCGTCTTCACTCACTGACTGTCTTCACAAAACTGACTATTCCATGTCGGGCTGCGGTATTTATACCTGACTTGGCGGAGAAATCTACCAATTTCGCCAAGGTTCTGGAAGCTTCTAGGCTATCTCGAAAAATATTGGTCCTAGAGCTTAGGTGATGGATGTTTCCAGAAGTATCGATTTCTCGCCAAGTCGCCAAAAATCTCGCCAAAAGTCGCCAAGTCGCCAATTGTCGCCAAGTCGCCAAATCATTAGGAAATCCGCTTTTAAACTACAACACGTCTAAATACCGCAATTTTTGCCCAAAATGTGAGAATTTCTGATCTGTCTGAGATATTTTAAGACAAATATAATCATTATTTATAAATTTGTAACAATATATATATATATATATATATATATATATATATATATATATATATATACACACACACACACACACACAATTTCTTATTGTCCATTTCAGCATGTAATATCATAATTCTTCAAATCATAGAATAATTGTACTAGTAAATCATTTTAGATAAATTCTAACTTTAATATGAATATTTCCGATTTGTTATAATATTTAATAAAAATGCTTGAATATAATATGAATTCTGAATCCTAAAATTTTAACAAAAAATATTTTCATCTATACTTTGATGCTTTATATAAGAAGCTGGTTTAATTGTATATTGAGATCATGTTTATGAAAAAGGAAAATTGAATGTTTAAAGTAACTGAAAATTTCATTAATTTTTTGCTTAAAGTGCTTAAGCATATTTTCTTTTCGAGGCGTATTTTCTTAACGTTTTGGTACAACGTATAAATATAGAAATAAAATTCAAAAGCCTATTTTGATCATTTATAAAAAATATCATTTTCATATGTATTTATAATTATTTAGGTTTAAAAATATTAGAAAACCGGAATTTTTTCTCTAAAGATTTTTTAGATTCAAGTATGATAATATAACTAAATGCCAGTAAAATTTGCTTTCTATCGATTCGAAATACAAATGAAATTAACTTAAGTATTTTGGTTTTGATACACGGAACTATGTAAATTAGAGAGTATTTTATTTAGTTTTATTAAAAATCCATTGAAAAATCCATTTCAAATGGATTTTTGATATATCGAACTTATTGAAATTCAACTTGAAATCTCATTAATTTCTTAAACAATGATTCCGTTCTTCGAAATTACATACATTAAGCTGACATGCAGAATGTAATCTTGAATAGGACAGCATGTTATATAATTAAGAAGAAGGCATGATATGTTTAATAAAATCGAAACTTTATGAACTTTTAAAGTCAAACATTACTTTACGTTTAACGATGATAAGTTTGTATAGATATCATATTTTATAAATAAATTTTTGAAATATGTCATTATGGATTTATAGAAGTGAAGAAAAATACCTAGATTGTGAATTTTACATACATTTGAGTTAATATTAATCACTACTGAAGTCTTATATTTTCTTTGCAAATTAATTCATCTAATTTCCTTACTTAACTAAATAGAAACGTGCATGTGGTACCGATTTTTTATTCATAAGATAGATTTTTTGTACTAAATGGTTTTTGCATTTGGAAGTAAATTCAAGTTGTTTTAAGCGCCAAAAAATAAAATTAACCACAATGTAATTCTGACAATCCTATTCAAATTCGCTTATTTTAAGTGATTCACTAGTTGTATTAAAAACTAGTGAATCACTTAAAATAAGAAAATCTGAATCATATATATAATATTCCTGAAAAACGAAATCTAACTTCTTAGTTCATTTAAAAATAACTAATATCCGTGGCTGATATACTATACATATAAACACACATAAACACGCTTTAATAATTTTAAATATGAATTTTTTCATTTAAACGTTTTTAACGAAATTTTACTCTGTAAATTTTAGTAACACTATTATTTAAATTTAATAAAAATTAACACAAATCTAGACCTAAATTTTGATTTAAATGTATCATTTGATAGCTACAAATGGTCATTAATAAACAGCCTTGAAACATATGTTTTTAAATGATATAAAAATAATGAAAAAATTGTTGGGTATGAAATTAAATTCAAATCACTCACAAATATTTATCACTTTCTTCCATTTGAAAAAAGATAATGTTTTATCTATTTCGGTGTATTAATTTTATAATGTTTTTAAATATTTTTAAGAATTAATTTTGCTTATAATACAGCATTGTTTATTTGTAATATATTAATGTAAAAGCATAAATATCATAAAATATACTCTAATATACTTATTACTCTATTTTTACTTCATGAGAATAGAAATGTGCCCTGTTTTCTCTTGTAAACATGTTTATTATGAATTTCATATTTGCAAATTCTAATGTTAATTTTCTATTATAAATTCATATATTCTATTCATATGCTAAACTTTATGCTATTCAGAGGAGGAAATACTTATAGAACTCTGTGTATTCTAACTGTGGTACATCAGAATAATTCAAATTCACAAATTACCCGAATGAATTATTCGCGCATTCTAAAAATCTAATAATGCAAAAATTTTTATTCAGAGTGATCAATCTATTGCTTTTCCAAATTTATATTTATATTTAGTTCCAACACATCTGGTATTTGCTTGTACTGAAACTCTTCTTATCCTCTTGCGACTTAAAACTTTATATATTTACATAAAAAAATTAAACTTTTATATAATTTTACGAAAGCTATGAAATCTTTCAAAATATACTATTACATTTAAAAGGAATTCAAAAGTTTATCATTAAACTCAAAAGTTATTTCAAAGAAGATTTTTCTGAGTTAATATTTGTATAAAGTGCTTATATATATATATATATATATATATATATATATATATATATATATATATATATATATATATATATATATATATATATATATATATATATATATATATATATATATATATATATATATATATATATATATATATATATATATATATATATATTTAACGTAATTTACTAATATTCATTCAATTAATTAATATCAAGGAGCTTAATATTTATATATAATTAGTATATATTATTGCTTATTTTCACACAGTTTTATACTTTTATTTAATTTTTATGATACTTTTTTATTTCTGATTCATGAATTAATTTACTGGTCTTTATAGAGAAACAAAAATTATGATAATAATAGCATTACTTTTTATTATTTACTTAGGATTCTATCATAATGATTCCTAAAACAAATGTTCTTCAATAAATTCTGATGTAAATATTTTATATATTTTAAAAATCATTCATTCATCGCCATACTTGCTAAACAAAACCTTTAAAGTTTTAAATATTTTACTAGAAATAATTATATTAATAATTTTCATATTTAAAAAAAATTAATAATTAGTTTGATCAAAAAGGATTGTGAAGCAAAAATAAAGTAGAAAATACATTTGGAATAGCAAACGTGTATCACTTAAAACTATTCTATCCTTTCTTAGTAAATCCGAGTCATTATAAGTAATGATTAAATTACAGTATAATGAATTACTCCAAGTTTTTCAGAAAAATTATTTTCTGATTCATGTCAATAAGAATTTTTGCAACGATTATGAATTTAAAACTATAAAATACAGTCTATAATGTTTAAATTGTTCGTATATAACTAGCATCTTTGAAATTACATATTGCACATGCTGTGTGAGTGTTCTGTATACATAGATATATTTACATATATTGTCTAAATCAATAGTTAGTTTTACTAAAAGATACGGAGTTACGTCCATTTTTAATTGTAACTGCAATAAAAAAATTATCAAATATAATCATATATAAATTGACATTTTAAAGAAACAACAAATTTGTATGATCAAAAAATGAATCAATCATTTAGATGAGAAAAGAAACTAATACAATTTATATATAATAAATTCTCTTATAAACATGATCTTTCTTCTGCCAGATAATATTCATCAATGCATTTGAATAGTTTTTATTAACAATTACTATATCAAACAAAATGGTAAAATTGTTCATCTTAAAAACTATGTAACAATATCTATTTAATTATTTTCTGCTCATGGATCGTAACATGAACTATTGAATATAAATATTTAAAACTATTTTTAAATACTTTTACTCAACAGTTTGTATTTTAAATTTTCCTTTCTTACTGGAACTAAGAACTTCTACTTGCCTAAAATAGGCCTATAATTATTGTAATTTTAGCTATATAATAGATATGTATTTGCATATAAAGGAATTCGGTTTTAATGTACAATAAGCTTCATATACCTAAATACAATATTTGAAAAATTTTCAGTCATACACCTTTCAAAAGAAGTCGAAATCGGTTCTCTTACGAGCATTAAGATTTTAGGAAATATTCTTGGTATTTAAATTATTTATAAAAAGGGCACTATGGGCGTAACTTAAATTATTTAGGGAAACAATGTAAAATAATATTTATACAGTTGCATATCATTAATTAAATTTCCAATTCTATATTATATTCCTTTTCTCCCAGACAAAACAATAGAATATAGCGAAAATAATTTTAAAAAATTATATATATATATATATATAAATATATATATATATATATATATATATATATATATATATATATATATATATATATATATATATATATATATATATATATATATATATATATATATATATATATATATATATATATATATATATATATATATATATATATATGAAGCCCGCTGACTTAGTGGTAGCATTTCGTGTTTCCAAGACACGGGTCCGAGGTTCGATCCTCGGACTGAGCAAGGTTGACTTGACTCAGCCTTTCATCCCTTCAGTGGGTCAATAAACTGAGTACCAAGCATGCTTGGGAATTATATCCTGGGGGTTTCGCATTAGGCTGACCACCTAATCGGGATATATGCTTCGCACCTCGAATCCTTTCGGTGAAGAGGACAGTGATGGGCTTTGTAGGCCTTGACCCACATGGGCTGTCATGCCAAAGAGTTTAGTTTTATATATATTATGTGAAAAATAGGATATTAGGATATTCATTAATATTTTTCTGTCTCATTATACATTTAACCAAAATAATGGTGAGCGAACTCATTAATTACTATGTTATTTTTAGAACGCCGAAGTACTTTGTTATATACTGTTTAACCTTATGTAAATAATGTTAAAATACCTATTTTAACAAATAAAATTTTCCACTGGTGTGTGAGTTCAGAAAGTTACAGACTACAAATAATTACAATTCAAATATTTTTCTGAATTTTAAACATTTTATTTTATGGCTTTAATTGGTTTAAAAAACTGTACCTTAATTATTCCTTATTATGTAATGTTTATATTTTATAATTGTTGTAATTAAAAAGAATATTCAATATTTTTTAATTGAAATGAAAATTTAAAAATGAAAAATGTCTTTATTATGCATTTGACTTATCATTGCTTAGCATTTTCATGCATAATTGGTTATTGTTTATTTTTAGAAAGATGACATATTTCCAAATGAACTTCCATCAGCTCCTTTAAAGAATGACAAAAATCTTGGGGTTTGCACTTTTTTGCTGGCCACGTAAACCCAGCACTTTTAAGAAAACAATGAGAATTTTTTTAAGTGAATAATATGGCATGAAGATAAAATTACTAAATTTCTTTAAGCTTTAAGAATTTACAAGAGTACAAAATTAGTGCAAATAGTGACCACCTTGGGAAATAGAATGTCTTTTATCTACTGAGGCATGGAGATAAATTGAACTTGCTTTACAGAAACTCTCAACTCATTTCATTCTTGTTGTCTGTAAAACATTTTATTAGTTAGACAAACTTGATAGGTCTGGTAAGCCAGTCTTATCAAACAAATCTTATGGCCAAGTGTTTTCTATTATTGAATGTAGTAATAGCATTTGCATCGAAGTTGGTTAGAACACGATTAACAGCATGCGCTGATGCATCAACTTTCAAATGTTTTGAAGAATAGAGTTTTGCAAGCCTCGATATAGAAAACAATTCGTTTAAATATTTCAGAGATGTGCTGATCAATTTTCAAATTGCCATTGCTCAGAACTAGAGCTATGCATTGGTTATCCATACAATCACAAAGTCCCTACAATGATGTATAATGTAATCAGATGGCACGAGCTCTCTTTGGGGTCTTTAGATACGTATATGGCCACCAGAATATTTCCGCAGAACTGAGACTTATCTTGACTTGCTTGAGTGGAACTTGGTTGAAATTCAACTAATTATTGAGTTAACAAATTGTGACCAATAAAATTATAAATATAGTCAAACTCTCATAGAAAATAATATAATATACTGTAATATGCTGTCGATAAGCAATAAATATTTCTCTTTCAAATTCTGATACTTCTCTGGTAAGCAATCATTCATTTTATTATTCACATTATTCCTTTGAGGAAACTCCAGCCTGGATAAAATATTTTTGAATAATATTTCCTGTAAAATTCTTTCGTAGAACTTCAAGTGTCATTTGTGTCTCATGTGATGTCAAAGTTAGCTAAAATGTTAATCACTAGCATATTCCAGGATTTTTTTTTCATTTCGCACTACTCTCATTTGTAAGATACTTACATACACCTATTTATATACACAATCTACCAATAAATATTTGGACACTTGTGTGATAAAAGAAATTAACAAACTTTATTGATAATCATTATTTGATAGAGTCGCCACATGAGATAATTACAGCCTTAATTCTTTCGGGCATGTTTTGTACAAATGTTTGCATGGTGTACAGTGGCACTTTTTTTCACTCGGCTTGGAGAAGATACGTAAGTTCTTCCACCGATTTCATAGGGCTGCTGAACCCATCACTTCGGAGAATTAATTCTTCCCCTAAGTGTTTTACTTTATTTACGTACGGACTTTACACTGAACAATTCAATCAGGTTTACCCTTTTTCAGCATGAATGCTTAGCTTAATGTCACATGTCAAATAGGGTTGTTATCTTAGATCTAACAATCCAACACGTAAAATTGCCACACCAGACTGTAGAGGAGACGTTGGCGTTGAGACTACCATCAATTGAGTTCCTAGGTGCCAGTCCACAACATGATAAATATTTCCCGATCATAATTCCACCTTGAACATACATTACTGTGGAAACAATACATTCTTCCAAAAGACATTCTCCAGACATATACAAAACCCATACTCTGCCATCTGACAGACAAAACATGATATTAAATTCATCACTCCAAAGAACCTGTTTCCACTCATATATTGCCTAATTTTGATGTGCCTCGCACCTCCTAAGCCCACCACCACGAAGGATCGGTAATTAAAGACAAATGGTGGACAGCATGATCATAGAAACCAACTAATGAGCTTCTTTAATTGTAATATATATCGAAATTGCAGTCCTTGATGCTTTTTGGAAATTCTGCAGCATTTGGGATATCGACTTGGTTTGGTTTTTTTAAATTCTTAGGAAAACACTTATCGGTATCTAACTCTTAGTTTCATGGGTCTACTAGATCGATATATATATATATATATATATATATATATATATATATATATATATATATATATATATATATATATATATATATATATATATATATATATATATATATATATATATATATATATATATATATATATATATATATATATATATATATATATATATATATATATATATATATATATATATATATATATATATAAAGATAGGTATATAATGTTTTGCCATTCAAAAGATTTCATGTTATTCATCATATTTTATATTTTAATAATCTTTGAAATTATTATATCATATAGACATTTTAAAAACCCCTATTCTTATTCCGGGAAACATTTTACATGAATATAAATTGCATGTTTGTAATCAAAGTTTAAAAGATAATTATGATGCAGGATTTTTTTCTTCAAAGTTTATAACTAAATTTTTTATTACTTGGTTTATTACTTAGATACTTGGATTATAATAGTGATTTAATTTTATGATATAATATAACTTGTATTATTGCTATTATATTGAGTATTTTATAGTCGTTACTCTTAATGGGTATAAAATAATCTATAAATGTAATGTAAAAAGTATTAGCACTACATCTTTTATTATATAAATCACTTTATTTAGTACTTGATATCACAAATCACAGGACATTAAGTTTGATATAAAGTGTTTAATTAATCTTTTAACGGAAAATTTAGATAAATTAGAAATGGAATTAGAATTTAGAAAATTTGAGAGAAATTACAAATTTTATGAATAGATAATAAAAATACTGAACTTAGAATGGACATTAATGAAACTGCATTCTCTAATAATATATATCAGGTGACATTAAATTAAATAAGAAAAAATTTCTTAATTATTCTTTATTTTGTGTTCTTTTCAAATTAAATTTGTCATTTATAAGTAAAAAACATGAAACTTTTGTTTCCGACGTCAATATCAAAATAAATGTTAAAATGTAATGTAGTTAAAGGCAATATAATATGTTTTAATATACACATTTAATGAAGTTTGATTTGTGAATCGTGTAGATAAATAATTATACTTCTATATCTAACTAGTTTCAAACTGAATATAAATTTCAACATTCTAATCTTTCTTTATTTGTCTTTATTACAAAAATATCAATAAGTTAAAATTACAAACCTACAATAAATGTTGACGAATTAATTCTATTTTCAGTTAATGATAAATATATCAAAAATGAATTCTGAATTTACATAATCTTAAAAATTTGTCATGTGTCCTTTTGTGTAAGCGCTTTTTGTGTGCTTTAAAACATTTTGTATAACCATTCAATAAGTATATGTTACAATAAAGCTAGGTAAACATTATGTATATGTTACCACAAAGCGTCAAAGAAATTGTTCAATAATTTACATAAGTATATATGTTTAAGTAAATGCCGTAAAATTTTGTGAAAAATATTTTTAAAACGTTTCTATAAATAACAGTAAGCTTTTTAAGGGCAAATATTTAAATAAATAATATAAATGGAAATTAATATTACTTGTTTAAATATTTTATTTTTTAAATTGTGCAACGTATTCACATAAAAGCTTTCAAAAAAATAAATTAAGTATTTAAAACTTTTAATCAGCATTTTCTTATTAAAATAAAATAAAGTTATTTTTCATAACATTCTTTTTACTCAAAAATTTTTAATTTAGTTTAAAATAAATAATTATTAATGAAATGATGAATTAAGTAAACGATTTTTATAATTATTTTTAGTTCACAATTAGTTTCCAAGCATTTTACTCCAAGTTTAAATATTTTCTACAGAAAAAATATATACATTGATATATAATATATTATGCATTTATCAAGATTTCAAACTTTGGATAAATTAGTTTATGATATCCTAAGTTCATAACTTTATTCGCTACACAGACCATTGCTTCATTTATTGCTTTCAAATCCAGCTGTTGCCATGATATTCAGTATTTTCCTTACTTGTTTGGAATTCTTCAAAACTTTTCTCTAGTTCAGTATTAACTAATGTCTTTAAAGTTTAATAAACAGCAGCTCAAATTTAGACACTATATCAAAAGCTAATTATTTCTTAAGGCTCAAACCACACATAGTTATTCTGCACGAAGAATTTCTTAATGTCTTAGTGTAATTTGAAGATAAGTTATGCCAACAAAATTACTTTGATTTGTTTTTCCTTCATGTAGTTTTTATTATAAAACATATATAAACAAAAAGAAATCCTTATTTGAAACAAACAAGTCGCTGTTTAATTAACTAAATTGTTTAGTTAATTTATTCATTTACAATTACATACATAATTAGTTTAAATAACATAGTGTTTGATAAATGATAAATTAAAGAAATAAATCTTATTACATTTCAATGTAGATTATTCTATAATAGAGAATTTTTATTATAGTATATGGCTAACAATTTTATTGGGTTGTCATTATATTTAAACTGATTTCACAATTTTTATTTGAATATGTATTTCTATATACGATTTAAATAAATATCTAACTTCAATACATTTAAACTAGAAAATATACTCTTCTTATTCTTAAGCATTATTTACTATTAATTTAAAAAATACAGCTCAATTAAAAATAAATAAGGTATATACATGAATATAATTACTTACAGTGAAGCTTTGTTTAAAATATTGAGCTAGCATTTAATGATTTCAATCATTTAAATTAAAAATAGATTTTTAAAAGACTATTTCAAACAACGGTTAAACTTTTATTTTCAATGACCATTTAATTTGAATAGATAAATGACTAAGACTTATATACATTAAAGGCAATCACAAAATAATAATTGAAAAAATTAGTAAAACGAAGAATGGAATTTCGAAGTTCCTTGAAATCATTCTTTTAGATCAGTAAAGTTGTTTTGTTCTCCCAAAAGTTTATCATTGATTTGGCCAAAGAGCAGCGACGCACAAATAAAACATTACAAAGTTTTAAAATTTAAAGTAAAAGAATTTTTGAAAAAGAAAAATTGTGCATTTTTATTAAACGATAAAATTTATTTTCATACATAAAAACATCACTAAATAAAGGTAAAATAATCCAAGAATTTTCCTCCATATAAGAAATGTCAATTTATAATATTAAATTGTGTTTCACTTTTCAATTCATTTATGCAAATACTTTGTGGAAATAATAACAATATTGATAACTGTTGCACAAATATTTTCCAATTACTTTTAATATGCAACAAGAAATAGGAAATTACTTTGACAATTTGATTTTCCAGACCCATCATAGCAGAAAACGAAATGATCATTTTCTTCAGATCTAATTAGCTAGAAAAATCTAGATAATACCCACACAAATTTATTCAATTGAAAATGCTTTACATTATAAAGTTTAAATATTTGTGAGGTTAAATATCAACAGATTATGGCAATTATTCAAAATTTTGTTAATTGTAACTATTTTTCAAGTAATAATGTTTTTCAGACTTCACAGTGTTTTTTATTGATTTCAAATAAAGAATAACATGCCAAACTATTAATTTCATAACGTTTAATTAGTTTTATTAGAAATTTCATCATTTTTGCTTGAAGATAAAAACTATAAAATAACTTTAATAAATTAACTTGGTATACTTGGTCGCACAGATAAATATTACCTGATTATGATCAGTATTTCTTAAAATTAATTTGATTGATAATTATTTCGATTAAATTTAGAATAAGGAATATTGACAATATCTTTTAATTTATAAAATTTTGGGGAAGGAAAAATAACTGTCGAAACTATTTATAATAATTAGTAATATATCTCATGACTTAGTAATTTGTATTAAGTAGATATTACGACAAGAGCTATCAAGCATGAACTGAAAGGTATACATAACTGATTCCTGAGGTTATTTTAGATCTGGTGGTTAAAAAACTCTTTTAAAAAACCATATAGGAGTAGAAAGTGAGTAACTACTATTGGTCAAATAGACTAGAACCCCCGGACAAAGTGCAAGAGTAAGTCTGTCTTTGATTCCTTCCAAACAGTACTTTGATGAACATAATGGAATGGCCTCTTTGTGTCTTAAGTGACATTTACAAGAGAATATTCCCTAAATAATTCACAAGTTTACCTAACATATACGTGTTACCTTCTGGCCGGCTATGAGCTCATTTTGTGCGTGTTGTAGAGCATTTTTTCCCTGTATTGCATCAGATATTCTAAGGGGTACTTATTAGTCAATCCTCGTAATTTTTAATCATCAAAAACCTTCTGGAATTTAGCTAGTGTGTCCGATATTTCTTGGATAAACACAAACAAAACTCTTGTATATCCATGACAGTTTGGAATTTTGATAAAAAGAAAAGTTAGTAAACAGGTTGTTGTTACATATGGCTTTATTGACAAGAACAATCCAATTGCATAAAACTGTGCATATATCACAGAAGAATAAAAATTATTTTAACAAAAATTATTTTTACATTATTTTTTCAAAATTATTTTAAGATTATTTTTACATTATAACAAAAATGAGTAAAAATTCAAAATGGCTAAAACAAATTGGCATGAATACAAGAATAAAACATAAGTATATAAGAGTTTACTTTTCTTCTCATGCCAGTTTGTAAACTAGAGATGTCGTCTTAACAAGGAGTTCATGAAAGTTTAGCGCATACAAGGAAAATATTCTGATCTCTCTCAGTTTATAATAATCTATAATTCTAGACATATAAGAATATACTCCGCATTCATGATAGCTGAATTACAAATTCAGCATATATTAGACGGAAAGATTCCTATTTTATTAAAGTAATGTGTTTGCATGTTTGCACAATCATGATCTGTTTGCAGTCTGAAGTTCACAATAGCTTCTCTAAGGTGTTTTTGACAAAAAGATTCTAAGTGCCTTGACTGAAAATCTTATTCCTGAAACATTCATAATATATAATATTAAGTAAAGATTATAAGAAATTAAAATTTTCCAGAGTAAAAAGCCTAACATTTTCTATGATCTAGATTAAATAAGCACTTATTTAAAATTGAAATCTTTGTCTTCAAGTATTTCTCAAGATATATCACATACATTTCAAGACAGCGTTTATCTATTGATTCTTTGTTTATCACAATGCTAAGCACTTAACGGGACACACAAAGTAAAATACACATTTACAACCATGCTTAAAAGGTATATATTCTTTTTCTGAAATGTCTTTTATGCCTGGTATCCGGATAAATATGAAAACACTTATTATCTGAAAGAAAATTTTCTAAGAAATGAATGTTTTATCATGCTTTGTAAATATTATATCTTTGAATTATACGTGAAATTTCTTCTGTTAAGCAGTATAAATAAACTGTTGTTTCTATCACCCAAAAGTATACTGTATTTAATTTAAAATATATGTTAATTTTCTCACATTTATGTATGTTAAATATTAAAAAACTTTGAATATTTTCCTCAGTCGTATCACTTATTGTATTAAGGAAACACATACACACACTTTTTTATATATTAATTTTATGTATATAGTTGTATTTATATTACAATGTTATTTAACATAATACAGTCATACTCATAGTGTGTTATTCTATTTTGCTACTAATTGCATCCTTTTTAATTAAACGTTGACTTAATACAAACTACAAACTAAAATTTAAATGAGATAAGATTCCATCACATAATAAAAGTGTAATGTAAATGTAAAAAATGAATAATATATTTTATCAATATAATCCTACTACTTTGATTTTAATAAATAAGCATATCTGCTCTTGTTTCAAACTAAGGTAAAAAATCACTTTATTGTGTATTTACTGTTATAGTCTTATTCATCTTACAAATATTAAGTGACTCAATCAATTATTATTCGGAAGAAACCTTAAGTGATATTCACTTTTATATTAAAGAATTAAAACATATTAACATTATTTTAGGTTGAACGTTTCCCCTTTCTTCTCTGTTGAAACAAATAAGTACATTACAAAATATAATCGGAATATTTGAATTTGTTGTTTTTTCTTTTGACAATATATTTATTTAGTTTGGGTATGAATTTTTTCATTATTATCTAAATTTGTTAATAAAAGATATATTAAGTAATTGAAAGTACTCTTTTGTTTAATAATTACAATAACCGTCTCAGTGTCATAGCATTATATCTCAAATCATCAAAAACATTGCATTAGAACTCATAAGTTTAAAACAAATGTACAATGCTTTCACAAGACAGATCGGAAGATCCTCATTAATAACTGAAGTGTTTTCACTTATGAAAGAATATACACTTTTAACGATGTGATTATTAATTGATATCACGCATAAAATATCTGCTTAAGCTAAATATTTGTATTTATATTGTTTTGTCTATTAATTATTAATAATGAACATTTGAACATTTTCAAATGATACATTTTATCTTGAAAAAAAATCGAAACATAGGGATACATCTTAATGCTCTATTCATCTAATAAATTTATTAAATGTCATTATCAAATAAATATCACTTTAATTCTCTCTACGGAAGTGTTATATAAATTCACGATTTCATATATCATAAATAAAAATGAAGTTTTAAATTTTAAGTCAAAAAATATAAATAAAATATGTATAGCACTTAAGATGAAGGTTTGTAAGGCTCATTATAATGAAATATAAACTATTATATATTAAGAATATTATATATAAGATAACGTTTTATTGTGTGGATTATAAATCATTTTTTCATATTGTAATAGAAACCTGAACCTGCAAAGTAAAACACTCCTACAAAGTGAAATCCTTCAATACAAAATTTTTATTTCAATATGTTTATGGTAATAATTTTCAGTATTTATATATTATATTTAAGAAATTATTACACTAATATTTCTTTCAGTTTTTGATTATATTTTTCAGGAAAATAGATAACTCTGATTCCACCTTCACAGGGATAGAAGAATACTTTTTCCAATTTAAAACAGAAACAAGTCAGAAAACGCAAAAATAAAATTAAATTAAGTTATTTATTTAAAATGGACACTGTAGCACAATATTCATTTTAAAATTTTAATTTTAAACTTCGTTAATATTAGGAGCATTAAACAGAAGATGCCATTAATACATGCTGTCTAATGTCCTGATTAATTAGTTAAAATATAATCATTCATTTATTATTATCAATTGAAACTTAATTATTACCTCTTGAATGATTGGTTAGAATTGACACTGGGAAAACTTAAAAAGATAACAAATAGTTCTAATTTCTAAATCAGATGTTTTACATATATATTATTAGAAGCTTTTATCACGAATAGAATAATGTATTTGCTTTTAATGGAATAAGCAATGCAAAATGTCAGAAAATATTTTATCCTTGATTTACAAATTTATCATAGGTAAATTGCTTATGCTTATTTGTATGAAATTTACTGCAACCTGATAGATCTCAACAAGTTTAATCCACAAATTAATAAAAAAATAGCATTTGAAAAATGAAGATTTTTTTTTATTCACAAAAGTCACATTTTCTTTTGAAACCATCAATGATTTAAATATAATGTATGGTTGACTTGAATATTATAAAAAAACCATAATAAGTTATAGAATCTGTATCATAAGTTAAGAACTTATCTTCATTCTTTAATATTAAACATAAAAAATGATAGCCTTCTTCAGAAAATATTTCTTACTAACATTAGAAAAATTTAATTATTGCTATAAAATTGAAAAGCAATCTTTTAAAAAGCATTTGGAAAAAAAACTAAACTGAAATCGAGCATCCATAAATGAATATGTTCCAGTGATGAATTTAAAAATTAAATGATTTGTTAGAATTAATTTAAGTTTTACAATCTTAAATTCAAAGAGATGATTAAAATTAAAAATAAATTCAACTTTTAATATATTTTGTTCTTTTAAGAAATTAATTTCGTTAAAATATTTTATAACAATTTTATATCTTAAAGAAAATCAAATTGTTGAAAAAATGTCAGTGAAATTATTCCGGTATTAAATATAAGACACATTTTTAATACGTAATTTACTACTAGTCAAAATTTTAAAATTTAAGATTTTGACTTTTCAAAAAACTTTTTGTGAATTAAATTTTTTAAAAATTTCATATAGTGATAATTTACTGAAATCATCTGAATCTTCAATCTTAATATTAAATTAATTTTAAATAATTGATGTTTTTATGTAACATGTAACAGAATTTAATTTTTGAATTTTTAAAAAATATTTTGCACTTTTAAAAAATAAATTAAATTACACAATACTGTTGAAATTCATTAAACGAGCAAGAGTTCATGAATCGCAAAAAGAATATTTAATGAAGCAAGTTACAAAGAAAGAAATTATACATATACTAAACTAATAGAACAGAACATGGTGTATTTATAGATTTCGGACGGCTTGAACACAACCACCAATCAGAAGGCAGCGCAGCAGACGATTGCGGACGTGTCAGAAGACTACAGTTTTACAGACGAAAAGAGACTTACTTTGTGTTTCTTTGCGATTACTTGCATTATATTATTTACAACACTCGCCCTTAATCACAAAGAAACATGCACAATAAAATCATATAAATCAATAAATATAAGTATACATTAAGAAATTAGAAACGTTCAAGCCATCCACACAATATTTACATTAACATGATATAATCTAATACAATTTTAATCCACATAATGGTAAAAGTTCCTTTAATTTAAACTTAGATAAATATTTTGTAAACATATCAGCAATTTGTAGGTTAGATGAAATATAATAAACTTTTATATCATGACAATTCAAGATATGTTGAATAAATTTTAATTTAATGTCTATATGTTTTAATCGACCTTTGTTGTTTTCATTTGTTACACACTTAATACAAGATTGATTATCTTCAAAAATCATGATTTCTTTAATATCAGTTAATTCCAAAATAATGTTTTTCAACCACAATGCATCTTGAATGGCTTTACTTAGGGCAATAATTTCTACTGGTGTCGAAGATAAAGTAATACAATTTTGTTTTCAACAAGACCAAGATATTGGACAATTATTAAACATAATTATGTTACCAGAAATGGATTTTCTGTCATTTGGGTTTGCACCCCAGTTAGCATCTGCATAGATATTTACGCATGAATTTTTATCCACACACTTTTTATATTCCAGTTTTAAAGTTGAAGTACCTTTCAGATATCTCAAAATTCTTTTCAATGCACTCCAAGCACTATCAGTAGGGTGTTCTTGAAGTTGACTCAAACAGTTTACAGCATAAAGGATATCTGGACGATATGTATATGCTAAATAAATTAAAGATCCTATTAGTTCTCGGTAGGGTCCACAAAAAGCACTTCCTTTCTCAAAATCAGCTGCTGTTGCTCCAACTTCCATGGGAGTAGAGACTATTTCAGCATCAAACATTTTAAATTTGTTTAATAAATTCAAAATATATGTTTCTTGATCTAGATACAGTCCATTAAGTGTAACTGTAATTTTAATTCCTAAAAATTCAGAAACTGTTCCAGATTTAGACATTTCAAATTCTTTTGATAATAATTCAATTATAATTTTGATTTCACTATCATCAGTACCCGCAATTAATAAATCGTCCACATAAAGTGCCATTAGAATTCTTTCACCTTTTGACTGACGAATAAAAATGCATTGTTCACTATTTAATGGTTTAAAGTTTAATTTGAGAATGAAATTTAAAATTTTACATACCATTGACGAGGTGACTGTTTAAGTCCGTATAAGCTTTTCTTTAACCGGCACTTCCTGCCACTATTATCATCATATCCTTCTGGTTGATCCATGCAAATAATTTCTTTTAATTCACCATTGAGAAATGCAGTTTTAACATCCAGTGAATAAACTTTTAAATTTTCTTGAAGAATAATAGTAAACACTATACGTAATGCAGGAATACTGATAACTGGTGAAAATGTTTTATCATAATCCACTCCTTCTCTTTGCATAAAACCACGAGCAACAAGTCGAGCCTTATATTTTCCATCTCGTTTTTTGCGTAGAACCCATTTGCATGAAATTGCACGTTTCCCATGTGGTAATTCTTCAAGACACCAAACTTCGTTCTTTTCCATGGACTGCATTTCTTCATCCAATGCTTTCTTCCAAAGATTCTGTTCTTCCTCTGGCAGTGCAGATAAATCTTTAAACGACAACGAATCTTCAAAAATTACCATTGCTTCATAAACTTCTGGTTCAGGATATTTAACTGGTGGTTTCTTTTGCCTTTGTGGTCTTTCCAAAATTTCTTCTGTAGTAATTGTTTCAGTAATATTTTCTTCACCACCAATTTCTTCAACATCATCTTCATTTTCCGAAATAATGGAATCCACATTCAGAATATTTTTATCTTCTAAATCCATTTTTCTTTCTTCGTTAAATACAACGTTCCTTGATATCACTATTCTCTTTGAATCTGGATCCATTAAATGATATCCCATAGTCGAATATCCCACAAATATCATTCTGTTTGACTTCTTATCTAACTTCTTCCTTTGAGAAGGAGGAACCAACACGTATGCATCGCATCCAAATACTCGAATGTTTTGAAGATCGGAATCTTTACCATATTTTAATTTATAAGGAGTACAGTTTTCTATGAATCTACTAGGAATTCTGTTTCTTAGGTATGCAGCAGTTAAAATTGCAAATCCCCGACATTTCTTGCTAAGTTTTGCTTCAAATAGTAAAGCTCGCCCTTTTTCTAACAATGTACGATTGGCACGCTCAGCAACTCCATTTAAATGTGCTGTGTACGGAGGAACTGGATCTATTGTAACACCAAATTTAGTAGCACATTTGATGAGTTCACCACAAACATATTCTTTTGCATTGTCGCACCTAATTTTCCGTACTAAAGGATTTGCTTTTAAAAACCATCTTTACTCATTCACAACATCACTTTTTCTTTTCAGCAAACGAACTTCCATAAAACGTAAATAATCATTAATTAATGTCATAAAATAACGCTCACCTGTAGCCATAGGCGGATCAATAAGACCACAAACATCTGTGTGAATCAATGTCATAGTTTCGGATACCCTTCGTCTGGGACCTTTTCCTATAGGAGAAGCACTTTGTTTGGAAAAAGTACACACTTCACAAAATTTATCAAAGGTAGGCAATCCAAGTTCTTTTAAGGCTTCATTAGAGGAATGTATAAGTCTTCTGTGCCATAAATCCAAGTTATTTTCTTTCGCAGTAAGGGAAATTTCACGATTTGGAACAAAATCACAAATATACTGTCCACTATCATCACGATAACCTAAACAAATGTTTTCTTTCTCATTTTCGATTAACACTTTTTTATTTCTAAAGATAACACTATATCCACCTAATTCAATATTCTTTACAGAAATTAATTCTCCATTGAGTTCAGGAACAAAAAGGACATTTTCTAAAGTTATATCAATTCCCTTAGATGTTTTGCCTTTTACACTTACAATACCTTTCACTTCCAGTGCAGTGGAGCGGGATGCACATCAAATAGTTCCTGATGACGGTTTAATGAATGAAAACCAGTCCTTCTGAGAGCACATATGGGATGTTGCCCCGGAATCAATAATGAACTTTTTCAAACTTCCGAAAGTCAAATTGCCAGTAGCAAAAGATAGAGCAGAAGAATATCTTTCATCAGTCTTAGATTCAGATTTGAATTTACATTCCTTTTTAAAATGACCAACACGACCACAATTATAGCACGTTTTCTTTTTACAGAATTTAAAAGTATGTCCTTTCTTTTTACAATGAAAACATGTGAGTTCTTTTCTCGTAGAAAAAGCCGCACTATCCACAGTTTGTTTCATAAAACGGATACTTGTTTTATTTCTCGAATCATTTAAAAGAGCTTCAGAGTCTAACAAACACTGAGTTACAAAATCTAACGATAAATTTTAACTCGATTGATTCTCTAATGCAACATAAACATTTTCGAATTCTGGAGGGAGAGACATCAAAATATAGACGACAGTATCAATATCACTAACCTCCGATCCAGACATTCGTAAATCGGTGACAAGTTTTGAAACTTCATCTATGTGCTGGCGCATTGGAACATCTCTGTTTTTCTTAAGTGTAGCAAGACGTTTTCTAGTTAGTATTTGGTTTACCGCTCCTTTGCTTTCATAAACAGCATGAAGTTTCTCCCATAATTCCTTCGCCGTATTTTCTCCACTCTTGATACGAGCACTTGATCACTTAAGAGTGACTTGAGTAATGCGTAGGCTTTCTTTCCTTTAATGACTTCTGCTTCCTTATTCACATCGGGCTCCTTAACTAAGTATGTTTCCAGTTCTTTCGCAGATAAAACAGCTTCCACTCATCGCCGCCAAACAGGAAAGTTCTTCCCATCAAATGGATTTACTCCATACAAATCATGCGGCGAAGCCATTGCTTATTGATAAATTTATTCTATCAAGCAATAAATTAAAACTAGAAACAGCTTTCAGTTTATGACAGTGATAACCACGCTCTGCTGTTGAAATTCGTTAAACGAACAAGAGTCCATGAATCGCAAAAAGAATATTTAATGAAGCAAGTTACAAAGAAAGAAATTATACATATACTAAACTAATAGAACAGAACATGGTGTATTTATAGATTTTGGACGGCTTGAACACAACAACCAATCAGAAGGCAGCGTAGCAGACGATTGCGGACGTCTCAGAAGACTACAGTTTTACAGACGATAAGAGACTTACTTTGTGTTTCTTTGCGATTACTTGCATTGTATTATTTACAACAAATACAACTAATGTTTCAATGATTTTTAAGAAATAATCTTGGATCTTGGATCTAATATGTTTTACGAAGTGTCGGCCTGCGTAGCAGGCACTTTACTTCTTCATCTGTAGTAGCTCCATGAGGAGAAAAATCATGTCTTTACTCACGGAGAGCGCTAGCCTGACTGCGTGTAATAGCCAATCAGCTATGAGTGTTTCATAACTGGGCGTGGTTACCAGAAATGAGAATTTTCAATGTCGAAAGAGGACATAGATACAAGTTTGCATGATAATATTTAGAGTTCAAAAGACAAAATTGGAGATAAATAATTCCGGTTATTAATACAAGTAGGTGAAAATATATACACTATATACACTATTTACATTTATCTCTTTCCTTAAGAAAATATCTCGCTATTGGTCTATATTTGCAGTCTTCTGCAAGATATTGATATTTAAAAATTTCGTTGAAGTTTGCTGCTTCACAGTTCTGAGCTTTTTCAAAAAATTTATTATTTAACTTTCTTATATGTTCGGCTAGATCATCTATTTTTAAATCTTTAGCTATATTTTTATTTCTGATAAAGTATGGGGCGTTTGTAATTTTTCTTAATATTTTGTACTGAAAACTATTAATTTTCCTTTTATCCATTTTGTTGTTAAAGTTCCATACTGGGGATGCATATGTTATAATTGGTCTTATCATTGAAATGTATAGAAGTCTTTTAAATTTGAGCGAAAGGTTTGATTTTCCACCTATAATTGCTTTTAAACACCCATAAGCTTGTGTGGCCTTAGTGATCACATTGTTTATATGTTTTGTCCATTTCAAGTCACTCGTTAATGTAATACCCAGATATTTAGCAGAGTATACTTTTGGTATTTCTCTGCCAAATAAGATTAGTCCATTTTTATTCCGATGTTTGAATTTATTTCTCCTATTTCTTTTAAACAGAATCAGTTGTGATTTTTCTGCATTTATTTTAATTCTCCAATAGTTGCACCAGTTTTCTATATTATAGAGCGAAGATTGTAGTTTTTGTATTGCATAATTAGGGTTACTTGATTCAGCCAAAATGGCCGTGTCATCAGCGTAAAAAGCAATTTTTGTTGTTTCATCCATGGGGAAGTCATATGTGAAGAATAAGTATAGTATCGGCCCAAGGATGCTTCCCTGGGGTACTCCAGCATTTATTTTTCGCGTTAGTGATTTTTGGTTATTTTGCGTGACTTGAAAATATCTATCTGTTAAGTATGAATTTAGTAGCAAGATGATATCTGAGTCCATATTGATATTGATTAATTTTTGAATAAGTCCTTTGTGCCAAACTCTATCAAACGCTTTTGATACGTCGAGCATTACCATGGCAGTGTATAAATTTTTGTGTAGATTGTCACCAATAATTTCTATTATTCTAGTAAGTTGTTTAACCGTCGATAGATTTTTCCTGAATCCATACTGTTGATTTGGTAGCAAATGAAAGTAGGGTTTGATTCTGTTATAAATAATTTTTTCAAATATTTTACCTATTGTGGGTAGTAAGCTTATAGGTCTATAATTTTCTGCTTTTCTGGGATCTTTGCCTGGTTTGGGAAATAATATTATGTCAGCAATTTTCCAGATTGTAGGGAAGTAGCAGTATTTTAGACAGTCATTAAAAATATTTACGAGTTTTGATAGATAATCTTTTGGTAAGTATTTTATCATAGAGTTGGAGATTTTATCTCCTCCTGGTGCCTTTTTGGTTTTTAGCTTCTTAACAATTTCTATCAACTCTTCTACGTCTGTAAGATTTATTGTTGCTTTTGGTTGATTATTATTTATAAAATTGTCCACGTTTTGTTCAACTTTTTTAGTAAAAGTATTGTTTGTATCCGGATTTGGATTAAATTGGCTGTATAACGAGTTTGAGAAAATTTCAAGTTTTTCTTCATTTGAGTAAACATGACCGTTTTGACCTTGAAGCCTGTTATTTTGAGTTTTCTTCCTTTTAAGTTGCCTGGCAAAAGTCCAAATAGAGTTGTTTTCTGTTGTCAGTTTTTCGACTTTTTGTTTCCAGTTTTCATTTCTGATTTCGTCACAAAGTTTTTTAATTTGTTTATTCAATTTATTCACTTTAGTTTTGTAGTGAGGGTTAAGAGTTTTTTGATATACTCTTCTAGTTCTGTTTCTTTCTTTTATTATTTCTCTTACATTGCTGGGAAGCCTTAGATAATTTTTATGATATTTTACTGTTATGGTTGCTGTATTTTTTGCATTTACTATGTTTTCAGTGAATATTCTTATATCCTCCGAGATTTTATTTTGCATATTTATATGTGTTTGATGGTATTCTTCATTGTTGTTCCAGTATTGATCCTGAAGAATGTTGTAGTATAGTTGCCAGTTTGTTCTGTACAGATATTTTTGTTCAATTATTTTATTTATTCCCAGACATCCAATAACTGGGAGGTGGTCTGAGGATAGTTCATTTAATGTATTAGCCGAAAGTGGTATTTGGCTATTGTTTAGAAAGATGTCTAATATATCTCCTTTATTTCTATAGTCAAAATGCGTTGGTTCTATTGGTGCTACTATTGTATAGTTATAATTTTGTGCAGCGTTTAATATTGTGGTTCCATTTTGATTAGTAATTTTACATCCCCAGTGTATATTTTTACTATTTAGATCTCCACCTATGATGGTTGGGAAATTGGTTGAAAATATATCAATAACGTTCTGTGAAGTTAGTATGTGCTGAGGTCTATTATAAATGCTCGTAAATTTGATATTTATTTTGGGTTTAAAGGTGACAATTATAGAAGTTTCTTCAAAACCATTATTATTATTGTTGCTGTAAATCGTTGAGTTTAATGATCTTTTAATTGCTATGGCTGTTCCACCTCCTTTGTGGTGAGCTCTATCAGTTCTATATACGTTGTAATTTGGTATGTTGAATTTGATTGCAGGCGTTAGATGCGTCTCCGTGAGTAAGATTATGTCAATGTTATATTGATCCAGGAAGTTTATGAGTTCTTGCGTCTTTGGTTTAATGCTTTGTGCATTCCAAGTGGCCACTGTGAGTGGGCTAAAGATTTGTTGGTTGTTACTCATTATTTGCTGTTATTGTTCCATTTTGTTGGGCATCCATGGCCTCGTTAAATTTTTTCAATTGAGCAGTTAATTCTAGGATTCCTGAATTTTGCACATAATTTACTAGTAATTTTAGCTCATTTGCAATTGATTTTGCTTCATTTATTGATTCCTTTGTTTTAACTATTGTGTCGTTTTCTTGAACCAGTACATTTGCGTATGTTAGTTTGGGGTTTGAACTGGGTACAATTGTACTTTTTATATGTGCATTTAGATTTTGTTTTCCTTTTATTTTGGGGAATTTATTACATCCCCTGAAACTAGCAGGATGGGCTTCGCCACAGTTGGCGCATTTCGCAGGCGTGGTAGTTGGCTTAGGACAATTAGAATGGTGATGGTCCCCTGCACATTTCACACACTTGAAATTGTGGTGACATGAGGTTTGTGCATGAAAGAAGCCTTGGCACCTAAAGCACTGCGTTACTCCTTTTCTTCCTTTGTATGTTTCTATTTTAACCGCTAGGTTAAATATGTGAGACATATTGTAAATGTCTTTTGACTTGTCATTTTTAGGGAGGGTAACAATGTATAGAGGTAAGTTGATTTTGTTCCCGTCAACTTTTTTGGTCATCTGGGTAACATTGATTATTTGAAACCCCTCTTGGATTAATTCTTGAGTTATTTCTTCTGCATCATAGTATGGCGGAAGGTTGCGTATGACTATTTTTAGATTCTTGTCTTCTGGGAGGACAAAAGTATGGTAGGTGGTTTTTATTTCGTCTAAAGCTGAGGTGACTTTTCTATGTGTTTCGGCATTATCCACTTTTAATGTTAAAATTTCAGTTCCCATCATTTTTCCTTTGTAACCTGATATATTTTTTGATTTGAAGAGTCCCTGTAGAATTTTCCAATTAATTGTTTGGTCTTTTATCACTATTGGTGGTATTTTAGTGTTCTTTTTGGCTGGTTGGAAGTTTTGAGCATCACTCATTTCATTGTTATTATCTGTGACTTCATTAGATTTTTTGTTAGAGACATTAATTTTTTCCTCAATTTTTCTTTTGATGGCTAACTTAGGTTTTAAGGTTTTAACAGTTTGGCTAAGTTCCGGGTAGTCTTCATTTTCTGATACAATTTCGACATCATCGCAGTCGCTTAGGACTTCAAATCGATTATTAGTTATAACAGAGAATGGCGGTGGCGCATTTACATTAGCTTTTGGAGTATCCCTATATTTCGAGGTTTTCTCCCTTTGGTAACTCGCAAGGAGCTCAGTTAATTTCGTCAGCTCGATGCTGTGTATTCGCAGTAGTTCTATTTCACTGTCCATAAGTTCCTCATTACTAATCTTCTGAATATATTCGGAAGTTAGTCTAATTTTATTGCTGATGGCCCTCATCCCGATTTCAGAGTCATGTGAACTTAAGTCCCAAGCCTGAGGGGGAGGGTTTGGAGGTGAAACCTCCATCTGTCCGGTGGACTCCGAAGAGTCCATGCAGTCCAAGTCAAAACACTAGAAAATTTGCCCCTTGTGTTGGCACCGTAAGGTATCCGGGGACTTATACTTACAAAAGTCACTATCTCCGTAGATGATGATCTTTGAGAAGCTTGAATAAGATGTTTCTAAGAAAGACAGTCTCCTTCGAATATCCCGCTGATTGTCGATTTTCTCTAATTTTTTACATAGACGTGAAAATTGAAAAATTTTCAGTTTATGAAATATTTATGAAATATGTGCTTTAAGAATAAATCTTAAGCAAAGTCTTCACTCATTTTAAATCTTTATGGATAAAGATAAATTAAAATCTTTATAAAGTTTCTTCAGATTTTAAATTTATCTGCCAGGACAAATTTTCCTAAGACCAAATCATTAATAGTGCACATACCAATCACATTTTTAGAAAAAATACTATTTATACGCAGTTACATAGACCTAACAGTGGAAATGGCAAAGATTAATTTTTAGCTTGATACACAATAGGTTACACTTTTATATTATAAAATGTATATTTCTTACAAAAAGTAAAAATGTTAGTTATAAAGATTTTATATCTTGTTTGCAATGTATTCTATTTCCATATGTATTCAAATATAAAATATTTATTAACTGAGATTAAAAACTTCATGAACACTTTAGTTAATTTTTTAAGAAATAAGATTACATTTATCAATATTAATAGCGTAGTAATTAATATTAATAGTGGTAGCGCTTTGCTTTTCCAAAGCACAGGTCAGAGCTTGGATCTCGAATTGGAGAATGTTGATTCAGATTTTTATCCTTTCATTGGGTTCTATACAAATTTTGTGAAAATTATAGTCAATGACAAATAGTAATGCAATGATGTTAAAAACATGGCAAAAAAACTATTTAAGACATCAATAAGATAAATTCATGCGCTAATAATATTGCATTAACACTTTAAATAGATAAATTTCATTAATCATTAATCGCTTCCAGTGTGACAACGAGAATTATCGAAAGTGTTTAATTACTGATGAGGAAACTTATAACAAACTTAACACAAACACAGGAATAATAATAAATTGACGGAATTTTTAATGCATTGTTAAAAAAAGACAGAGTAGAAAACTCTCAGCATTTTAATTTTAACATGGCTAAAAAGGAAAATAAATTTGAAAAAAAATAAACGAATGTTAACTTTGAAAAATGATTTAATATTGATAAATTTCAGTTAAACTCGAGTGAACTTAATCTTTATTGTTTCCATTTTCAAAAGAAAAATATGCTAATTAACAAATTATAAGTTAGATGAATAATTTACAATGATTTGTTAATAAATTTTACGACTTAATTATGTATTACTTAATTGCAAGGTACTCGTAAAACTATAAGAATTAATTCATTTCAACTACATTAAAATTGATATACATTAAAATTGATGTCTACAAAGTTTTTATATTTTAAAATAATCAGAGAACATAAATATTAAAAGGACTTTTTAATACATGTCCACTGTTTCTCATCTCCTTTCAATACTTTGTTTTAATATTTTTCTTTAATACCATTTTAGAAAGTATATGCATTTTTGAAAAAATTTCACAGAAAGCTATTTAAAGTGCATATATTTTTCTACAATGTTTACGATTGTTTCGAAACATTTTAAATAGTGATAAGGCCAAAAGCTTTCCTGTTTATCTATAAAGCTGTAAATCTTTTTAAATATACTTTGTTATTGGCTTTAATAATATTACGCTATATATTAAAGACTGCTGAAAAAAGTTTTAAGATGTGGTTGTTGTTGTATATGTGGTGACTCATTACGACTTCTCTAAGAAATTAAGGTTACTCATCACATCTTTTCTGAAAAACTGTTGACCTTTTATAAAACACTTGAATTCGCGAAGTAAAACTGAAAAATTGCGAAGTGAAACTAAAAATTTATCTATCAAATTTCTGTTTTCAATGATATTACATTATATAACTTCATGAAATATACCCAACCAATCAGCACACTTTGTTGGAGCGGTTTATACATTCTCTCAATGAGATCTGAACCAAACACAGAACACTTGTTCTCAAAATCAAAATCTCAAGATAAGAGGAAGCGCTGTTTCAGTCCTCCTGAATCTTTTTGTTTCTATGTAACTTGTGTTGTCTGCAATAAATGTTATTTATTTTAAAAATTGACTTCTGAAAAAAAGTTAAACATCACCTAACTTACACCATACATATATCCGGTGTAGGTGACAAGAAATCAGGTCTATGAAATTTCTCACGGTGAGAAAATTTAACACTAAAATTGAACTTGTGAAAAATCAGTTCTGGAAAGCCAAATACATTCCAGAATAAAATCGGGAGTGGCCGGAAAGTAGGCACACTTCAAACAGGATGGGAAAATATTTTTTCTATAGTAATAGGGATATGGATTTTAAGTGTCCGTTTATAAGCTTGGTTATAGTCATCTGATCCCGCTTACAACACTCCAGTGATAATAATACCATTCCCTGGTACCATTGGTGTACTGATGGGATTCCAAAAATAGCATTAACAGCTTTTTCGCCCTTGATCAGCTCCAAATGAGTCAATTTTTATAAATTCTTAAGTAATTTATTTAAATGTAACATGATATCATTAATAAATATTACTAAACTAGATTCATAATATTTAAATGCACAAACAGGGTGAAATTTTTGTCTTTAATATGAGAAATAAAGAAAAAGATATTGCTGGTTTTAGTTCGATATTTAAATTAATCAAATTAAATATATTTAATACTTTAAATTCTAGTCTCCTTTGTAGTCAAATATTAATATTTTTCCACCACTATAAATTTCTTTCTCTAGTGTTTTGAATATGAAAAGTATGAGAAAAACATTCCATTAAAGTTCCATTCAATTTTCTTAATGTTTAACCTAAAAGTGAGAAACAATAATAATAGTAAATGCTCCCAAAAATAAAATTTATCATTGCACTTCTTGTAGTAATTAAGTTTACAAAATAAGTTTAGAATTTCTGCATAAATATTATGAACAACTGAAGATAAAGTTTAATTTTACAATAAGGTAAGGGATAAAACTATGGTTATGGCCTTTCAAAACTTAAAGTATTTTAAAAGGTTTTAATTTTTTATTCAAATTTAACTTAAACTATTTAAAAGGAAATTTTAGAGAACTATTTTTCACTTCAAGTTTTGACCATACATTAACTAAAATATAAATTTTTTACCTGTCAACCAAATTCGAATTTTGTCAAATACGATTAATTAAAGTAATTTATATTGTTGGAATATACTTATCAAAATGTTATTATATAAGTGATTTCATTCACTTACTATTTATCATGGTTGAATTCTGAAAATTAATAGAAAAATTTAGGATTTTATAAAATTATAAAGCTAATTTAATTATCTTTATTTTGTGGACAATTTTTATATATGCATGGTTATTATTAAAATCTTAAACTTAAGATTTGTAATAATTTTTATTGCACTGCATTTATCCGAGATTAAAATATTTGTAATTAACTAAAAGAGCTTTAAGCATTGCAGAGAGATTACCCATTTTTTTACACTAAATCAAACACTAAACTAATTTCTTAAATAAATTTATATACATTACCTCAACTAAAATAATATTGGTTTAACGTGATTTGCCTCAATAAATTTACTGTAGACTAACAAAAACAAACATTAAGACCAAAAGCTTTTAATCTTGTAAACTGATGCGTCTTTGTTGATTTAATAATATCTTATTGAGAATGCACATTTTCAGAGTGATTCTACAAAGTTAAATGGTTAAATCTCAGAAAAAGTTTCAAAATTCTCGACAAAAAGTTTAAGTTAGTGGAAATTAATTCAATACCGCTTTTAATATGAGTAACTCGAAGTAAAATAAAGAATAATTTTAGGATACAAAAGATCAATTCATAATAAAAATATCATTACATAATGAATCGTTATATAATTACATAACAAAAATATATAATCATCATTATATAATGAAATACCATTATATAATGAAATATATCCGATTTTCAATTTTTCTCATGATAGACTAGATTTTAATGAACATTAAGTAAAAATAAAGTGATCACGTTTTATTACAAAGTAAGAATTTATTTAATTGACATTTAAAATAAATTGCATTTTTTTAATCAACGAAAGAAATGTACACACAAATACGCAAATTTTAAGAAAACTTCTTTATTTTTGGTTAATAAATCATAAAATGTTACCTGTTTACTAGTTACTGAGTATACGATGTAAGAAATGCAATTTTACTTGCGTATCAAATATCACTTTAAAAATGTACATACTTATTGTACATACTGTAATGTACATACATATTGTACATACTGTAATGTACATATTTACAGTATGTACAATAAGTATGTAAATTTATAATTTTTTAATATTTTACAGAAACTGATTTAAACAAATTGTTTATTTCACAAAAGATGGAAATCAAACAAGAAATGAAAGAAAAAAATTAATGATATTAAGAGAGTAAATTGTAGCATTCTGCTTAGAAATAAATTTAGGTTGACTAAATGCGAAATATATATTTTTCTTAAAGTAAATAGTAGTGATTCTATTTTAAAAGGAAAACACATTCTATCATTTAAATTCATGTTAAATCAGCTTTCGCAATAAAGGGAATCACTACATTTAAATAAACCCCTAAGAAAACAAATATTTATGATAAGAACATATAGAAAATATTTTAAGTTTTTATTTATTTTTATATATAAAAATTTAAAATATTTTCTATATGTTCATATAAATATTTAAAGATAAACTATATATGAGATTGACTGGAATGCTGGTGTTTGAATAGTTTGATTCTAATAACGAGAAAAATTAGTAAATGTATTAGAATACTCACAGCTATTTTTTAATTTCGAGTAGAAATTTATAAATTATATAAAGCCCTTACATATCAACTACTATTCTTTTATATGATTAATGTATCTTACTTTTAGAGTTCCCATACAATTTGTGTAGTCCGAAAATATAATCTGTCTATGAAAAGAATCGTATGATAGGCAAAATTTTTTAGTAAAACAATTAATAAATCAAAATACTTTTTCATAATTTAGCTCAAGTAATTATTCCTCTTGTTAATGTATTTCCATTTTTTAATTTTTTTCTCAGATGTTTAGATATTTTTCCCATCAAGAATTCTTTGAAATGTTTTAGTCATTGTTCGCAAGTATAATGTTTCTTTAAAATTATCTGACAAAGTCTAACCAAATTTTTTATTGCTTTTTTAGTTTATTTTATTTAATTTATTAATATTAAATTTTACACCTACAAATATAGGATTTAAAGCATAACGTATTAGAGACATGAAGGGAAATAATTACAAATAATATAAACAAAATGCAAAGAGTACAATTGATTGTTTATGTTGGAGAGAGAAAATAAGAATAACACATACAGATGAATCTTGATAAAATTAGTCCTTATGTCCGAAACATGACTGTAGAGCTGCAAACAAACCTTGTCAGCATTGACATATTTGATATAGATAGTTTTCCACAAAGCTATTATTGATTACATGAGATGCAACTGTATAGATCAGAAAAATGCGATAAGTGAGTAAAAAGGATTTAAGATATCATTTTAATGTTTACGTTTACGCCAGCGAGCTTCCCTGTACCCAGCTCAAAAGAGCTATACCAGTATGATGGAAGCCACTGGAGAGAAAAACGGAGCCGCTACAGGAGAATCCCAATTTTGCGACCCCGAGCTCTCAAATCTCTGTCACTGCAATGTATAATTTAATTTAGGCTAATAAAATATTACAAATAATTAGGGAAAATCAACAAGTATGTACAAAACTTTTTGGAGAAATAAAACAATATTATACTAAGTAAAAATAAAGAATGGTGAAAAAATTGGTTGGTGAATGACATGAAAATTTACAAATGGTGTTTGTGTTACAAACTAAGTGATAAATATGGGATGAATTACAAAGTTAGTGGAAGATATGTAGAGGAGCTATACAAAGTAAGGCAGAGTTTTAAGTAAATGAGGAAACAAGAGGATAGATATAACACAGGGTTGGAGGAAGAGTTACTAACAGGTGTTGTCTGGAATCAAGTAAAAAGACCTTCCTGAGTAATTAGAAAATCCTCAAGTTGATTCATTTTTCTCATGGAAATCTTTTTAACGAGGATTGCTTTTACAGATCACTATCCATCTGGTGTCTGGGCATGACAGATGCCATGAAGCAGATAATGGACAAGCCGTGATGTAATGGAGAGGATGGCCAATATCTCCACAAGTGCAATTAGATGAGACTGCCAGATTCATTCGGTGGAAGTATGTAGGAAAGGGGCCATAGCCGGACATAAATAGAATTTCATTTCTTGTCCAGTTTAATGGCTTCATTGAGAAGAAAGTTCCATGTCATGAATAAGGAGCCCTGTACTGGCATCCTTCCAGCTTTGTTGCCAGTTATCAAGAATAGATTTCTGACATTCTTGTTCGAGATGGCAGCGCGGGAGTGGAACAATGAAAGACTGGAGTGAGGATGAGGCTGCACTCCTCGCTTCCTTATTTGCCTCTTCCTTGCCTTCTGTTCCAGCATGGTCCTTATCCATTTTAGTAGAATGGACAAGAAGTTGACTGATTCAGCTTGGACAGAGCGAGCAATAGGGCTTGTTGATACTGCGTTGCAGACAGATTTAAGTGCTGCCTGGCTATTTGACCAAATAGTTATAGGAAGACATTGTCTTTTAGCGAACTTAACAGCTTCTTTGACTGCAATAACCTCTGTATAAATCTAATTTTTTATAATGTCAAAATAAGTATTTGAAATAAAACTTTAGACTGATATTTCAAAATTTATTAATTATTTTCTCTATCAATTACACTTTGAAATACAAACAGAAATCATTACGTATATAATTATTAAAATAGCACAAATAATTATAAATATTTTAATTTAAACATAAATTACCGTTCATATATTATATAAGTTTCAAAACGAAAAAGTACCCAAACGCAAGCAATTTTTTCAGGCATAGTTATATAAACTTTTAAGACCTATTTCTGATGATCTACCGAAGGATATAATTATTAAAGTGCTTAGGTAAACAAAACTCCAAATATAAGTTTTACATCATCATTAAAATTTCATTTCAATAGATATTTACCCATATTTTTATTGTCAAATATTTGTATAAATATAAGAAGAAAAAGTAACAGCTTTTATAATATCTTAAGAACTACAGTTAAAATTAAAAAATACGCATTTAAAATAACAACAATGCTTCCCTCAAAGTGTTCCTTTCAATTTAATTGCAGTTGATTCAGAAAGTATATGAACTAATTTTAATTAATGAAATGCTTTCATCTAGTCTTTCTTTTTCTAATTATTTATTTCGAAAAACAATAAAGTAATTCTAGTAAATAAGTGGAAATGAATGTAAGTAAAAACTCAAAAAGGAATTTAAATGAATGAGGTTTGCAATCTCTAGAGAGTAAAGATCCTGAAAGTTCCATTATTCCTTAATGCAAGTATATAAAAAAGGTTACTCATTCATTTGACTCACTTGCTTATCGCTTTTTCTAACATTAAGATTTTTATACATTAACAAGACATGAGAATGCTTTTAAATATATATATTCAATTTATATTAAAATACAATTTAACAATAAGTACATGATGTGTAATTCTATGTCATACTCAATTATGTTATCACATATTAAAATGTCATTAAATTCCCGCTGTAAAAGATCTATATTAACTCTACTGACAAGAGATGGCGTTACTGCCCAATAGAGTGAACTTACAAAATATTCATTTCCAATAAGAAATAGAGTTAGATGATGATATAGAGAAAAGAGATGTGAGAAATGTGGAAGACGAACCATCCGTTCATAAATAACTTTGTTTATTATTTGTAATATACCTCTTAACCTCTTATATATAACCTTGTTTATTATTATTAAGTATTTTCTTTTGTAACGGTTTTAATCATGTGTAATGTCGTAATAAATGTTTTATTTGGTCTTATTCTAACTTCCACTTTCTTACGTCCCTACACCATCAATTTCTTTCATAATTTCAAACTTTTAATTTTATCCGAACTATATAGAAAAAATTTTTAGAATTTTTTTTCACAATAATTTCAAACTCAGTTCAAGGTTAACTTGAATCAATTCCTAAATATTAATTCATTAAAATTTATGCTTTAGAAGTAACTTTTTTATATGAACTTTAGTCGAATTACAGTTCTTATTTTTGATTAATAAACCAGATTGCAATACGTAATATTTTTATTTGTTACACATTTTAGACCAGCTTTGATGTTAAAATTTTTCATTGAATTTCTTACTGATAATACATCATTATTAAAAATTTCGTATTGCATGGCAGTTTAAAAATAAAAATAGCTGGTATTATTGTAAACATTTTATAACGTAAAGTATTGTACAATTGTTTTAATTAAATAATTTATCAAGAACAGTTAATGTAGTCAACTGATTTCCAAACGTATGCTGAAATTTGACATCAAATGATTACTATAATCATTAGTATACAAATCAAGTATTTAAATTTAAAAATCAGTATATAACTGAAAATCAGAAATATTTGCTTTTAAAAGAACACACGTCATCAACTATATTAAAGTCAGTATCTTTCGTTTGCTTATTGAAATAAATGACTTTTTTAATATATTTTTCATTCTAAATCTAAATTGGTACATAAATATAAAATTTAAAATAAATTAATTTTAAAAATACAATAGTTTTTAAATTTATTATAACAGAAAATCTGAACATAAAAAAACTATTTAAAAAATATTCACTACTCTTTATTTGATTTGAATTTACATATTTCTATTATAAAAAGCAGAGAAATATAACTTATAGTTTTATATGCAGTCTGAAAGAATTAACATACATTAATATCGATGCAATTATATTGCTCGAAATTAAAATAAACTTACTTGTCTTTCATTTCTATATGTGTTATTAACTACAATTAAATTTTCATTGCGAAAAAATCATAGAAAAGCAAGTATTTGTTTAAAATTTAAATGATAGAACAAATTAAAATTCTGCAAGCAAAGGAATTTTCAAAAGTTTATGTCCTCTTAGTTAAAAGTAGCATTCACAAACTAAACTGTGATAAGTGGGACAGGAGAAAGTTGATAACAGTTGAATGTATTGTTGTGTTGTTGTTGTCGTGTACCAGCTAAGCTGGCAATATGGGGTCCGCTGCTCCACTTTTCCAACTGAACCATATTTAGGTGTGGAGTCCGACTTCCTCAGTACACACATGCCATAGGTACCCGTTTATAGGGTAGACAACCATTGACAACACATTCGTACAATGAAAAGACAAAGGATAGATAGAGAGAGAAAGTATATCCATTCCCGAACCGGGATTCGAACCCAGGACTTCCCTATCCACAGTCAGACACGCTGACCACTAGACAAGTTGGACGGCAGTTGAAAGTATAATGTATGAAAAATAAGATAAGAGTTGAAAATATTAAGTATAAGATAAACTTAACACTGAAAATAGCATTTAAAATGTTGAGTATAACCAGAGATTAAATTTTTTTCACACATGAAAATTACAAAAATTGTTTTTATCAAAGAACACAGGTAAGGCCACAACTCAATCATTCAAAACCTCTAAAATTAACAATACATTTTAATGGACCTAATAGAAATGCCTTTTTAATACATTATAATGTATATATAAATAAAATAAAACAAAATTTTGTATTACATGATTTCATTATTAACATTATCAACACCTCCATATAATGAAATGGCAATTTATATGCTTCTTAGGAAAAACAATTAGTTATTCCTAATTAATTATTATTTATTAAAAAAACTAATTATTAAAACAATTAATTATTTAATTATTATTTAACATTTACATTTGTGGTTATATGATTTATTGTAAATATGACTAAAGATAAATAATTTAATTTCCTATGTTTTTTTACCAAAAATCAAGCAACTTATTTGAAACAAAAACAATTGAGTCTTTCTCTAAAGAAAGGAATTTCATTTTGAAGATTTATTTTGAAACTAAAATATCTCCTAAAACTATTGTATGATCTATAAATCAAAATAAGAATATATGTTATTTCATTAACATGAAAATATATTTAACTATATATTATATTAAAATGTATAAAACATTTATATATTATATATATATATATATATATATATATATATATATATATATATATATATATATATATATATATATATATATATATATATATATATATATATATATATATACGCTATATTTATTAATATCTTATTACACTTTTGTTGTTACATAAAATTTGAGTCACGAATCCATTTTAATAAGTAAAGCAGTAAAGCCAAAAAATTTTCATTTGATATTCTTAGATATCAAAAATAAGTAACATGGACATTTACAACAATAAGTACAGGATTATTCACAATATCAGCCATTTAAAAATAATTTATCATGTTATTTGAAAATTTTTAATAAGAAATATTGTTCATTTGAATCTATTTTCTTCTTTAATTTAAGCTAATTTCTATTTAACAAATAACGTTTAATCCTTCAATTTAATTTGGAGAGAATTTTTAGTTAAAAATTTTGAAAGTATTTGTGTCAATAATTTCAAGCGCTTATTAAGAACTTAGAGCGTAATTTTGAAAGATAATTATACAATAAAACACATTGTATAAATGCAATTTAGTGTATCATACAATGAAAAATTTGGGGTCTTTCTAAGATGTAATGTAAGAAATTAACTTTAAGAAGTCATTAACAAATTTCTTTCACTGAATGTAAATAATAAAATTTAAATAATCTACTGAAATCGCGTTATCACCACTTTTAATTATAAAATTTAAATATCAAAAATAGGCTGAAAAAGCTGCAAACTTTAACTGCTTAAATGTAATGAATTGTTCACGATTACCATTTTATGTTATGACATTTTCATGTCAAAGTCAAATGGAATTGATATTGTGAATTTCCACAAATATTTAACAAATTAATAGAAGTTGAAATTATGATGATATTTACGATTTATGGAAATGTAGGAGTTGAATATATATGACATTACAAGAATAAAGTAGAAGACATGCTCATTCCCTCCTAAATCTAGATAAACAAATTACTTTTCGTCCAATGTCATGCGAAGACACTGGTCGTATTCTCTTATCACGTTTTTTCACGCCATCTGAAATAAATAAGAGTGACATTCCTCTGAAAAGATATTAATTCTTACTCAACAAATTTGCCACTAACCAGAAAATGTATCTCCAGAAAATATTGTAAGAGAATTTTCACGTGGCTCTTTATTAATTATTTAAGGGAAAATTTAAGGGAAAATGAGTATTTAATAAATGAAAAATAATTAGTATGATGGCTGTTTTATACACATTTACCTTTAATAGTGTTGTTGTTGTTGCTTATGACACTTGGACAAGCCAATGCCGTTGGCAGTGCGAATTAAGTCAATAGGATGCGTCTTTCGTTTGGATTAGAGCACCACGAAGGTGAAAGTACGAATTTTGCTCTTATTAAGGCGCCTCGTAATTTTGAACCACGGTCAGATGACGAGGCCACACCTGAGCTGGCACCCTCTTCTCCACATCCACACCACACCAGCGGAAGGAATTTGGACGTCACAGATTAACGTGGACACGTCCCCAACCCACACAGTTCCAGCAACCCAGTGAAGGAGAGTACACCGTGGTCACCCTCCCAACCACTGTCCGCGGCAAATGATGCTTCACTTTGCTGAGCTTATGGAAAGCGGCGTGAAGCTACTGAGTCACTGAATCTCACCTTTAATAGTTATATTTACTTTAAGTTTATTTGCAACTTATTTAATACTACATAGTTTCATCATAAATACAAAATATAATGTATATAGCTACTAACTTTCAAATGGAATTCGACATTTTAGGTAAATTTCGTGTAAAATTGTCACAAAAATTGTCCTAAATAAATATAAAATTTTAGCTAATTAAAGTTCAGGTATTACTATTACACCATTCACCAGCTTCATTTTTCGCCTATTATAACATAAAAACAATGCATCCCTGAATTGCATTAATTGAAATCTAGATAAGAAAGTAAATGAATTCGTTATTATATTAAGTTACGTAGTACGATCGAAGAAAAACAGCAAATATAAGTTTTTTACGTAGAATGCCAGGCTATTATGATTTCACCCTTTCAGCAATATAAGGGGAAGAAGTGATATCACATTATATAGAAGGGCACCCATTGAGAATGTCATTGTGGTCCCGAAAGTTGGTGGATTTTTGTGATTAGAAACAGGTCCCATCCTAGCAGTATCATTTTGTATAAAACACAATGAGGCCGAGGCATATTTAATGTGCCCCACCAGCCATTAGATAACACGACGGATCTTCTGTTGAGTCGGTATTCGAACTTACAACCTTCCTATAATGAGAACGCGCGAATGCCTTAATTAACCAAGCCACCGATCTTTCCGAGCAAAAGTAATTTAAGTGAAAAAAATATATGATATTAAGCACAAAAAATATATAATCAGGGTGTGATATCATCAGCCTAAAGTGAAAAGCAAGTTCTTTATTCATATTTGAAATAAGGCAAAACATTAAAACAGGGTTATAATTTAGTTTATATGCAAACTGTCATTGCATTTATATATGCAATCAATAAATTGAGTATTTATGGAAATTTGTATTGTATAAGTTATAGAAACCCTTCATCAAATGAGTAGATAAAATAAAATGCTAAATAACATTTCTGTCTAATACAGATAGAAGCTAAGCATATTAATATTGAATACACAATTCAACGAAGTTTTATTAGTCATAGAACTACGGTAATGTTCTGATTTAGGATTGATTCGTCATTAATCTCACTACAAAACCCTATTTTTTAATTAAAATATTAAACTGGCATACGAAAGTCAAATTAAACAGCAGGATTATATATGTATATATATATATATATATATATATATATATATATATATATATATATATATATATATATATATATATATATATATATATATATATATATATATATATATATATATATATATATATATATATATATATATGAAATTTAATTTGGTAGAAATAAACTAAAAAAGATGTACTGATATCTCAATTTTGTAACATCAATTGTTACTGAAGTAATAAAATACATGCATTTTATTAAAATCTTTACAAAAAATAACAAAATTGCTTAAAAAGTACCATAAATATATGAATATTTCAAAGAAATTATATCATTGTGTCAATTATAATTTCTGATATTTTTATTAATAATGGATGGCTGGTTTGTTAAAAGTTTGAGTGCTTGTTAAAAATTCATAACACAAAATCAAGAAATGAAGAATCTGCTACAGTTTCAGTTTTGAAGAAGCTATTTTCAAGTTAAGCACGGTATAAAGCAAATAACAACGAGAAAGCATAAAATGATAATTATATAGCCTGAGTAAAAACTTTAAGGGCAGTAAAAAGTTTTGAGAAAATGTAAAATGAAACAAAAGAGATTCAAATAATATTAATTATTGCAGTTCATTAACAAGAAATAAATGCTATAAACATAATTTGTAAATACATAAATATTAGAAAAATTAGTATTTCTGCCTGAGTAAAAACTTTAAGGCCATTAGGCATTTTTTAAAAATAAATATAATATAATCGTGAAATTACCATTGAAACTACTAGCTTGTTACAACACTGCAATTTTCATATTTGTCACACGTTTCTTCGAAGTATTGATGATCTTTGTGAAAATGGCGAAGGGTAAGAAGTTAACTGATCGTGAAAGAGAACAGATCGAAGCTTTGTCTTCAACAGGAATGAGTAGTCGTGCTATTGCGATAAAGATAGGAAGATCAAAGACTGTAGTCAACAATTTTTTTAATTGAAAGACAATTATGGTAAAAAGAATACTGGGGGAGGACCTAAAGCTTTACCATCACGTGATGAATGAAGAGTTTGCAAAATTGCATCTACAAGAAAGAACTCAACCAGGACCAACTTGTTTAAAAGTTTGTCAAAAAAAAAAGATTTATAACACAATTAGAAGGTCTGGAAGGTACACTTATGCAGCAAAATTGACTAAGCCTCATTTACTGCAGAGACACAAAATATAGCGTTTGAACTTTGGCCAGAAAGTCATGACCTGGGACAACCAATGGAGAGAAATGATTTTTTCTGACGAAAAAAATGGAATTTGGTTGGACCAGATGACTAGAAATTCTGCAGGGATAATATAAGAAATAAAAAAGAAATATTCTCCAAGCGCCAATTAGGTGGAGGGTCTGCCACCACTTGGGACTGTTTTGCTTACAATGGTGTGGGCTCAATTGCATTCGTTTCAGGTAAAATGACATCACAAGGATACCAAAATGTACTAACAAATCATCTTTTGCGAAATGCAGAATGTCTTGTTGGAGAAAATTGGAAATATCAGCAAGACAATGCATCGATCCATTCGAGTAACAGCACAAAAAATTGGTTACAAGTCAACAATGTTGAAACTGTGAAATGGCCAGCTAGATCACCTGACCTCAACCCAATCGAGAACCTTTGGGATGACTTAACAAGAAGAGTTTATGCAAATGATAGACATTTTACATCAAATTCGAAAACAAGAATATTTGAAATATTTCGTAGAAATGGCTCCTACACAACCTTCTAAAAATTTGTAATTTTTTTCTTATATGTTATTTTCTATGTTGGTCTTGAAGTTTTTACTCAGGCTCAAATATTCATCTATGTGTTCTGTAATATTTTCTGATAATAAAATATTTACAAATTAATTTTCTTACTTTTTTTACTTTTATTTACGCTTAGTAATTATAAATCAACTGGTATTTTAATTCCTCACTTTAAATGTTTCCATTTTATCAAACATGTCTACTGACCTTAAAGTTTTTACTCAGACTGTATATTAGCTATAATATGACTGCACATGCTTAAGGAATTATGTGATAAAAATGTATTCTCCTTTTGCAGATGTACAAATTAGAGCCAATTAAAATAATATAAGACGTGGAATCTTACCTCATTACTTTGAATTACGTTCATATAAGGATATAATAGAGAACATTCTCCCTTATGCATATTAAAGTGATGCACCTGTTGAGAGATTTAAATTAAATGGTAAAACAAAAATAAAATTCACTATCCCAAATATTTTTATATTTAAAATCATCAGTAAAATCATTTTTTATACAGTTAATGAAACAATAATTATTTTTACGGAAAAAGTATGCAATTTGCAGTGAAAAATAAATGTCTTTTATTTTAAATAAAATATCAATATAGCTCACAGTTCTCTGAAATGATAATATGCCATTTGATGTGGTATATATATATATATATAACATAAAAATAATTAACATATATTGTTGAAGACATGCATTATCTTATATGTTCTACTTTAAAATGTGTGATAATTAATATTTTATTAATATTTTAAATTTTCCCATTTATTTGTCTACCCATATAGTTAAGAAAAGGGTCTTTAAAACTAACTTTATAAATAATTATTTGATATGAATAGAAACTTAATAATTTATCTAATATTAATATTATCTTAGGTCTTTCTGTCTGTTTTTTTATAAATTTATAAAAAAAACAGACAAGAAAACAAAATTAATAAACATATTGATATTGCTACTCAAGAGTATAGTCTATGAATTCAATGCCAATCATTTAGAATATTCTTATAATAATATACTTTAAAAAACTATACCTTTTTAATCTTTTTAAACGACTAAATAACTAATTTTCAAATAATCCAAATTACCTTCAATTATTCAAAATTTTCAAATAATAAGTCCAAATTACCTTCGATTTTAGACAGTGGTTGAGCCAGATAATATATGAATCTAGAAAAAATTACCTTTAAACGATACCTATTGATTGAATAAAATTTAAAATTCATTTTTGCTCAAGATAAATATTTTATGTAATGAAATTTCTCTCTTTGATTGATTTGAAAATTTTAGGTTTCCTAGTAACCACTATATATATAAAATATTTAATATATATTTCTGATTTAGGAAAATTTTATACAAATGTGACACACTTTTAGAAATTAAAAGAATAGTTTTCTCAACTGATTTAAAATGTAAATAGCTAAAATTACAAACATTAAATAAAACATTCAAAATATTTTCATATTCCTAATGTTTTCATATCATCTCTTTATAAGATTCAAGAAACATGAAGCAAAAATTAAAATATTACATGGCTAATAAAAGCATATCTGTGCTAATAAGATTATTCTCTTCATACCCATATAGCGCTAAATTCAAATAAAATATTACATTTATTCATGTTATACGAAGAACTTTCTTCTTTTTTACATCTGATGAACTTCACATAATAATCTACCAGTTTTATAAAAATAATGGTTATTAAACCTTTAAGAATTAGCAAAGATCATGTTTGAATGTTCCATTTTTGTTCCATCAGTGATGGATTTTCTTTAATAATCTGGAACAGAGCCTTACATGTATTTGTTGACTATACACGTAATATTTGGAACAACTTCTAGTGATACTTTAATTTTTTTATTAATTGCATATCACACTAACATATGCTACGGATGTAACATCGTGATTGGTGAGCCAAAAATTGATTTTATGAGAATAATATTAAGTATGGATATTATGATTAAAGCTGCTCATGAAAATAAGTTTTAATGATTAGAGTATATTCAAGATCAATAAGAATCAAATTTAATAGTTATAAGTTATATGAATCATCTTAAATTTTTTCTGATTAACAAGAAAGCGCAAGATGTGACAGTTGTTTCCTTCAAACATATTTAAAAAGGAAAATGAGCAATCGAATAATAATATTTGGTAAAAAAAATGTCATATTATAAATATTTAAAGTTAATAGAAAATTATTAATCTTAAAATCAACAAATGTATTATTTAATTTAAAATTATAAGTCTTTTCAAAAGATTATGTAGTTTTGTTCTCATAAACTGAAAAATATAGCACCTGTAAAAATACAGTACAGTTTAATATGCATAGTTATTTTAATGGAGTTGTAACATTTCAGACGGAAACGATTTTGTTAAAAACACCAATAAAGACAATGTGAAAACATTATTAAACTATGTGACATGCTTAACATACAGATTAATGGTTGACGATGTATTTATTGATATTTTTACTACAATCAAATTATCACATAAATTTATCCAATATTGTGAAATTTTAAGCATCCATTTATTCATCCATTATACATATTTATAGTAATATATATATCCATTATATATATTATTTTAAGCATCCATTATACATATTTATAGATCTGCTGGAACAACTTCCATTCTACATTTTTATGTCTTCTTCTTATCTTAGCCTCAGCTGATTTCTATTTTATATTATAGTTACTCTTTTGTATACGATTTTGATCCACTGACATCATAGCCCTACAAGTGTATAAACCTGGATAGATTTCTGATAATGATTAAAACCTTGAAATTTGTTTTTGTTAAAAGTTATTTTTATTGTTAAAAGAAATAGCTTCATATACACAAATTTTTAAAATTTCTGGTTGTACAAAAAAAATTTCTTCAATTTTAACGCAACCGAATGTTTTTTTCATGGCATATTGATTTATTATATTTTAACTTCCTTTCAGATTTATACATGAAATACTTTAAAATAGGCTCACCTTATGATTATTTGTAAATATTTTTATAGAAAGCAAAATCAAGTATTAATAAAAACATGATTTGTATTCAATTATACCAGACATTAATTTTATTTCCATAACAATGTATAATCTTTAATATAAGGGTTTTTTTTTCAAATTTTACAACACAAATTTTATGCACAAATATGATTCATTTGAGAACAGAGCACTTGTATGAAATAAAAAATCTAAATTTTTCTAAATAGTTGTCAAAATACTTTTGTCTATCGTATTATTAAATGTAATATTTATTTTGATTTTTTTATTTATTTATGAAACCCATATTCTTAAGAAACAATATATGAACGTATCAATCAATGGAGCATAGTTTATTTTATTCAATCTATTAATAAAGAGTATATTTTATGAAAGTTGTATTCATCTAGTCATTCATATCATAAAAGATACAAATCAAGAATCCAAAACACACATTATTTCTTAAAAAAGATAATCAACTTACCACCATTTATTGTTATTTTACACACGCTTATTGGTTATTTTACACGCAAATAAATCTCTATATTTCGCTGTTATCATTGGCAAATAACAAAACCAAGTTAAAAGAATTAAAATTTACATGAAACTTTTTTTAAAGTTAAATGCCAAATTTTAAGAGAGAATACACAAAAGTTTGAGGAATTTTTGATGTCAAATACATTTCTTGCATCCAAAAGAATTTTACGTTTCAATTTTATGGAACAGATTTTTATTATTCTTCCTCCTAAGCCTGGAAAAGAAATACAATGACTATTGATCTTTATGGTTTGATCCTATCAAGTTGGTGTCCAGGAAAATGAGATACTTAAATGACAAAATGATTATTTATGAGGTGTGATACAAAGACGGGGATGACTTTATCCACTTAAGGGAGGAACTTTCAACAAAACATACGTGCTATAAAGCTCTTGAAATGTGTTCTTTTTCAGAAAAGATTTTCCATTTAGTTTTTGTGTCCAAACAACATGATAAATATGTTAGGACTTCATTAAATACTTAATATCATGTCAGAAAACTAAAGAAAAACATTATTAAATTAGTTAAATGGATGTATGCAAAATTTGTAAAATTGTACCTTTAAAATTGCAATTTTAGATTTGCAACTATAGTGATGTTTTTAGTTCAATAAAATATCTGGTTTCCAAGTAATAATTTGTATTTTTCATAGTTAATTTAAAGTCTATATTTGTGACTCTTATTTTGTTTAAAATAAAAATATTATATATAACTAATATCTTTTATAATTTTCGAGATACAATAAATTTTATTATAATTATCTCTTACTTCATTATATATATATATATATATATATATATATATATATATATATATATATATATATATATATATTCAAAATTATATTATAAACGATGTATTTGTGTTCTATTTCTTATAGTTATCTGTTCATATTAAAAATATGATACATGGATTACGTGTTCTTTTTTCATATCTGCATAACCGAATAACCGAAAAATGCATAACCGAAATAAGTAAAACGTAGACGTTTGAGTTTGCTTCCTTTTCTTTGTTTAGTTACTATTTAGTATTAAAACGGCTTAAATAATTAATATAGAAAAATAAAGAATTCATTTAATGATAAAAATATTTTCCTTAATAAAAAATACGTTTTAAAAATGAAATTTTTTAATATATCATAAACTATTTTTTAATATATCATAAACTACAATTACTAAAAAAATATTGCTTTATAACAACCGTAGCGATAAATTTCAGTTTCCGTGTGCGTGGCACTGAGTGAAGGCATTTGCTAACATAATTTAAAAATTAAAATGAAATACTTCTAGTGGGATTACAATCAAATATTTAGAATCCTTAGAAGGAGAAATGTCTATTTTTAAAACACTAAAAGTGAAAAATTTGTTTTTTAGTCTATTGTCTTGCAAAGGAGTAAAAATATCATTACCACTTGCTAAAAACGATTGACGTTAACTGCAGAAATATACCTAAGGCATTTATAAATTTAAAAAAAACATAAAATAATTGTTAAAAAATATTATAAAAAATCAGGACAGTAATTTATTTTTATTTTATTAATTTTAACAAATTATTTATTTAATTAATCAAAATTATAAGTTTCTTCATGTTGAATAAACCGTTTCTTTTCTCATTTTACACATATCAGCTTCAATGCTTGAAGCAGTAACTAGAGGCAGAGTAAAACCTAAATTACTTTTTTATTTCATTGGATACATTTATACTTGATATATATATATCAAGTCTAAATGTGTGTGTATATATATATATATATATATATATATATATATATATATACATTAAATTAGAAATTAGATTTTATAAATCAAAATGCTGCAATGAATAAAATTATATTTAAAACATATTTGATTTGAAATTAAACTCATTTACCACGCCAATGAATAAATAACCTTTCTTTCTCAAGATATTGTATTTTACACTTGGTACGAAAATTTTGTCATGCAGTTAAATTGCATGACGCAACTAGATTAAAATACCAAAAATGTTATGATAGTCTAGTTGTTATTCAGAACAGCCCAATATTTTCAAGAACATTGAACAAGTTCACATAGTTGCTCTTCTCTCCGATGAATTTAAATAAAAGACAACATAATTGTTTAATATATTACATTTATGATTTAAAAATTGTAAAAGCTAAAAATAATTATTGTAATCAGACACTTTTTTGAAATTGTATAAACTTTGGTAATTAATATGGAATAAATAAGGGAATCAACGCATTGTGTATTTAAAGGACCCATATTTTATAAAAATATTTATTAAAACGATTACTTTCAGTCACTTACATATACTAGCATTTAAATAAAATCATATTAAAATCGCAAAATTTGACACTAGAAATTTCCAAATTAACCATAATCTGCTCTTAAATATTTATTTTACCTCTATTATTTACGATATATAAACAAGTTCCCAGATATAAAAAATTTAAATAGCCCATTCATACTAGTTATACACATTTGAAAGGAAAGTAAAATCTCAGTAATTGCTCACACATTTTATATTTATGCCTTGGAAATAACATAGCAAATTTTGATATTCTGGGAAAATATTCAAAATTTACTTATCCTTTTTAGTTCACTTCACATTATGTTAATATCAAAGGAAAAAATAATGATTTAACTCAATAATTTTAATGACTATATACAGCCCAAAAAAGAAAAATCTTTACAACCGTCAAATTTTGAATATTCTTTATTGCTTAGGATTTTTTTATTTAAACTTATGCAATAAGTTATAGTTTTACAAAATCCAAAGAGTACAGTTAATTATAATTATTTTTATGAAAAAACTTGTAATACATATTTATGAAAATAGCATTGTGTATTATTTTTTTGTTGCAAAATTGCTTTCATAAATAAATGAAAAGCAAATAAATCATTTGCTCATTAAAAATAGAAACCTTTTTAAAGATAAATGTCTTACGTCCTTTAAATTTATGTTCAAGTATGTAAACACACAAAAAGGGATTTGCATGAATAAAAAATATTTAAATCATATGATTTAAATATTTAAATATTAAAAAAAGTTTATTCTAATTAAAGTGAGTTATTTCTGACTATATAGTGTGCAATGTAAATTTTCTTAAGCTATTTCTTAATTAGGTCGATATTAGATCTTTAAAAGTGCTATATATTTTTACTTCAGTTCAAATTAAATAAATGCAAAAAATAAATTTTTTCATTCGACTGAAATACTTCTAATGTCAGATTTACTACACAAATTTACAAGATCAAATCATAAGTTAAAAAATCTTGTAATTAATTGTACCTATTATCTTATACTATTATTCTATGTACTTATTATCTTATAAATTATCTTGTACTATAATTCTGAAATTTGAATAATTTATATAAAAGTATCACGTAAAATTTGGGAACTATCCACACTGATTAAGGATGCTTAAATTCAGTTAAAAAAGAAATATTTTTTTTTATTTTAATTAATTTCATTTTTAAAAACCGCTATACAAATAATTTAAACTCAATTGTTTCTATGTCTAAATTTTCCTTAAATATAAAACACTATTTACTTACATTAATTATTTTAAAAATGTAGGAAAAATTAAATGAGTAACTTATTTTTTCAAAGTACACTCTAATTTAAAAGCAAACATTGTATAAATAATGTAAAATATTCTACAAGAATCTATATTTAAGTGCTGGTAAACAAAAAAATGATTTTGATCATTAAGAATGTAAAACAAAATAGGCCCATATTTCACCGATAAATGTTTTATAATTTAAAATGTTTTCATATTTTAATTGAAACATTGTTAAATATGTAAGTTAAATGCATTATAATAAATTTAGTAGAAATATGGAATGTAATATTAAATGACCAAATAAAGGTACCTGCTAAATTTGAAAATATAATCAAGTAATAGTTGAAAATATCATCAACTATTACTTGATATTTTCTAAAAGTATTAAGTGAAATATAAATAATCAAAATACCATTTTTAAAATACTTAAGAATGTGTCTTAATATGTCTTAAAATTAAAAAATGAAAATAGTAAAATAAAAATATTGGTATCAATCAACAGTGAAATTAACTCACATTAAACACAGAAATATAAAATAAGTTGCACTGTATTTATAATTCTTTCAAACTTTACAGTAATGCTACCCAAGTTGAAATAGTATACTATACCTCTAAGGAAATTTAAAAAAATCTCCTGCTTGTAAGAATATGGTACATATATGATGAAATAATAAAAATACTGTTAGTTTTAGGATTAAAAGTAAAAATATTTTCAATTTAATTTTGAATTAAAAAACAACAGACACATATACATAAATATCTTATTTTTTTGTTCGACATTCATACAGGCTAATACAACCTCACTTATCTCTTCATTCCACCAATTTGACAACGTCAATATTGATATATTTAATCTGACAGAAATCAGCTATTCCAAAAATCAACTGAAAATCACGTTTCTCTTAAATGTCATAATGATTAGATAAGGCATATATTACCGTGAAAATTCATCAGGATATAATTTGATAAATAACACATTTTAAAATAGCATTATAAATCCATTATTAATGCATTTTTAATTGATTCATAAATCAACAACACCAATGATGTTGATGGTTTATAATACATCTATTTAAATGAATCCGCATATGTTCAAATAGAATATAAGATTTTAAGTTTAACTGATCATCTTCTTTTCTGTTGCTTGAAAAATGTATACATCTTAATTATAATTAATAGTACTATGCTTAAGGGAATGTCATTTTCTAAAGTATTTGCGATAGTATCTAATAACAAAAAAAGTGGATTTATTTTTTAATTACTAGTAAACGAGGAATTCTGTAGGTAAATATGTAAATTTCTTAGATATATCTGTTTTATTGAAGTAATTTAATACTTTACGATATGTATCAATCATTTTTAAAAAGAGTTTTTTTTTAATTTAAGGTGCAAAAATGATGAATTTAATTCAAAATTTTAATAATGAAAATATTTATTATAAAAATAGTCACCAATAAATATTCGATAACATTCGATCATTCATGTGAGACATGTATTATTCCTCTTGTAAAATAGTGATCTCAAGAACATTTTCTTTTTAATTAAAAATAATATAAGTCCAAAGAATTAAAACGATTAAAAATAAAACTTGAACATTTTTATATATAAGAAAAGCATATATAACATAACAATATATAAGAAAAGGAATTCATTTGATATATTGCATCAAGGAATTCTCATATTTATTTTACCAATGATTATGCAAAATGTCCTCTACAAGTTCAGAATAATTAAAATCCAAAACGCATTGCTTAAATTTTAATTTTATGTAGTATGTAGTGAATTATTTAGAATTATTTTCCAAAAAATCAAATTTCCAATTCAAAAATATATTTGAATTCAATTATGTTCAGATATGTCAAAATGATTTAAAAGATATATATTTTCACCATTGAATTATGTATGAAGCTTAATATTTCCGCTTAAAAAGGGATGATGTGAAATAACATTATGTGTTAAAACAAGGATTTTAATTACTGGGATATAACTTCTGTTTGATATGAAATTTCGACTGTTTAATTATAACTTTGTGGTTAGTACACACAATAATTTTCTTTAGAAAATTTGATAGTTAGTGTATAGTGTTTTCATTTTCTTGAAGGTTGTATAAAAGACTAAAATAAAGAATTGAAATGTTTACAGTTTTTATAGTTCAAAGCAGATGTATAAGTTTTCGTTTTTAGACTCTTCTGATAAACACAAAGAAGCTAAAATGAGAATATATTAAACAATCATGGTGCATTTTAAATTCAACAACTATTTTTAAAAAAATAATCAGATGACTTTTAATATATATTTTGAATAATTTTAAAACAGGAATATTTGATAATGATATGTAGGCTCTATTTTTTAAAATATTTAAAGAACACAAAAATCTAAAAAATACCTCAAAAATCTAAAAATTGCGTCAAATAGAATCAATGCTAAAAAATAGGGATGAGTACTATTAATTTTAGGCATCATAAAATTTTTAACTTCTATAGTTTTTATTCTTATATTCCATTTGCAATATATAAGGATAAATCACATATTATGAAAATGAGCAAAGAAGAAATCTTTGATTTTGGAATTCTCATGAAGTTTTTTTAGTAAACACCAATCAAAAATAATATAATTTGTCAACTTTTCTGGAGTTTTATAGCTAATGTTTTCTTAAATAAGCAAAAAACTTTAATAATTTATGTTGTAAGTATTTTGAATTTTTACTCCACAAAAGCACATTAAATATTTAAATTGAGTTAGAAAGATAGCAATGATTTTACCTTAACATTAAAATCCTTAAAATCAAATACTGTAAAAATATTGCAACGCATTAATCAATTCAATCCATTTAAATAGGAAATATTTGATACGGATATCTGTTACATATTTTTCTTAGTTTCCAAAAAAATTATAGACATATTTATTTTAAACTTATTTTTTAAATTTCAATATTATTAAAGTGTCATTTCCATTACTACTAAACATAAGAATTTTACCTTTAACTTTTTTTCAGAGAATATTCGTATATATTATTTACATATAAGATTTTCTAAAATTAACAATTAATTTGAATATCCTGATATAAAACTCGTTAAGAAAATACTTTTTAAAATTGTTTGCTAAACAAATATTTCCATTCCTTTCTCTCACATTTCCATTTTCTGAAGTGTTAAAAACAGTAGAATGGAAAACATTTCTCCAGAATATTTTCCTCTACATCACATTACATTAAATGGCAAATTTATTTAAAAGCAAAACTGTAGAAATCGTCCAATTTAAACAATTCTTTCCTGCCGTACAATTGCGGAAATTAAGTTGATATTGAAGTAAAAAGGATGAAATCAAATCACTACAAGTCTTAACATTTATTTGGTGGCTAGAAATTCACCACATCCCAAGTTTCTTTTCACTTGGATCAACACTTCACATGTGTTTTTTCATTCGAAACACTTTTCTTGTTTCTTACTTCTTGTTCACAATAAGAATTTTTATTAAGTTCATATATCCATGAATGACGACGGATGTATTAATTACTTGAATAAGATTATATTTTAATGGAAGTTTTCAGATTGTTTTCTTTAAAAAATGTAATATGTAAATGCATAATATAAGTTTTAAGAGGCATTTGTGGAAATATATATAAATGTATACTAAAAAGTAAAATAAAATTTGAATATTTCTTAATTAAATGCTGTATTTGAATATTGTGTTTTGTACCTACATACGAAAATAATTTCTTTTGGTATGCAGAAAAGGTATGCAACTGAAATAATTTAATTAAAAGTTTATAATTTGAAAAATAATAGAAATTACACATTTATTTTTGTCTTTAATTTTTATGAAATATTTAAATATTTTTAGAGAATGAAATGCAATTTTTATTAAATTAATAACTTATTTATTTTAAATATTTTACGATTAATTAGCAAATAGTCATCATGAATTTCTTAGAAATATATTTAATGTTAAGCTGAAACAATTAAATCAGTTAAAACTAATTTGTTAACTCCCACTTCACGTGATTCTTACAAAAAAATTTATAAAAAAAACTAAAAATGTAAGAAAAAGCTTTTAAATTGTTTTACTAGAATTAGATTTTAAAGAAAATAGTTTAAATAATTTATAGCTTAATGAATATAAATTAGTGTAATTTTTTCTTATAAAATATCTATATTTGCAAAAAAAATGCAATGCTGTACTTTGAATTTAACGTTAAAAGTTACGAGTCAACTTCATCATTAATAATTAAAAAATATACGATATTGAACATAATCTTCAGAAAGAAAACATTAAAAATAATTAAGATTTCTTTATGAAGTATTTCGTGGAAGAATAATATGAAGTAAAATTTATATTAAAAAATTCCATTAAGCAAAAATACTTAAAATTGTAAAGAGAAACCTATATATTTTGACCATAAAATATTAAGTAAATATTCATTAATCTGTTAAAAATTAAATAAATTCCCTTAATTTGGATGGAATGAAAAATTCTGTAAGAATCATTTAATTATATTCTAAAATTATTTGACTAAAATACTCAAAAGAAATTTAGATACGTTCGTATATCACGCGGATTTAATTCTATTTTATTACAAATGGTATTCTAGCATAAAAATATTAAGTGACATTGACTTATTTAAGCAATGGAGGCCAAAAAATTTCTCTTTTATCTGACTGAGTTTTGCATTACAATGTATGCTTATAATATTGTTATAATATATGCTTAATAGTTCGATGTAACAAGAACTTAATTTATTTACTTTCATATTTAAAAATAATAATTTATTTTTTGCAAACAATTTTATATAAAATATTAAAAAATTAGTGTACAAATTAGAATATTTATTGGGAAACAAATACAAATATTTTAAAACATTATTTAAGAAACTTGTCACATATATAAGCATGCCAGTTCTTATTTATGAAAAAGAATAAGAAATCGCACATTTTTCAAATGCTTTCATAAAATTAATATTTGATGAGTCTTGTGAAGAGAGGTCATTAATTTTGTCTAGATTTATGAAGTAATATCAGGTTTTTATCGTGTGCTGTTGTATTTGATGAATATCATATTTCATGAAATATAATAAGAAATCATGTTATGAAAATTATATCACTCAGTTCAAAGTTGAAGAAATTACATCGTACTTATTTATAATTAATGAAATAAATTTCCAAAGTATTAGACACAAAATCATAATGAAACATAAAATAAGGCCTAAGAACTCAATTAATAAACTAATTAAAAACTTTAATAACATTAAAAATTAATTGAAAATTCATAGTTAATATTTTTAAGAAATATCAGATATGGATGCTGAGAAACAATTTTATACCATGTCTAATAATTCTCTTTATTTCATACCCAATTACCAACTGTATCTAATGAAAAATAATTCTTTAATTTTTAAATGTAGTTTTCTATTAGAATAATTTTATCTTGCTTTTCTTAATGAGATTACAGAATAATTTATATTTCTCAAAACGCGTGCAACATGCTTTTCTTAATGAAATTACAGGATAATTTATATTTCTCAAAACGTGCAACATGCTTTTCTTAATGAGATTACATGATAATTTACATTTCTCAAAACGTGCCACATGATATGAGTCATATATATTTATTTAGAGTTGATTTAAAATAAATGGCAATTATTATAGTAAATTCACTTTCATAAAAATTTAATATTTTAGAAATTAAAATGAGAAAAGATTCTAAAAAATGTTATACTAAAAATTACGATTCAATCAAAGAAACCTGTCTATCAGAAAATTAACGTAAAGTGAAGACAATCAAATTTTGTAATAAAATGTTTAAATACACAAGAATCAGATATAATTTTCAAATAGTTGAACATATAAAAATTATAGAAATACCAAACATGTCAAAAATATTTTAATAGTTTTCTAACAGACAAAGAATTATTTAATCAATTTTTATAATAATAAAAATTTAAATATTTGCAGTTAGACATTTGTATTATTTGAAGAATAAATTTAATCTATTTTTAATAAAGTTAAAGTAACACCATAAACTTAGGATTTAGCGATATGTCCCTGCTTGAATAAAAATATTAGACTATATGCAAATTTGATAAATACCTCATGTCTAAAATATTCAAATTTATTCTCCAAATTTACCCTGTCTATTTAAGGAATAAAATATTCCGAATGTAGGTAGTTATTCATAACTTCCAAAAGAAGCAGTTATCTACATTATAAGTAGAAGCACACATTATGAAAAGTTAAAAGATGAAGATAATTTTTTACATTCATAAAATTCATTAATTATTACGTTGAAAAATGATATCACCTGATCATATAAAGTATTGAAATACTAAGTTCTTTTAAAAATTGAAAAACTCACACAATTTTGTTTTCTTCTTCCATTAAATAAATAGATTTATAAATCTCCTTTTATGCTATGAACAAGATATATTGGCAAATTAAATTTATCAAGAAAAAGACAGTATTTATTATATTTTCTATTTTTAAAATTTTAATCATATGTTTACTATTACTTCTGTTATTCGGATTCATGCTTTTCAAGGAATAAAAAAGAGAAATTTAATTTTAATTAAGATATTGCCAAAATAACATTTCTAATACTTTATAAAAGTATCAAATACATTGAATAAGGACACTAATTTTCGCCATTACAAATATATGCAAACACCCTTTCGTAAACAAATACTTTCGGATTCCTAAATTATTATATTAATATGATAAATTTATAAATCCTGTTAAATATTGCTTAAATATTATAAATTACAACCGAAATACACGATAATCTTACATTTACACATTTAATATATATAGATTTTAAATGGTATTTGTACCTATAGATTAATTAAATATTTGTTTGGCAAAGATATATAAATATATGAATTTAACAGATTTATACCTGATAATGCTTTTATCAGGAGCATTACTTGTGCTCGTTTCTGTCAAAATGTCTGCTGTTCAGCCAATTTTAGAAATGTTTTCACAGGAATACCTAAGAAATTGCGACACTTTGAGTTGCGACACTTTCATGCCTAACATGGTCCTGTGAGTTAGCGTAAATATAACCAGTAATAGACTAACAAGTTAATGTTTTGCTATGTATTTCGTATATTTGGAATGACATGAATCCCGTTTATTTAAAATCTGGTTTTTGTATGCTTTAAGAGAATTATGGGATATAAAATATCAAAAAAATAATAATTTTTAGTGTAGTAATATTTTTATGTAGTATTTTTGTTATATCTTATGAAATAAATTATTGGAAGAACCTTCTAATTTACAAATATTCCATAATAAATTTTTCTTCATAAATTTTATCACATATTGGTATGAATATAATTTTTTTTCTATTCTTCACAATATGATTTCATTATTCATCAATGTACTTATAAGTAATTTTTTTTGTAAACAAGATCTTTCATTGCTTAAATAGATAACTATTGAACTTAAAATGTATGAGTTTTTGCATAAAATTTTGTATTTTGTTTATTAATGGAATAAATTTCCTTCAAATTATTATATGTATATTATACATATCCTATATATATATCTGTTATAATTAGTACTAGAATATTTTGGATGATTTAAGACAAAATGTTTGTTTCTAATATGGGTTATTAAATTTAAGTAGTGAGATACTTCTACGTTTGAGAATAATATATGCACATTTTTTAGCTTACTTTTATAGCGAATTAATGACTTAATTCATATGTGATGGTATGATTACAGGTATTTTTTGAAACATAGAATAGATTTATGAAACATAATAATATTACATTTTCTTAAAAAGCAAATTAATAATTCAACATATATCTAAATTAGAGACATATTGTTTGATATAATACAGTGAAAAAATTTATTTCTTCAGAATTATAATATCAGTGCAACTATTTAAATTTTTATGAAGTTTAAATTTCCTGCAGCATTTAAATTTTTAACATGTATCTCTTCACAAATTCAAGTTTATTGAAGGTCTTTTTCATAAACAATGATTTTAATACTTTTTCCTTTAAATTCAATATTTTACCCTTCACTGTCCAATATAACATTATAGATATGGAATTTTCATTATTAGATTCGGGTCACTTAATAACTAAAAGATAATTTGAATGATATAATGCATAGTTTACCTTTGTAACTGAACAATAATGAAAGTGTTAAAATTACTTTTGTTTTTCATATAATTGTAGAAATAGTATTATATACATATTTATTAAAGAAAATAAAAAATTTTATGGTAGTTTGAGTTTATTATACAACTTTTTAACATTATTGTAAATAAAATTCGCCAATGAAGTTAGTTAATTTTAATCAAATTTTTACCGAATATTAAATTTAAATAAGAAAGAATATTTGAAATTTACATACGGCTTAGGATCAGCCTTAAATTACAATAAACTAACAATTTCTTTCAGATTCTTCACTTCTTTTAGTTACCTACCGTACAAAATAAATTCGATATTCTCATAAATCTTAAAAATCTTTTCTTTGAGTCTATTAAAAATAATCTTATGGAATCATCAATGAATTATTTTCAGGAAATAATATCCTTTTGCATTAAAAATCAGTGATACGTGAAAACAAATTCCCTCAAAATCTAAAATTTATTTAAAGATTAAAGCTATGTTCAAGTCTCTTAAAGATCAAGAGCTTTTAAGGAGTTTCTTCAATTATTTTTAGTACATAAGTTTATAAATTGCAAAACTTATCAGAAAATGATATTAGAAGAAAAAACAATTGTTACGTGAATGAATTTCAAAGTATCTCATATGAAATAAATTGTCAGTTACACAGATATAATCCACATTGATATAAATATTATAAGAAAATGTAAGAATTTTTCTATTGCATTTCGGTTTAATAAACTCAATTCTATTTCAAATAATGAATAACACAAAACAACCTCTCCTTTCATATGCATGTGAGTATTCACTACATTTATCATGAATTGTCTTTTATGAATTTTTATTTGAGGGATTGAAGTACCATTTGCTAACTATGATCTCTGAGATGATATGAAATAAATGTACCGAATCTTGTTCGAATATGATCAAAAATTGTAATATGTTACCTTATATCTCTTTTCATTTTTATGGAAGTAATAAATAATTTACACACTGTATTTATTCTTCAAAATAATAAGAAACTTTTATTACTATTTTCTTATTTTCATATCAGGAACCAATTTAATTTGTTCCTGTAAAACAAAATGAAATTTTCCACTTTTATTATAAAGAATACTTTTTAAAAGCACTTTAGAATGTCTCAAGAAGTATTTTATGTTTATAAGATTCAAGCAAACAAGAAAATCTTCATAATAATATAAATCAATGCGATCAATATATTGGTTAATACATCTTTATGTAACAAATTGCAATCTTTATTTCTATATATTCTCCATTAAATTAAAGTTTAATGACTATTATAGTTTAAAAAATAAAAGGGAATAAATAAATATAAGTTGACAATTAAGTCTTTAATTAATTTGTTTATTCAGTCGAAAAGTTAAAAATAATAACTTGAAAATATTTACGGGAAATTCAAAATCTGAAACTTAAATCATTAATTATTTAACACAATAATTAAAGGATTTTTTTAATTTGTCATATATAATTTTTTTATATTGTGTAGAATTATTAAATATGTAATTATAGTACATCAAAAGATATTGTTTCATTGAAATCTTTAATCATTCTCTTTGATCTTGAAATCATCAAGCAACAAAGGGCAAATAATATTGTTTCTGATATTGTATAGTTTTCTCAATAAGATCAAAGAACTAAAGACTTAAAGTAGCGGTGGGACAAGTAAAACAAAATTGCCTATATATTATAATGAAAATGTTCTATATAACATGGTCATTTTCTTGTTTTGCAAAGACATAATTAGGGTAGATTATTTTTTATATTCCTAGAGGTTCCATGCTCTGTTAATTAAAACATTACATATAACAAATATTAAAAATTATAAAATGTAACTTTTACTATTAGTGAGTAGTATAAAATATCCAAAAATACTGGTCAGTACAATTTTATACTGGTCAAATATGCATTTGTAGATGCTTATTTTTAACAATGGAAGCAGGTAAACCTAAGTAACAGTTTTGCAATTTTGAATCATGGTCAAGTGACGAAATTCCCTCAGCAATCATCTTTATCTCCACTACAGACCAGTCTGTAAAGAGACATTATATTCCCATTGAATGAATTTTTTCAACTGAAATAATATAAAAGTCTACAGTTCAGCTCTTTAATAGACAAAACATCACATTTTCGACGTAAAAATGCTATAAAAATCTGTGAAATCTCCAAGTATGTTGCATTCCTGCATCTGATGTTAGTATCAAGTTCTATAACACAGTTATCGGTAACAATTACTCCATTTGTCTACTACTCTCAAAAGATATAATATTCATTATCAAAAACTTCAGAGGGCAATTTAATTTTACATTTTATGTAAAATGATTCATTGTGTGTAACAAAATAAATGCATTTAGAGAAATTACTCTTGATAATTGCTTACTCCTAACCCGAAGAGCATTAAAGACTTAGTTGTTATACGTTAAAGCATTTCGTTTGTATCTTATGATATAGTTTTCACGACCCAACATTCAAGAAAGAAATTTCTCATTCACACTTAAAAATATTTTAAGTATGATAGAGACAGGTTTAAATTAATAAGTTTTCTACATTTATAAAAATATTTGAGGAGTAAATGATAAAAACATATGGAAGATTCAATTGATTTTCAGATTTTAATACTATCTAAATAGCCATTTTCTGATCATGCAGTCTTAAATACTCTTTAGCTAAAAATAGAAGATTTCAGCTGATCACATTCTTATCCACTTATTACACTTAAAAGATCACGCATTTAGATTAAAAGTAGTAAAAATATATTATACAGACTACAATATCCTTTATGGTATAAGACAATATCATTTCAATTGAAAACTTTAATCACACACATTTTATATCGATATCTCCAATAAATATATAAATTTTTATTCAAATGGAACAAGTGTTGTATTTCGAAATACTATTTTTTTTTGCACTCAGTTTTAAGAATTATATTTATCTATTTATTTGTCAATAATTTATGATTCGATTAATGAAGGTGCTTAATTGTACAAAATAAACATATTTATATAGATTTGTATGCAGATAAATTAGACATTAACTATAAAACTATACATATTAATTAAAATTTATAAAGTAGTTTATATGGGTAATAATGAAATTATATATTTTATTAACTGTTTTGAATCAAAAGTATTTTTCTTTTTTCTGTTGTCTAAAGAAAATGTTAAGCAAATGGAAATGACATTATCTATTAATACGTTACCTAATTTTGTATTATTTAGCATAATATTCGTAATTAATGCACGTAACTTTGGAAGTTTCGTTACCATAGCTTTCCTAAAAAGACAAAAAAAAAATTGCTGTTTATGCTTTTATTACTTTAATATAAATCCCAACGCAAAAATAATCACAATAAGACGCCGCCGATGTGGAAGATCTCCACTTAAAAAGATCAAATAGAATAAATTTAGAATGTAATATCTCAAATGTGATGACATGTTCTTTAAGATATAACAGGATTTGTGTAAATATTTATTGTTTACTAAACATCTTTTACGATTTAATGTCCTTGAAGTGTCAACGAAACTTAATCTTTTTTGATAAAATGTTATCAATAAACTTCATCATGAATTTGAATTATAAATGAGTACTATTGTGAAGTTTTTCATAAGCTATCACCGTCAAAGCAACAAAAGTAGTTTTATTATAATTATTTGACTATTATAAAACATGCTATTTGAAAATCACAAAAAAGTGTTTATTCAAATATTAAGTTTACGGCATGCTCATTGAGGAAATTTAAAAGTTTGTACTGTTAGTGTATATTGTCATGTCGTATGTAAAGTGCAAATTTAAGCAAATATTTAGTGTCTGGTTAAGTGTAGTTCCAATCTCTAACAGTACCAAACAGTTGATGTTTGGCTTAAAGTCAAGAATCATTAATTGACGGCATGACATTAACATCAACAGTCAAATGAAATTTTATTTTCATACAACAGTACAATATATTTTGCCTAAGTTATTAAGCTAAATCTCGTATTAAAAAAGCTCAAAATGTTATTCTATTCTGAACACAAAAAAGAAATGCTTCCATCTTATTATCCTGATGACACAAAATAAATACAAATTACACCCTATTATCCAATCATTGAATGACTTTCTGTCGGTTTTTCTAATTCAAATCAGACGAATAAACATTTAATACCTTTAATATTTACATTAATAAATGTAGTTATTTTAATTTTTATTTTGATAATTCTGTAATTAATGAAAGGATAGAATTTCAGTATAGAAGGATAAAAATAAATACGTATTTAAAAATATGTTACTTCAATTAAAATTTTAATATCTAGGTATATAAAATCCAAACAATTTCATAATTTGTGTCTGGTAAATTTAGGATATAACTTTTTTAGAACTCAATATGTTTAAAAATTATAAAAAATGATGACGTGAAATATATATTACTGAAAAAGGTATTCGTCACATAAATTTGAATACATTCTTAGAAGAGTATATCTTTAAATTTTATATTTCACTCTTTATTTTATGTATATATATATATAAGTTTTTATTAGTAAATAAAATGTATCGTATATTATCATGAATAGAAAATTTCAGTGTAATCAGAGACAGATGTTATAAAACATATAAGGCAAACATAAATTACTCGCTATGATTTTTCAAAATATATTACATTTTTATTATTATAATTTCTAAAATTTTTCAATGGTTAGAAATTTTTCAATTAAAATTTAACAACGGTCGCAAAAGCAACAGAACTTTCTCAAAAACTTTAACAAAAGGAAACTAAAATTTCATGAATACGATGCTTAAATTTTTGTGTTATCTTTATGTTATGCTTATGTTTGTTTGTCTATGAGCTTAATGTTCAAAGTACACAAAAGGGTTTAGTTTTGTTAAGTGTTAAATATTATTAGAATATGTATAATAGTTATAAATTCACATAGACTTTAATATATACAATACTTCAGTAGAAACATTTAAATTTGAAAAACTTCTTCACATAATACGCTTTGACATTTAAGATACTTCACAGAAAATATTAATACATGTATTTTAAGAGTTCAGTTAAATGGTAAGTAGAAGAGTCATTTGAATTTTACAATAAAATCCATATGAAATATTATCCATCTATATCTTTAACGTATGTACTTATAATAAGGGTTAAAACTGAAACATACATGAAAGTGGAAATTTTTTCGAAATATTTTAGACACTTAAACGACCATTAAAAATAAATTGTTTTCATGATATAAGAACAAAATCATAGCTTCTATAGCTTTTCTTTACTTAAATAAATAATACATATAAGAATATGATGATATTTTTCCATATCAAATTGTATTCTGATATTGAAGATTAATTGTAATAATAATGATTTCCTATCTCTATAATAATTCTCTTATCAGACAAAAGGATTTATAAATAAAAAATTCATATTTCATTTGGGGAAGATAATCCAATAGTTTTTTTTTTACATTTCTTTTAAATATATGCATTTTATATATACTATATTAAGGCATTAATTAATGTAAAGTGCACAATATAATTTTATTATGAAAAAAAACACCAAAATCAATTAAATAAATGCATTAATACTACAATTTAACAAAGGAAATAATATCTCATAGATAAATAATGCAATATAGGAAAATAAAAATGTACATGAAATTGTTTTACTTTTACTAATAAAACTCATTCTTGTCGTCATTATAAAAGTATATGAGTTTTACTGAAGTAATAATTTATTTTATTATATTGCACCATATTTTTATGATTAATGTACATAAAACAGTTATAAAAGTTTTATACTAGCTAAAAAAATAAACTATTTATTCAAATTACTCTCTTTATAGTGAATATTTTCAAAACATTTAATATTATATTTGATTAAAGAAAACTTCATTGGTTATAACAAGTGAAATTTTCTTTAATTTTAAAAATTTTCCTAAAAAAACATTAATACATTAATTTATGTTTTTAATATTCATATAACTCTAAATTTGGGAAATAACTGGAAAAAAATCTGAGGAAGTATTTGATTACTGTTGGTAATGAGAATACATAAACAAGCAAAGAATTCCTAATAAATAGAGAAAATGTTTGTTTAAGCATATTTATAAATAAAATATTTGAAACATTGACGTATTTTCTACTTTTCCAATTCATATATTTTTAACTTTTATGTTTGTATAATACACGTCAAAGGAAATTAATGATTATGATACCGGTAAGAAATGATTTTAGAAAGAAAAATATCAATCAGTGGAAGTATTAGTAAATTTATATTAATATCAGCAGATAATATTAAAATTATCTGCAAAATTAAATTCCTAACTATTACTGTATAAAAAACTTAGATAAATATTTCTAATTTACATTGTAAGAAAAGATACCAAAAACTGGTTAGCTGTTTTAAAAGTAGTAATGATAAATAGATAAGGAAGTATTCATAACCATTTATCCCACTCAGCATATTTTAAAAAGGTATGAAGCTATTGTAAAGTAAAGTAAACGCCAGCAGAGGTCCCTGTACCTAACCCTGAAAGGGTTTTACCAGATTTGATGGACCCGCTGGAGAGAAAAGAAAACGGAACACAGTACATACAAGACAATACAATTATGCTTGCAATCATATGGAGACACTATAAATTATTACTTTTACACAGTAAGGAGGGTTTGTTAAGTATACTATTCAACACAAATTTGGTTGCAATTGAGAGTTAACACGTGGATACATAAGAAGCATTCAAAATAGGTATCAGACAAAATACATGGCAGGAAATGGTAAGACAGGCATATGAAATACATATCAAATTGCATGCATATAAGAAATAAAGAAAATAAATGGAAAAACAAAAGGAAATTAAAAATGATAAAACAAAATTGAAAACATATACCTGAACTTACTGCAAATTAATGAGGTAATAATGATTAATGAATAATTAATGCATTTAGTATGGATTTGATGGTTGGGTGTATCGGCTCAAAGTAAGTTAGGTCATATAAAATTCTAAGCTATATATACAAAAAGTTTAGATAGGTAGTACATAATGCATTAAAATAGGTCAATATAACATGATGACAATAATTGTGACTGAGTAATTAAGTGAGAGCGCTGGAATGATGGTGAGAAAATAGCAAACAAATAATAATGAACTATATACAAGGAGAAGAAAAACAGGCGAAATGTTACAGGTAGAGAGGGAAATGTCTAAATGCAGAACATGAGAGAGATGGAGTATGCGGCTCATCTATCAGATTATAGCAAGTCCACACCTAGAAAAAAGTTTGAAAATCTCATGTTGAGTTTTTAATTTCTATATGCTCCTGCTTGTTCTGTTAAAGAAAGAAATACATTTGCATTTCAATACCTAAAGAATTTATTTTTATAAATTAAATTTACAAGCACGAAATATATTTTACAAAATTATCATATCAATATAATCTAATGATATTACAAACTTAAGAAACTCATAAAATATTTTTAATTCTTAGCAAATATTTTTAATGCTATGACATGAAATTTGTCAGATATATTAAAATTATATATGACAACACAAACAGTTATATTTATGCAGTTTTGAAAATATTAATTTTTCCACAAAAAATATAATTATAAAATTTTAATTTACCTCATTCTATAAATTTTAATATTATGTATACACATTTTTATGTTTAATTAAATAACCGAAAAATTAATAAATAAATTATTAATTTTATTACATTTAAAATTATTTTCTTTCCTTTCAGCTAAAATAGGAGGAAACTATACTTGAATGACATACAACTGAAGTTAAATTTCATATTCACAATTAAATTTAAAGTGTTTCTACTTTTTTTAAAAAAAACATGCTTTTACAATGTTTGAAAGTATTTAAGTGTGTTTCTAAAGTTAGTACCTTAATCTTGATACTCATTCATTTACTTGTTTTTCAGACAGTCGTAGCTCAAAATCACTTTGTTCTTATTTTATATGAGAAATTTCTTTTTCATTCTCATTCATTATATTCATAATCACTTATACATCTGAGACTTCTAATACATCAATTATATCTGTATCAACTTAAAAAATATCTGACATGGCATAAGGGCATTTGGTTTCAATTTTTGAGAAAGTATTGTTTTTGTTCTGTTCAAAAATAGGTTTTCATCCTTTCAAATATTTCACTATCAAAAATGCATTGAAACACGGATTCTAACTTCAATGGTTAAAACGCAAATACTAAGTAAATAATAAACACTATATTCCTCTCTTTCCATTTGTTTTTAGTTAATCTATGTATGAGATTTTATATTGTGTTACACCATATTGTTTTGAGAAACTATCGATTAGATTACTTTGTAATACGTATACATTTATGCATTAAACTAAAGAACTTCATGTTTTCATGTTTAATTTAAAGCTTCAATCAGAAATGATTTTTTAAATTTTTTTTTTAATTTTTATTGATTTAGTAAATCAAATATAAAAAAATATACAATGTAAATCCAGCTTCTATATTCACTGGATTAGAATTTGTCTTTTCATTAGATAAGTAGATTAAAATTAGATAAATATGTACAATTATTCGTGTTAAAATGTAGATTTCATGTTTGCATGTTTAAATTGAATTTTCAATAAGAAACAATTTTTTAATATTTGAAAGTTTGTGAATTTTGCAACTCCGCTTACAAAAATCTAGCGCATCCGTAATCTAATCAACCAGTGCGCATGTTTTACTTACACTTAATTGCATGAATTTAATGTTTTTCCTATTCATAATTATGCAAGATCTTCGAAATCTATATGCACGTTCCAATGGTCATACTATTCTTGTGGTTACTAATCTGATCTTTAGAGTCTTTAAATATAGTTAATTATTTAATTATTGTAATATATAAACTAATGAATTAATTCAATGTTATATCACTGTATAATTTAGGTATTCATTACATGAAATGTAAGATTCCAGTATTTTAAATGCACTTTTTTCGCAACATATAAATTAATTTGTATAAGCTTTTTTTGTCACCTTCAACTGTAGTAGATACGATAAGAATATTAATGAATTTTCAACAAATTTACATAATTTTCCTAGTTTGTTTAATAAAATACACATAAGCACAATCAAAAAAATTCCTTCATAGGAAATAAATTATTACAGTTTTCTTTTATTATTTTCATTGCAAGTTTTAAAACAACTCGTTTGAATACAAAATAAACAAGCAATGAATAAGTCACATTATTTATAATGGTATGAATATCATATGCTTGAAAGTTTAAATTCCAAAATTCGTTATAAATAAATAAAACTAAAATACATATGAACCATAAATTTGATTCAACTGGAGACAATTCTTTTGAATTTCATACAGAAATCCACATTTCCTAAATCTATTCTTAAATCAAAGTAAAACAGGTTACATAGTGTTTAATGTTAACGTAAAGATTGTTATCTACTTGTATTCTAATTATTAACTATTTAAGTTACTGTATTTAGTAGACTCACTCACAACATTATGTCATAAATACAACTTAGATTATGATAATTGATTGGTAAATAGTATAAATTTATCGTATTAACAAATGTTAAAATATTAGTTTAAATAATGAACAAATTTCAATAAAAAAGCCATTATCAACCTACGTAGAATAAGTCACAATAAGAATGTTTTTACACACATATACATATATAAGTACAAATGGGAAATACAGTAATTTACTTGCATACCACACACATACACATGAAGAGTTTAAAATTTTCTAACCTACTTCTTATGCTCTTTCTTATTGTTAACTAAAAAAGAAAAAACATCAGAGTTTCATGCATCTCCAAGTACTAAAGTTGGCTAGTTCAAAAGAGAGCAAAAGTAACGAAACACTTTCTGACCTTTTCCGTTGCAAAAACTAATCTTGAATTCCCAAAAGATGAAGTAGAAAAAAATAATCAAGAGAACTTCGTTTGAAAAGAAATATGAACTAAATTCTTCAATAGAAGAAGGGAAGCATAAGGTCTATCTTTAATTTTATCAAGAAATGAACTTAGTTTAAGAATTTCATTAATTATTCTTTTCTTATTAAGTTTACTAACTCCTATAAATTTAATGTTTATTCTATTTGTTATTTTTTTAACTAATTTTTATTTAACTTTATTTTTATATAAATAAAAAGTAGAAGTTTGCATGATATTTATGAGTTTCAACATGTTGATGAACTTTTATAATTACAGATAATATATAGATCATTTTATTTTATTAATAAAACCTCTCATTATGGTAATAAATACATTCTTTAACAACTTTTCATCGATGATTTTTGTTTCTTAAGTAAATTACTATTAAAAAATAATATACTTCAAATTACATTCCGTCAATATTGAAAACAGTTTACGAGAATATTGTCAGGAAGTACTGGAGACCCCGTGAACTAATGGCTTAAGAGCTAATGTTTGGCACTCGTAAAAAAAATATTGAAAAAAATAATTTTATTGTAAGATCAACTTACAAAATCTTATTTCAACAATCATGAAACCAAATAATATTTTTTTTATAAAATGAAAAAATATTTCTCACTACACAGAAAGACATTGTTTTGCTCATTTAATAGTTTTGTTCTACGTGCAAGTATATTTATTGGTCGCTGAGAAAATGATCAGTCAGCAATTGTTTGCATGAGACATTTATAAGTTTCCCTAATTCAACAATATTAATTTATGAAGTGACCTCCAAATATTTTTAAAACATTCTCACGTATTGTTATGTCATACTTTTTCTATTGAGATTTTTAAGAAAGAAATGAAAACATTTATGCCAAAAAGGCGAAAAACAGATTTTTGCCTTAATAATAGTTTCTTTTTATATTACATTAAATGGCTTATACATTTTTTATGCTAAACAATTTTAAACTAAAAATAGTTTTAGATTTTTTTTTTGAAGTTTAAGCATTTTATACACTTTTATATGAAATTTATCAAAGAATATTACACATCCCAAAATTTTCATTAAGAAGCGAATTGAAAATTTCAGAAATATTATTAAATATTCAAATTTACATGCTTATAATAAATCTTATCCATTATATGAAATTTAAAGTTTTTTTACCCTTAAAAATATATAATTATAGGTAAAATTGTTAATAACACATTTTTCAAATATTCATTCAATTTAGCGGCATTTTTTAACTTACACATTATTAAAAGTGATTCATTCAATTTAATAGCATTTTCAAAATTACTGTTCCTAAATTCACATTTAGATAAAATCAAAATAATATAAATTAACTTTATACTGCATTTGAGAAAATATTTGGTGTCATTTGGCGGAATTTATTTCTTGAAAAAATTGGTTCAATATCCGTTCCGTAATCATCCGTAATTTGTGAATTTTAGGAAACCACAACTTCTCTAAAGGAATTAGATAAAGATTTCATAATGTCAGAGGTAACCTAAATGTACCTATGAATATATATTCAATAATACATAATGCAGGTATATTCAGAAACTAAATCTGATTATGAACTTACCTATGAGAGCTAACTACTCACTTATATTGACAATTTAATCGCGTTTGAAAGGACAGAGAAAATCATCTCTTGTGCGGTAAGATTAATACACCCCCTCTTTATGCAGAATTCATTTGTTATTCAAAATACTCTGTCGAGAATATTAAGTAATGCACCCAAATGATTAATATCTCTAATGATTAATTACTCATTAATATCTCTTTTCATAAATAAAAGAATAATTCATATATAGAAATTAATTAAATGTTATTTTTATTAGAAATCGAGTAAAGTATAATTTGTTTTAATTATAAATTGATATAAAATGATAATATATTTCCGTTTTATAAATAATATATTAAAATATAGTCGCAGTTGATTTTTTTAAAATTTAATATTGCGAAATATATATCAATATTTTTAGTTTTTCCCTTATGAACAAGTATATTATTCTTCAAGCTTAATAAATGTATAATACAGCTACTTGATTTCCCGAGCCAATTTTCGAAATTTGAAATTTTTCTAGAGCCGCAATTAAATACGTATTCAAATGGTATGCAAAAAAGTATTAAAATTTTTTACAGAAGTTGTATTTATTGAAATCATTAATTAAAGTATAAAATATGTGTATTGAATTTAAAAATTAAAACCTCTAACACATTTACTTTACTTCTCTTGATAATTCTTTAAAATTTGGTGACTAATTGCTGACAGTACTTCGTAATAATTCTTTTAGATGTTGGTTAGTTACTATTGATTGCTGTTTGGATTTCATGAATTTTAAAGAGGAATAAAATGATTCTCATAAGTACGTTATTTCGAATATTATAATATTTCAAAAAGCAGCCATTTTTTATTCAGGATACTTAGATTCTGGTACAAATTTCCAAAATTCAGTAATCAGTGTCGACTTATATTTTAATTGTAGAGATTGATCTTCTCTCGAGTACATTTATCGAGAGCCACAAATAATCCTTCGAAGAGCCGCATGTGGATCGCGAACAGCAGGTTGGTCACCCCTGGTATAATATGTAATAATCATGTATGCCAAAAATATCAATGATTTTTATATATTTCCCTCATTAATATCTCTTTTTCTTAAATAAAAGAATCATTCATAGCAAACATAAAAAAATTTTAATTTAAAAGAGTCATTAATATTTTTGGTATTGAACAAATTTGGGAATGTTTGTTATTCAAGTCAGTGATTCACTTGCGGGATTTTTCCATTCATTTTGTACTCGATTTTATCTTATTATTGCAGAAGATTTTCCAATAGAATGTTGTCTACTAATAATTTTGTGTATGTTAAATTAAAAATCAAAGAGATTTTCTTAGGGTCAAGTAAATTATTTAAAGACAACGTCATATATTGTCTTTTGATAAGATATTGCATTTAATTAAAATGTATTTAAGTACAGTAAAAGAGGAGACAAGAAAACTATGTCTATAAGGGACGAATCTATCTACAAGACTGGAAACAGTTAATAGAATACAAAAACTAATCCTCTCCCGTTGCTCATCAAATTCTGAAATCAAAATAAGAACTAGGACATTTTTACTAATTAGTTACGATCAAGTTTTATTATATTTATTTAAATAATAACTTTTCTTGTATATATTTATTATTTAATTTTATATTTCTCTGTGTAAATATTCTCAGATTAAATTACTTATGTATAAGTATTCAAAATTACAAAATAAGAAAAACAGAACAAAATTTCTCAACAAGAAATACAGAATGTATTTATAACTAAAACTAAATTCATTCTTTAAAACAATTTTTAAATTTTATTTTTTAGAAGCGTGTATATGTATAACATATTTTAAATGTGTTATAATAAATGATATTAGTGTATTATATTCTGATCAGAAATTTTGATCTTGTTTAATATGATAATCTATGTTAAAGAAAGATTTATTTTCAACCATAAATATAGTATTTGCTATGAAGAAGATAATACTGAACACTTCCACTATGCAGCTATCTAATATACTCTTTCGATAAATATACTTTTTATTTCATCATACATATCATGTTCCATATAGCATGTTTTATAGTTTCCACAATGCTTAGAAATTGACACTAATTTTGATCAAATTGAAATCACAAATCCAATCTTAACATTGGCTTTGATCTATAAGACTATCATGTTCATATTAACTGTTAAGCGTTGAGTGCGTTAATTTTTACTTTGCTAAAAATTTAATATTAAAAATTTCAAAGATTACTTTTAAAAAATAACAATGACATCAGATGTTAAGATATATAATCTCACATCATTAAATGAATGTTAAACAAGTACATTTATAAATTTTTTATAATTAATTTCCATTTAATATTTCAAGTTTCAAATTTAAAATATCAAAAGTAAATACATTAAAAAAGCAAATTAAACTTTTCTTAATATTAAAAATGAAATAGCATTTAACTTTTGTACGTTCTCATATAAATAAAGAGTTCAGTTATAAAATTTTTAACACTAATTTTTAAAATAAAATACATATTAACATATATAAAATGTTAAACAAATAAAACAGTTACATGAATAATTATTATAGTTAAAATCATTTGCTCAAAACAAATAGCTATAATTATTAAAATCTATTACTATATGAAAAATTTTCTATAAGAAAACCTCCTTTTATCAAGCGAACAGTCTTGCTTTCTTATTTCTTTATTCTATTAAACAAGTCATCCAATTTATCACATGACATATGTACCTATCATTTCACAATTACCGGTCTAGACAGTTTCCAATTAGCACGAATATGAAACTTCATTGTTATTGCACGAAAGTGAAACACAGTTTTATGGAGCCGTCACATTGTTGATCAGAAAATATAAACACAATATGTTTTGTGACTGCCAAATTGTCTTTTCTCTTAGAAGTCTCCTTTAGATTTCAACGATTCTTGAATTGATATATAAGCAAGACTTGTATTTATGCATTTTTAGAGTTTCCATTGGTTTTCATGTTTTTTATGACAAATTTCCATAATTAAAAATAAATTTTATAATTAAATTGAATACAAATTTTTTGTCATTAAAATGTTCAGATTTGTGTTATTTAATCTGTATATCATAATTTATCTGTGTAAACTAAAACTTAACGATTCATTCATATTTTATATTACCACATAGGTATAGAAAACTGGTTTTCAATTAAAAAAAATTGTTTCGGTCGAAGGGCATAATTAGTTTGTATTCATTGATTTAATATAGAAGTTTGAGGATATAATTAAAATAGTAACAATAGTTCGATATTTAAGAATAATTATGATATATCATCGTGCACGTGAGATTTTTTGGAGATAAGAGTATTTTGAAAAAACATTATGAAAGACTCTCAAAAGTGGAAAGCATACTATTTTCTAAAACATCCAAAAGAGGATTTCATTTAAAGCAACTCAGCATTTTTTATATGAATTTTCTACTTATTCTGCCAGTTTAATAATTTGTTTTTCAAGTATGGATATTTATTTGACAATATTATTCATCAAATATAAAAACTATATCAATAATCTCATTCCATGCTTGCAAAGAACTTATTCATATATATACACCACACACACACACATACATACATATATATATATATATATATATATATATATATATATATATATATATATATATATATATATATATATATATATATATATATATATATATATATATATATATATATATATATATATATATATATATATATATATATATATATATATATATATATACATTTATACATATATACAATTATGCAAACATACATTTATATTTCCTTTTCAACTTTTGTTTTCCACTTACCTTGGAAACTTCGAAAATTTGTAGGTATACAAAATATCTTTTGACATTTTTTTGACAGTGAAATTACTTACTTGTCCCTAAAAACTGTTATGCAAGGATAATTTCTTCTATTTTTCTTTGTCTTTGCATGACATATTCTAACATGAATTTTCGAAGAATTAAAGCCAGAAATTATTTAATTACTGTAAAATAATACATTCATATTTTCTATTGAAAGGTTTGGGCATTCTTATTTTTAAGGAGAAAATTTAAATTGTAACTACATTAAAGTAATTTTTATAAGAATTCATTCAAAATTCACTGATGTTAACCAAATTTAACTATATGCCATAGATTACATGAAAGTAAAACTTTTCAAAGCTGTCAACTTTTATCTTTTAGTGATAAACATTATAACCAACAGATTAAAAAAATTTTAAGGAATAATTGTCACTTATCATTGATACTTAGAAATGCGACCATATAAATAACATAAAAAAAGACTATATAAATAACATAAAATTGTATAATGATTCAGGCTTTTTAGTGCTAAATTTAAATGAAGAATATTACTAATTTTAAAATACTTTTATCCAAAAATTCAAAAGTAATTTAGTAAATAAATGAATAAATGCTTGCAGATACATAGAAACCACCAGATGGCGCCGATAGTACGTCACAATGACAAGAGTGTAAGTGAAGGGTATATAAGGAATGGTTGCAAAGAAGTAAAATTATTCACAAGCGCTTTAAAAGACTTTCAGTGCAGTTAATCACATAGTTATGGCACAAAGGAAGCATTTGGATGATTTATTACGTGGTAGAATTATCGGCCGCCTGGAATGTGGAAGTATCCGAGGAACTTGGAATCACCCAGAGTGTCATCTCCAGGCCTTGGCAAAGGTTCCAAGATGATGGTAACGTAAGTATACTTTACAGCACAGGTCGCCCCCGAGTTACAGCACCGAATGAGGATCAGTATTTGGCAGTTACTGCCAAAAGAAAGAAACGGAGCATCAGGCCTGTCTCGTCAGCTCTCTGCAGCTACCAGTTTGACAGTTTCAAGGCAGACCGTGTAAAGACGCTTAGGGCACATTTGTCTATATGCTCGTAGGCCTGCCTGTCAGATGTGATTCACTTAGCGCAACTGACAATCGCCTGCGGTTAGCCTGGAGTATCTCTGTATAACACTGGTCTTGTGTGATGTTTTCCGACGAGTCCAAGTTTCGCTTTCAGTCTGATTCTCGCCGGGCTTTCATATGGAGAAGGCCAGGTACCCGTTACCACCAGGAGAACACCACTGAACGACACCGTTACGGTGGTGCAGGATCGATCGTTTGGGGAGGAATTATTCTGGGTTCCAGAATTAACCTGCATGTTCAGAATGTAACCATGACAGGCCACATCTTTCGGGATGTCATTCTGGAACAACATGTACGTTTGTTTCGGGGCACCATGGGTGCAGAATTTCTGTTTATGAATGACAACGTCCGTCCTTACCGTGTAAACTTTGTAGACGAATGCCTTCATTCGAAGGATATCACCCGTATGGACTGGCCACCATACTCACCTGACTTGAATCTAATAGAGCATGTGTGGAACATGCTTGGCCGACAAATTGCAGCCCGTCAATTCTCTCCCACATGTCTATCGGAACATTGGAGAGCATTGTTTGATGAGTGGTGTAATATTTCTCAAGATCAGAACGATAATTTGATACTCAGCATGCCTAGACGTTGTACAGATTGTATTGCATCGTGTGAGGGGGTGGCTTACTGTGTATTAACCATCATACCAACCATGTTGTATTGGTTTTTGTAAATAGGTTCTTTTTTGAAATTTGCTCCAGGGTGTAAAAATCGCAATTTTTATTAATGATGTCAAACATATAGCACTTTTTTTCACTTTACTTTTTGTTTAATAAATAGACTTTACAAAATAAATCACATTTGTTTTTCTTCTGTCTCTTTCTTTGCCTGAACTTCCATTATCATTAATTAATGGATACGAGTGTATATTAGGTATTTATATAAATTAATATGGTATAATAAAAGTTCAATATTAAAATAAATTTCAAAAAAATTAATGTTATGTGAGTTAATTATACAGTGTTTCTTAAATTATACCACTTTTATTATAATAACATTTCTCTAATAAATGTTTAAGTGTCAATTTATACTAGGTATTTCAAGTTATTTAAATTTTAGGCACTAAATTAATTATTATTCACATCGATATTTTAATTTCAATCATAATCAGATTACGTATTTAATCAAAATTTCTTAATTACTATCATTGCTATTTATTACAATATTAAACAATTAATCCTGTATATATCAACTATCATTATTAGCTACATTATTGAAAATAAGATTATATTGTATTATCACTTACCACAATTTGGAAAAATGAATATTAAAATTTTAATATGTTCTATTTGATTTTATCAACATTTGGGTAACTGAAAATTTGGCGAACTATTGTGATCAAAAATTTCCAATATTTGCTTAAAAACATTACATCAAATGATCAGTGAATAAAATTTGGTTCTCGAAAACATGGGAGGATAATTTTTCTCATATAGAAAGAAAAGATAACTAGTTTAATTTGAATTTGATAAAATTGTTCTTATTTTTAAATTTTACCTCACAATTTAAGCAAATAAAACTGGAAAATAAAATACACACAAAATATTAATAATATTTATATTCTACAATTTATTTTGCTTGCAAAATTTCAGTAATTATTAATGTAATAGTTGGTTTCATTTTATAAATGCATCATATGCTGCTATCAGTTCCTTAAATAGTTTGAACACTAATATCTTTAGTATTTTCTTCTCAATTTTTTTAAGTAAATGTCTGACAATAATTTTAAATACAATATTGATATTACTAGTGACCTTTTTGCGTAGGAATATTCGGAATTTTGTAAATATGTTTCATTCAAAAGGGAAATATTGTTGTTTTCTACATTAGATTCTAATAATCATGTATTATATGATAACTATTATAAATGGTTACCTACCCTATAAACGGGTACCTATGGCATGTGTGTAGAGCAAAGTCGTACTTTCACCTTCATGGTGCTCTGATTAAAAAACGTAAGACGCTCTCAATCGACTTAATTCGCATAGCATAGCGAGCTTGGCTTGTCCAAGTGTCATTAGTAAACGACACCAACAACAATAACTTTTAAAGAATCTAATATATATTATTATGAAATTAATAAAATTTACAACAATTCTTCATTTAGGAGAATTGTTAAAATTTTCCGAACACACACAATCAATCGTGACATAGATTATAATATAGTTGATGTTTTTGTTATTCATTGCACATTTTTAAAAAATAAAAATAACGATGCCTTAAAATTTAATCATTTATTCCCTTGGTTTATATAATGCTAATTGCTTAAATTTGGTAACATTTGCGAACAATTTATCTATCACTATTTTCAGTTTCTTAGATAAATATTAAACAATGACATCAAAATATTTTCAATATTATTATAGCTTATATAATAATTTCTAATATAGCCAAATGTTAAGTATTTGTAAAGATGGGAATATACCAAATGATAAAACGACAAAATGAACTATAGGTTTATTGCTACGCATATATATGGCTCCTATTGTGTGTTAAAAGTAGCATTTCAATGAAATAATGATTCTGAGTCGACTAATGTGGTTAAATAGTAAGAAGAACAAATGATTACACATGAGAAATCAATAACATACATTAGTTGTGAATGTTTACAGAAAAAAACTTAAAACAGCTTCCAGAATTTAGGGTACTCATAATGCAGAGTCAATCATGTTCATTTAATAAGTGAGTTGCAACCATTTCACTGCTAAATGAAATACTAAAATGTCCCTTGCAAATATATTATCAAAAGAAGTTACTTTCTACCAGCTTATGTTTCTTGACTAAGACTATGTCTGTGTTTTCAAAATTAAATCGCTTTCCATTAACTTAACAATACAGCTGTTTGGTGTTTATGTTGAATTATTCCATAGATTTTAATTTTGGTTGCCAGCAGATTTTATTCCTTGATATTCAAAAATAAGTCTTGTTCCGATTTTTAAACAGATATGTGTCAAATCCTTTTTTTTTAATCAGTTAGAATTTGAAGTTTCTATTAGTTGCATTTTTCACCGAAGAATGTTACTTGACATTTTAAAACACAAATACCAACATAATTATTATGACATAAGAGAACCACTTTTGAATAAGAAAAAATATTTATTCACAAGAAAATCTTAAATTTGTGTCATCTTTAATGTTGGGATATGTTCAATTACCAATTTAAACATTCAATTGTATTTATTAAATATCAGTATATATTTGTTAAGAGTTCAATTTTTAAATTTCTTAAAACACTATACATCCCTGGCAGTTTTTTTTTCAAATATAATAATTTTAATCTGAATTATCTGGGAGCATCATCTATTATATTTGAATCCTCGAATTCTGAACATTAATATATAACTATTGCTCAAATATATAAATGATACTTCTAAATTTTCCTTAAATTGCGTTCAAAATATTAAAGTTGATAAAATTCTGAATATTTTAGAAACTTCTTTTGCATTCTTTTCCTTATTTAAACCAAAATGTGATATTATTTGCAAATAATACTCTAAAAATATTTTATGGAAAATGTAAAGACAAACCACACTTGCATTTTTGTTAGAAAATTAAATTTATATTTCATTTCAAGTGAGAGCAAGTTATTCCTATGGAAACAATTTAATTATAGTTTGGAAAAACATTTATATCCCAAAAGATAAGATATAGCTTTAGAATGAAAATGTAAGATAAATGTGCTTAAAATGTGTATTTTATGGTTTTCTGCTTATAATTAATTCAATTTTCCATTCAGACATCCTAACCTTACAGTTCCTCCATAAATATTTTAAATGTAACCCAATGCTAACGATGAAAGTCCATTTCCCACAGAAGATTTGATGTAATTCAGCGTAAGATATATATATACACAAGAGCTCAAAAATGATATACTTTTAAGTTAGAATTAGAAATCAGCTTAAATGTAAGTACCAGTTTTAAACCTAAAAGCATTCCGATTGATAAACACAAATGTAAGGATTTATTTTCCCTGCGTATCTGAAAAATAAACTTGTTCACGTCATTTTTATAGATTATTCATAAAGGGAAACCAAATAATAATATACTATGTAAGCTACTTTTTTTAATATTTAATGCTATATGATCATTTTTCAAACTAAAAGTAATTAATTATTCATCATCTTTATATTTAGAATAAATATAGTGAAGAAACATAGCTATAAATATTTATAGATATATTTAAATGTCTGTGCGTAACAATTTATTCAACTGGGTATTCATTTTATAAGTATTTTGGTAAAAAAGTATATTTGCTTAACATCAGTTATAAAGCAAGAAATTATCTATTTTTTTACAAGTAAATATGCATTTCAAAAGCGTTTTAAGTTCTTGGGAAAAATTAAAGTGTTTTCCTAGTAAAAAGAATAAAACATAAAATAGATTAAATTTGAATAATTTATCAAATATTTATGCTGCTTAAATACACACATTTAAAAAATATTTATAAAACTCAGTATACTTATAAAGATAGGTATTTTTTTATTAAAATACATTTTAAACACAATAAATGGGAAAAAAATTACAAATGAAGTTCTAATTGAAAATTATATGAACCACCTGAATTGATTAATTTGAATATTTAATCATTAATTTAACCAAACAACTCCAATTAATTAACTAATAATATATTTATATTCCTTTTAAGTAAGCGAATTTACTTGGATCACTTCACATGTAAAAGGAAAATGAAATAAAAAGCTGTATGAAGATCGTAGAGTCACCAGTGTTGTTGAAAAGCTAGGAATCAACAAAAGGGCCGCTTCGTGAGTTTAGGAAACCCTTCAAAACATAAGTTCAACAAAGAAAGATAAAAAGATTTATAGTGACCAGCCAAGCAGTTGCAGTTGGCGTTCGATATATCATCCTGCATGTAAAAAAAGTCCGAAACCTCTCATTAAGCACCATCTGCGTACATCGACGGAGCTATAAGTGCTATGGATGTCTGTTTCCAGACGACTTCACAAAAGTGATCTTGTTACATACGTCCTGAACTACTGAACATTGCTCCCATTATCCTATCAGTTCCACCGTTTAGAATCTTACACACAAAGATCACAAAAACTGGACATCTTATCAATGGATACGAATGACAACCATTTCAGTGGCAACAAATAATTCTCAATTACAGTTGATTTTCAGAGAGGTCGTAACACGGTTTCATCCCTCTAACATAAGTGAAAAAGACCGTTAAGGTGGTACTGGAGTCTTAGTGAAGTATTATGCTGAACGCATGGATTAGAGAGAGTCTCCTCACTTTTAACGGAGATCCAGTAATCTGAGATTGCTATAATCAGGAAGTGATCCTTCCCAGTGGCCGTCTCTAGCAAAATACAACTGGAGCAAATATCCTTAATATCTATGACAATGCAAGGTCTCATTGACTCCTTTTTTCAGAAACTTATAGAAAAAGAAGATATCACTCAAATGGTTAGGTCAGCTTACTCCCTAAATTTAAATTTTATAGAGCAAACATATGGGGGATCCTTCCAAGAGAAGCCTTTTATTTTGATTACATGCTTTGTAGAACACCTAACAATTGAAACAGATGCTCATTGAGGAATGAGCACTTTTACTTCAAGAACTTTTAGACAGTCTGTTGTTGAATATGGGAAACGGATCGAAGTAACAATTCAAGTAACAAAGAAGTATAATTAACTCATATAAATGGGCTAATTTGAAAGAATCACATAATATTAATATAATTATTTCGAATTGCGTTTTTAAATAAAAATTTAACATTTTGTTTACTAATGACATAAATTAGGAACTTTTATTAAATACTTTTAAATAAAGTTAATCTAAATGATTTAAAGCAAAAGCATTTTAAACAAGAATGATCTTGAATATGACGTTAAGCATTTCTTTGAAAACAGTAGTGAATGCGAATAAAAGTTCAAATTTTCTGCAAGCAATAAATTTTGAAGCATTTAATTCATCTCAACTCTAAGTGTTTAAATAGCAACTAAAATCAAAATTAGTATGAATACAAAATTCTATCTGCACTTTGTAAAATTATTAAATTTAGAACTTGTAACTACAATTTGTAAATGAGTATTTTTTGGCTTATTATTTAATTGCTTAATGATGATGATATTAAATATATATACCAACAGAAAAAAGATTCTATACCAATTTATGACGATATTAATAAATTAAGACAAATAATTAAGTTTTTCAGTTGTAATCAGGGCATTAGATATCTAGTTTAAATACAAGTTAATAAACTTTAAACTTAATAAATCACCTTGTGCAAATATTCAATCCAAATATATAGATTTTGCATACACAAATTCATAAAAGAGACATTACTCGAACCTAAAAATACACATTTGCCACTGATTTGGTATTTGGGCAGTGTTTATTTTAATTATAATACATTTTACTGTGCATTTGTCCATTATAATAATGAAATATGTATACAATTTAACAAATTTATATCCTAAGCAAATTTAATTAGTCAGAAAAAATGGGACTTTTTAATAATGTTTTAATGCTCTTCTTAAAATAATAACCAACAATTATTGCCGGCATTGAGCATTCTAGTTTAAATTACTGTTGTTTCAGGGAAGGTTACCAACTAAGCAAATTATACAAAACCTTATACATAATATATAGTGGTATGTTTAATATTGGAATGATAAAATTGTTTCCTCAAACATTCTCCTCTTTTAAGCAGATTTTAAGTTCAATTTACAGAGTAATGCTAGAAAAAAGATACAATTTCTACAACAAAAATTACTTATTTGTTTACTTTTACCGTCTGTCACTTAGAATCTCAAAATGCCACTGTGCATCTCTGGAAAATGTTATGGAAACAGATGACAAAAATAGAAGGATTTTGCTGACACTTGGAAAAGAGATAAATGCAATGGTTTCAAGATATTATTAGATGTCTTTCCCACATTATTTAGCATATTGTTTCTTTTATACTACCTAATACGCATCATTTATTTTGCTTTTGACAAATAAGTTAAATATTTTTTCCTTCAATATATTTTGATATAGATTTATTTACATAAACCACATAGATTATGTGACGTCAGTTACATATAAATCATTATTTACTAGTTATATATGGAATTCACTATATACATTTCAAATATGGAATATTTGTGTTTAAATGTTTGTTTCATAATAAAAGTAGAGTAAAAATTCCCTTTTTAAAAATTACTTTTGCATTTATGAAATATTCTTGCATTTTTAATTTCGATGATAGTTAAATGAAGAATGTTTTATACTGATATTTTTAATAGATCTTACTTTTATATTTAGATGAGAGAAATTTTAAATGCGTCATTCTAACCCGCAAACAGGTCGTGTGAGGTTATCTTATTGGACTGGTCATTCTTAAAACACAGTATCGAGACATTTCCTTTTAAGATGACATTCCATATCTTCAGTATCTGTATTCATGGTCAACTACATTATAATTAATAATTCCTGTATTTACATTTAATCAATATTTTTTGTTACAGACACCAAGATTTGTCACGCATGTATTAAAATTTTAGTTAACATTTTTTAAGTTTTATAATGGAATGAAATGAAAAAAATATAATATATAATGTAATATGATATAATAATCTTGTTAGAATTACATAACAAGAATTGGAAACCAGGCTCAGTACGCGTTGTTACTCATGCAAGTTAAGTGTGCCTCTCCTCAGATTAATTAATTATTTCAATTAAAATGATGCATTCAAACGCACAATTTTGAAAAATGTTTATACATTAATATGAAAAACTTTCATATTAATGTACAAACATTTTTCAAAGTTTATTTTTTAAGTTTAAAATTACAATTAAGTTTTTCCTCAATAATTCCTTAATTTTAAATTTACGACATTATTATTTCAAGGATGAATAATAATGTTAATAACTTAAAGTTTCATATAGCTAAGACATAATATTTTAATTTTCAATGATATATTAAAAATTATCCTCAAAATTTACATTTGTTTTTCTTGCTTCTCGATGACAAATACACTTTATATTTCTTATCAGCATTGTTTAAACTGAAAATAAAACAAACCATTTTTCACAGATTCATAATTAAAAACTTAATTACAATAAAATTTCTTTAATAACAATTTTCCAGTCTAACTAAAATAATAGAATATTTATGTCAATTTCTTTTATGGACAATAGTAATATGTATTGAAATGCAGATGTTTTGCCATAAGAGACTGCAATGTCTCTCAACACTTCATTTATCTTAATTTGAAGAGAATTTTATGTCCAAAGTAAATCTTTATCGTGATATTTAGATGGAGATTTTTACTACTAAGATGCATTTAACACAATAAAGTTTATAAATCTTTGTATTTAATATATAGTAGTGTATTTATAGAAATATTTAGGTAAAAATATTTTCTGAAATACTTTCCTTTTTAAAAAATGTTTCAGTTTCTCTTTTCGATTGACAGAACGATGCTGAAAAAAATAACAACTTCTACAACGAAAACCACTTTTCTTTAGTTTTACCGACCGTCACTTAGAATTTTAAAGTGCCACGTTTTATCCCTGAAAGATATTATAGTAATAGATGACAAAAATAGAATATTTTGACTGACACTTTCAAAAAAATAAATGTAGTGGTTAAAATAATATAAGAATTCCTTCTGAAATTCCATATGTACCAATCTTCCCATCACCTGGGATATGTTTCCTCTCTTTTCTATTACCTAAATCTATCATTTGTTTTGCTTTTTGACAAGCTAGGCATGTGTTTGTTTTCTTTAAAATATTTTAACGTAAATCAGTTTACACATAACGGATGTAGTGTAGTGATGTCATCCAGATATCAGATTCATTATGAATGGAGTTTTATATTTCTAACATGAAAAGAATAATATTTCTTCAAATAAAAACCGAAAGGAATGAATAAAGCTGGAAGTAAGACTTTTAAGCGATTATTTTCTTATAGAAAGGATACAGAATTTAAGTTTGTGAATTACATTTAAATACAATTTTTAAATTATCAATATATTAATAAAACAGATAAAAAATATAATGTGATTATAATAAGGGATGTTTTATATTGAATATTAATATTTTCAATAGAGCTTAATATTTCAGAGTTAAATTAGTGCAATTCATCATGGCAATTCAAAAGAAGACTGATATTGAGACTCAGATTGAGACTGATAAGTTTACTTTTTTCTTGTGAGTCTTTTAGGAAGTTCAGGAAATTATTTTTTTGGTTTAAGATTTATTAATTTTAAATTTATAACACTCTTGCTAAAAAATTCAATATCATTAAGTGAATTACTATATAATTAAGTAATACAAATAATATTTTTCATAATAAATTCTTCCTCCTCCCATTTATTATCGAAAGCATTTCCACACAGTCAACTACTTTGTTTTATATATTTATAACTATCTCTTTTTATTCATTTTATTTTAAAATTAATAGTAAAGAAAGGAGTTCAAAGTATTATCTGAAACAGAAAATACAATGCCTGTCATTTTCACTGGGCAATTGTATGTTGTTTACAAAACTTTTTATCACAGATAATGTAATTTTTTGTTCCAAGAATTAAAACTGGCTTTTTAAGAACTACAAAACTTGTCAAATATTCTTTATCATTTAACAATATCAAAAGAAAAAATACTAACTAACAATATTCTTTCTTAACTAAAGATTTTTATGAATGCATAAGGTCATTTTAGTTTCTCCTTAGTACGTTGTTATCTAGTAATGTATCAATACAAATTGTATATTAGAATATTTTGTACTTTTGAAAGGTTACGTTGAAAATGCTTCACAATTTATAAATAAATGGCTCACAATATTTTTGAGTAAAAACTGTTACTTTTGATATATTTCCCGATAAAAAGGATTTTCAAATTATTTCATTTAAAACAAGTAATTAAATTTTAAGGTCATTATAAAGTTTTTTAATCATATTTATATAAATTAAGAGTTTTGCTAGTTGATTCATATAAATAACAATCTTATGAAGTGGATCTAGAAAAAATTTAAAGTCCTCTAAAATTATTATTTAGAGGATTTTAGGTAAGTCTCTAAATAATAATTTTAGGTCCAAAATTATTATTTAGAGGCTTAGGTTATTTTTTACATGCCATTATAAGTGAAATTAGATTAAATCTTGTTTAAAATACGTGGTGCAAATTAAATACTGTTGATATGCATTTACGAAAACTATCATTATGCTTTCTCTTCACTAAATTAACCTGGTATTTAAGAAACCAGAAAATACATCAAACTATAGTTTTAAGTAAACGAAATATATTAAGTGTTTTTTTTTAAATTATTAAGAGTAGCAAAAACTTTTTTCTTCCCTGAAAATTCAAAGAAATTATTGAAAGAATGTATTTGCTTAAAATTTATTGATTCGGTAATCAGATCAGATTTGGAATTACTGGCTAATCAGTTCAATTTAATTTGCGATAGATTATTGTTATGGTTCTATAAAGAAAAACTAAACGCAAATACTATAAGACATAAATATTTATTTAATTTTTCATTCAACAAGTTCTTTATTGAATAGAAATTATTATCATCTCGTTGGTAAAATCATCTTTATTGTAAGTGAAAAACACCAATTCTATCCAAATACAGACAAGACAACCGTTACTAAAAGGTCACTAACTTTACGCTGATAATATTTATTAACATTAAATGAATGAAACTAAGTGCTTCTCTTCTGGTATTGTGTACAAATGTAAAAGCATGAGTTGCTCGAAGAGTCAAAAATTTCATTGTTATTCGAAAGTATAAAACTATTACATTTGTTTTCAAATGTTATTTTGAATTTGAATTTATCCTAAGCTTATAAATATTATATGATGAGCTTATAAATATTTACGTATAAGTGGCCGACAGAACAACGTATGTATCATTTTCATTCTCATTATATGTTACTTTTAATGAAGAGCATTTAATCACGCAAGAAAGTTTATGCACATTTGTATTATTTTCATTGTAATTGTCAGAATATTTAGGAACATTAATATTATCTATTTTATTGATTTGTAAAAATGTTTAATATTTGTAAGGAAAGAAAACATAAAAGAAATTGCTTGCAGTTTTTCATAATTTATCATTTCCATCCTTACTCTAAACCTTTTTTTTTACTTACAATTTAATTAAACAAAAGAGATCTTGCTTGATTGATAAGAGAGAGGTGATTAAATTTCTTTCTTTTAGGAAGAAAATTAATCACCTCTCTCTTATTTCAATTATATAATACTTCACCTACCATAATGACGGTTTTTAAGGTAATAGCGTTACATATGCCGTTATTATCATTATTATTATTGTATTTATATAATAATATAGTACCACTCAATAATTATATATTTTGATGATTATCTGCAGAAAGTATTAATTATTCACGTATATGATTCATAGACACAAATATCAATAATGCATACAAAGATGTAAAAACCGTAATTTTATGGGTATTATATAGTTTTATCTACTAATCACATTATTTCAAAATGATTTAACAGGAACACTCTCTTAAAGTCATGTTTCCGAAATAGAGGTGTACAGTATTTAATTGCATGTAAGCCAAAGTCCTAGCTGCTTCTTTTTCTCAACCCACATTTTTGAAACGATTCACTACACAAAATAATTATTTTTTTATTTTATGCGAAATAATTTAATTCATTTTAAATTTGTTCATCGTAAATAAGTAAAAGCTAAATACATATAACAAGGAAAACAATTTCTTCAATGTTATAATTTAATCCTGCTTCAAATTCGTTTCAAGAAAAACAAGATGATAAGTAAAGGGACACTATTTCTATTTTACAAATGGGCGTACATTAATAAATCATGTATTGATCATTGGCATTATGAAATTGTTTATAATACCAATGTCATATTTGACAAAAAAATTAAGTAATTCTTTCAGATGTCTTATATATCAACTGATAAAAGATAGATGAAACCCATGTTTAACATTAAGCTTAAGTATTTATTGATATATTTAAGTTCTACATTATCTTAAAATAAACGGGGGAAATTAAATACATTTCTTTTTCAAAATAACGTATCGGTGAATTATTATGAATTCAATTATAACTCTATTCATATGTTATAGTTGAAAATGTTATACATAATTTATATAATATCTAGAGGAAGATTTATAATTTGCGTTAGAATTTAATATCCATTATAGCATTTGTCTTATATCATAATTTGCACATAAATGTAGAATCATACTTTTAGACACTAAATAAGAGGGGTGTTCATCAGCAATCTGTTCCAAGTCATGACTTATAAAAAAAGTTCTCATTTCATCTTATAAATGTATTTGTAGAAAATAAGATTTAATACAAAGCCGTATCTTAAAAAGATCAAAAACTATGTTTAAATAAAATTTATTTATTTTATTGTAAGGATAAAAATTTTAAATTGTCTATTAAAAGAAAAAAAATCATCTCAGATTGGAAAATAGGTAATTAAAATAAATGCAATAATCCGGGCAGTTAAGATAAATGAAAAATAAAAAAATTTACAGTTTCTAGCAGAATTATTGATATTTGTAAAATATGTATCCTTTTCTTACAGCCAACAATTGTAAAACTGGAAACGTTTGGTATTTTAATTGCTCATATCTATCAAAAATAAGATATGTAGAACTATCAAAATTCATCAAATAAAAAGTTTTATATAGCCTTAGGGTTATTATATTATAGCAAAATGCACTTAAAATTTACAATCATCTTAAAAACACAAAAACTTTTTTTCCAATCAAAATTTATAACAATTAATATTGAAATAATTAGTTGCAAAATGCAAATAATCCTTTTAGTATTTTTAAATTTATAAAAAAAATCAGAGAATCTGTATGGCTGATTATGAAGCTGCCCTAAATTCTGAAATAAAAATTAAATATAGAAAAGTGAAAGAATTCATCAAGTTTACAATAACGTCAGTACAGATACTTGAGGAAGAAAATATTGAGAAAAAATTTATACCCAGTACAAACTTTATAAACAAAAAACTTCATATGAATTTAATTTGTCTAAAAAATTATCGTAGGACATGAATTTTGAATAATAATGCATCCAGGTTCTTAAGACCTTTGCTGGATCATAGACTCATATCTCGTGCATCGAAAGATGTAAATATTTTATTAATGCAGGGAAAAAAATCGTTAACTTGTGTGAGAGAAAATGTTTTGAAAATTGATTTCGAAAATGACTTGTCGAAAACCTTTTAAATTACTTTAAAAAAACATATATTTTAAGTTCAAAATACTATAAATAACAGACAAATGTTTCATATTAACCATAAAATTTGTCATCATAGTATAAAATTAACATTTCAAACACCTGGTACTACTCCGTTGATCCAATCATTCGATCCAGTTACTTTTACAAGCAGTGGTAGCCTAGTAGTTAAGGCCTTTCGCCAGGAAGGGTTGGTTTGATTCCCAATGCCGCCAATCAGCTACCGAGTACACGCGATATACATGATCGTTAAATCTGTGGAATCGAAAAATCTGTGGTGGGTCGTTGAGCAGTTAACGTGGGTGTAATGGTCTGGAGAAAATTTCCCCCCTCTCCAGATCAATGCCAAAATTGAGAGAGGGAAACCTCTGGTGGTGCCATCTATCTGAGGAGAAGAGCAAAGTCATCATTTGACCTTCGTGGTGCTCTGGTTAAACGAAAGATGCATCTTACTGATTTAAATTCGCATAGCCAACGGTATAGCGAGCTTGGCTTGTCCAAATGTGTCATAAGTAACAACAACAACAGTAACATTTACTTTAAGATAGTATTACACTGATAGGAAGTTAAAAGAATAATAGACGTTGTGTAAGTTTTGGAGCAATTTCCTGCTAAGCACTGCATTAACATTATATGTATTACAAAATTATCAATTTAAAACTAAAGTTATCAATATTAAACTTTATGTTTAACTCCACCACTAACCACTGTTATAAACCAAACATCTGCTTAGCTAAATTGTTAAGCACGTGTTATTAAAATACATGGTTATCTGCAGGTGAAATCAAAAATAAAAACGGTGATTTGAAATGTGCTTGAAACTCAGAAAACAAAATTGATGACTGATTCAAATTGATAAAGTAAATTTTATAAATCTTCTCCGCATCACGAATGATAAACTTTGTTCTAGCAAATATAACTATCGATATTATGAGTATAACAGAAAAAAACATGTTATATAGTTTATTGTCCAATAAATAAAAGCAGATGAATTTGTTTTGCTTTCAAAGTTTTAAAATAGTTTACTAACACCATAATATTCTTTAAAATGAATAATTAGAAATTTTTGTATGAAATTCAAATTTTTCATTGCATTGCCAATATCATAAAAATATAAGGTTATAAATGAATTATTTTAGAAAAATCAGTAGAATCGGAGATTCCATTTCTCAACTTTAAAAGCAGTTGAAATAATGTTATACATGTTTCCTGTATACTTTTATTAAAAGAAATATAGCATTATTTTGATTGTGAATAGTTTAATCACTATGTATTAATTTTAATATTAAAACTAAAAAAAGATATTAAGAGAAAGTATAATAAAAAAATATTCAAGTTAAGAGAAAGTATAATAAAAAACAACCTTTTATTTTACATTTCTTAAAGTTTTATTACCAGAATCTAGGTTGAATTCAGTTTCAAATAACTTAATTTATCAACACCTAAGCAAAAAAAATAATAATAATTTGTTCATCATCAGTTATTTATCAGTTATTTGAATGAGCTTATAAAATTATACTTACAGCATTAGCATATCTCAGACATTTTAGTTTTATTTTAATTTATAAGTAAATATTATTACCTAAAAAGTGTAATAGAGCTTAAAAAGAATAGATAAAAAAATTTGTACTGATACTACATAATTCCAAGGAAATTCTGAATTAAATTTGGAAATTTAAGCACGTTTTTTGTATGTTTATTACTACATTTTACAATCAAATAAAAAAATTCGATAATAGTTATTAGGGTATGTTAAATTATTCTAAGCAAAAGTGTTCTAACAAAGTATAAGCAATGATTGATAAGCTTTCTTTGTATTTTAATACGTGAATCAAAAAAATTTATATTTAAAACACCCCCCATTGTTAATGTCTTGAATAATTTATGATTCTTTCACATTCTGTGTATAAGTGAATATCTACCCTCAAATAATTCCTCATTAAAGTATTTTTACCCCAAAAATATAAATGTATAGTAACTTTTAGCTATGTCATTTTTATTGTGTTGACAAGGTTTCAAGAAATTCTTATCATACCAACATAATAACGTCATTCCTCAACTTAACGGTCATTCTGACACTGTTGTGTTAGTGAAGTTTTTTTCAGTTCTTTTGATTACACAATTATTGCAACTATTTTATTACTCTTTTCATATTTTGTTTACAACAATTACAAGTTCATCATAATAGTTTTACTACATTTTTTATCAGCAATTCTATATTACTTAACAGACCAATAATTTTTCAGAGTAAGCATTGTTTTGTTACGTAAAAGGAAAGAAATATTTAAAAGATTGATCATATATGCTTCAATTTTTTAATTATATATAAATTCGATTTAGTTAGCTATTATTTTAGCACAAAAAACGGCATGAAACCCCGCACTGTTTACATTGCATCATTTAACCATTTTACCCCTTCTTTTAGTTTCCAATTTGATAATAAATTTGAAAATAAAATTTTCTTAAGCATATTAGCAATGTATTGATATTTCGAAACCACTATGAACTCTAATTTCAAAATAATTCATTGTTAAAAATTATTTGATCCATAATTGAAGAAAAGCTTGGTTGTATGATTAGGACAATAAAGTGTGTATATAATTACCAGAGTAAATTTTGTTTGATAAAAAGTTAAAAAATAACCTTATAATTTATAATATTTTCCCTATTATTGCCATCATATGAAAAATTTAATTTGAAAAACTTAATTTACAAGAAAATAAAGACTTCTTTACCAGAAATATCTTTCCTTATTATCTAGTTACTTTCTTTCTTTTTTTATTTTAATCCCTTTTTCATGTTTGCATATACAACAAGCAAAGTTGTAAATTATTCATGATAAATTGTCCTCTTTTAAAATATCTTCATATGTTTTCTGATCAATTTTTCCATTACATTTTTTCTTTTAGTAATTGCAGCGTGAATTTCTTTAAATTGAACAATTTTATACTATAATATTCTCATTTTGTCATTCAAAATACAGTAAGAGATTCCTAAAAAAAGTGAAAAAGCAATTAAATTGGCTTTTTTTATTTTTAATTCACTATCATTGTATACTAAAATTTTATTAATGGCTTTTTTTTTAAGGGGAACTATTGTAATATTCCCCGTCGCATTCTTTGTCATCATCTTCATGAGAAACGAAAAATAAACTTAATTTTTATTTTAAAGAAGAATATTAATTTTTAGAAAACATTTTAAACCCACTGTGAAATGTTTTGAAACTCTTTTAGCCATTCAAAAGCTATTTATCTACTGCGTAAATTTAATTCGCTTGTTATAATAATTTCATAATATTTTATAAGATAAAATTCGAAAACTTTATTTTTAAAATTCCCAAGGTAGGAAATAAAAGTAAGCACTTTTTTTATTTTCTTTTAACTCAACAGTACTTTTTCTCGGGTATTAATTAATCCTCAAGGAGATTTTTTGCATTTTATTGAAATTATTTTTAAGTTGTTGTTTGTGTTAAGAGTGAAATTCAGATAATGAATAAACTGTTATCTGCCTTAAGTATAATAAAAATGAATAAAATTACTAATTTACCCGAACACTTTTCTACTCAGTTTTATTTCCTCGAATTGATTATAGTAAAAATTATAATAAACATTGCGTAACTCTGAAGTATAGAACTCACGATAATTATCTTTAAGAAAATATCTTTTAGCATATTTTTTTAGCATAAAATAAAGAGAAAAAGGGTTTCTTTTAGCATAAACATTTTTAATGCAATATGTTTAATGTTAAATATTATTACACTGATAACATCTTTTTTACATGAGTAAGAAAATTAAATAAATTAAATAAAATTAAGGAGAGAGAATTCACTAATATCTTAGAAAATATTGAATTGTGCCGTCTGTGTATTAGTATATACGTGTTATTTTACTTAATTGCATATTTTAGTATATAATATTGAATGACAATGTAAATTTCTGTTTTTATAATTATTATAGTGTGTGTTGCTTTATATTTCAATGCCAGAAAACTTAACTTTAAATCATCCTACTTTAATGGCACGAATCGTTAGTCAACTGAAGATTACATTAAAAATAACAATCATACAATGTTATTTGAAATGAAAATATCACAAATAAGTAATATCTTAATTTTTTATTTATATTTTTAAAATATATTTAAGGTAGGAAATTAAAAACTTAATTTAATTTTTTAATTGTCCATGAGAGAGTTTCATTTTTTTTCAAAATATTATCTGAATTCACAATTTTATTTCTTTATCATTCGAATTCATTCTTTCATATTCTAGTTTTTGAATTCATTCTTTTAATTTTCCATCAAAGTCTTAACGATAATTTCCGAAAAGGATGTTTTTTTTAATTTCAAATACAGTCTCCCTCTGCACTACAGATGTGCGTTCAGAAGAATTAAAAAAAATTAAATGTTACAAGCATTGCTAAAGCAAACAAAAGCAGAGAGCAGCTGTTTTTACTTCAGAAAAACATATTACATAAAGTTCACCGGCAAACAATTTTAATTTGTTCGGTAAACATAATTTAGATCTCTCAAAGATTGAGCATGACAAAATTAAATAACCCACAACTTTAGGTACTTTTTTTAGATATTTTCATAAATTCTTTTATTTTAGATTAAATCAAAACTGGTAATTTGCAAACTTACCGTTACTAGATAAATATTCAGAAGTTTTTGAATTAATTGAGAAGAAAGACTCTGAAGGAATTTTATAGAAGATAATAGGAAAAAAACTTTTTAGTGGCATCCGCATTACATATAGAAATATATTTTATTCCACTTAGATAAAACCGTCTTTTTATGAAAGGAATTCTAATAATTTTTTGAAGTTCTAATATTTATATCCATGGGTTAACATCAGGCATCTTTATTTAAAAAATCAACCTATTTATTTGCATAGAATCCAGGATATGCGCACACATAAACAAAATGGGTATCAATAAAAAAGGACATTTCTATGTCACTAAAAATAAAATATACATTTTAGAAAATATTTAAATTGTTTTAAATTTCTTTAATTTCAACAAATTACAAAATATATTTAATACTTATCTATAAACATATCATACACAAATGTGGAATTCAAATATACAGCATTTGCATAAAATATTTTACAAGAAAAATGGTTTAACAATGATGTTAAAAGATGTTGTTTACTTATAAAACTATTCACCATATATATAAAAAATGAAAAATTTAAAAATAGAATATTTTTAGAAAAATGTTGCGTGATTCTAAACGGGACATGAAAATCAGTTCCAATTTACAGTTTTAATGATTAAACGAATACAACTTACCAACAGCAAATCTCAAAATAATTATAATTTTGTTCAACGTTTGGAAATATTATTACTTTAATTTTTTTCTTAACTGAGACCATTTTAAATAAAATTTTATAAGTAACTAAATTCCCGGAAACTTTGGTTTGATAAACTTACTTCATTAAAACATTTACATGCAAGTTAACCTCTCAAAAAGTGACTCCTCTTAAAGATGTAATTTACTGAAATGTACTGAGAGTGATATCTTAGCGATAAAATTTGTCTTCTTCCTACTATTTCATATCATTATATTTAGTTTCTGTTATGATTTTGTTTCACATGAATCTATTATGAGAACAATGTGGTTTGCAAAATTAATTATTTAACATAGGAAATTTTTGATGTCCACAGGAGTAAAAATCTCAGAATTAATCTTTAAGAGAGTTTAATTAAAAAAAAATATTTTATCTCAAGAGTCACCAACAGATAATGTTATATTTTTGATATTAATAAACATTAGTTAAAATTTTTAAAGTATTTTTAAGCACAAAAATGGAAAGGGATACTTTTGTCTTCGAAATCTACCACTATTTACTCATCAATAATATAACTATCATAAATACTGGTGATACAAATATCATTTTACCCATATGATATAATTGTTAAATATTATATTTTAACCATAAACATTGTTGAAAAATTAATATAATAAAAATTACAAGCAAGTATAAAGAACAATATGCTTTTTCACTGTTATTCAATTGTGGACTAAACATCACTATTTAATCCCAAATAGACATGAGATAAAGCAAATATTTAAAACACTGGTGCTAAAACGTTAATTAGTGAATAGTATATTATTGCATGTTAATTTTCATTTTCCTCTATAATTGCTGTACTAATAATTTTATAATATGATAAAAATAAGTTTGATCAATTTATTAAAAATATTTCATTGCAAGAAAAAAATGCTGAATAACATATAAATTAAGATTTATTATAAAGTTGCTCAGTTAACTATATCATTCATTTTCTTCAGCTCTACAAATATTTTTTGCACAATAAGTATTGAAATATATTAAAATAGAGCCTTTTGTTGTTACATTGAATTTATTTGTAAATATATATTTCCCATATAGCACTTTACTTTATTCTGTGCCTCTGTTTTTAGTGTTACAGTCCTAGATGGATTTATTTTATGAATTTATGACCGATTGGATAACGTTATCCTTAGAGATATACAGTGAAATAACAATTTTTCAATTTGTTCTTATCATACAAAAAAATTATATTTAATTATTCTTTGCAAATCCTAATAGTTTCTCAACTTAATTATAAAATATTACTTATATTCAAGTTTGTTAAAGAAATTAATTCAATAAAGTCTCATTTTCAACATTCTTGCATAAAATTTAAACATGTAATCCTCAAAATATATAATATATTTTAAGAACAATTTTTTGAACAAAATGCAAATTAATATTTAAAAGTTATTAATTTAATTAAGCTAAATATTATTTTTAAGTAACATTCTCATGCTATTATTAAATGCTTATAAATGTTGAAATGCATAAAAAATATTACATATAAAATCAATAATTAAATAAATATTTGCAATTATGTGTATATCAACATAAACTTTCTTGAATTATTGAAGCTCTTTTTTGTCTACATAGTTACCCCTAAAGTGTTTTTATTCATATATATAAGATTAATATTAATATATCTATAGATACATATATATATATATATATGCATGTATGTATAATATAGATGGATAGACAGATATTATTGCTCGTAAGAATTGAATTAATGGTTATATATTGTAATAAATAGTTTGAAAGATATTTTGAAAAATTATAGTTATTTTTATCTAAACGAGAATGGGAATTTTATTGACACAAGATAAAAGAATTTCATGTATCAATTGAAACAAATATGACTTTGCTCTCCATTCATTTAATTGCAAACATAAATACGGTTTGTTTTCAAAGATGAACATAAAAGTACTCACTTCCATAAATTCACCCCGTTTGAACTTATAGTCTGGAAATTATTTTTAGAAACTTGTCATCAAGAAGAAAGAAATTGAAAAATAAGTTTTAATATTTAATCATTAACAGAATTGACTTTTGGTTTTTTTTCTACTCGAGTGCTTATGATTTTGAAAGTGTGTTTGACTCAATGATTAATATAGCTTAATGTTCTCACATTGATCAGTAACAGATATTTTATTTCTGTACTTATGTGTTCAAAAGTAGTTTATGATTTTATTACATAAATGGCTTTAAGATTAAAAAAGTTAAGTTTCTTGTTTGTTGCTATCATGTATGTAAAGCAGTGCTGTGTTTGAAGTGTATTAACCATTCATTATTTTAAATAAAAAATTTGTTTAAAGTTTTTAGATAAATTTAATCATTTTTTCCAAATTCATTTAAGCAAAAGTTTAGAAAAGTATTCTTCAGAAAAATTTTGAAAAGATATATTTTTTTATAACGAATTTATTATATATTCTAGCTCTTTATAGTGGTTTTATATAATGGTATTTATATACATTATTTGAAAATACACGTATATAATATTAACTATTCAAATCAAAACTTATTGTATTGATATGAATTAACAAGTAAAAATTATTGTCTTTTATCAATAAGATAAATAAAATGTCCTCACTGTCCTATTTTTTGATAGTAAAGTTTGGCACGTATTTAACTTTATATTTTGGACACATTTCTCCTTATGTTCTTTAACAATGATTAATATAACTTTATGATTTTTTAACATTACAGAGGTGATAGAAGAAGCAGCCCTAGAATCTGATATGTGATTATTTTAATTCCATTAAATTTAGAAATTTTATGTATATAGATTTCATATTCTTCTTTAAAAAAACAATTAAAAGTCCTTTTAAAAAGTATTGAATCTCGAATGAGAGGGATTTAAAAAAACATGGCTGCGTTGTAAAATTAACATTTGGTATAACAATTCTTCATTTAGGTTCATTAATAACACAGATATCTTTCTTTTAACCTTGAAAGAAAATTTTAAATTGATAATTTAAAGTTTAATACTGAAGTTAATGAGAAAGTATTTCCATAAAACCAAATGAACTCATTCCAAAATTACATGATTTTAAAATTAATCCTACATATTCCTTAGCAAAAAGAATATTTAATAACAGATTTTGATATTTATATCTTTTCTATAGAACTTAACCTAAATAATTAATGTTAGGTTTTGAAATTTAATAAAAATTTGTTCTAATCTTTCTGTGTAGGCATATTTACGTAAAAGAAAATGCTGCAACATTTTAAAAAAATATTATCAAAATTGATAACATTAGATTTAATATTGATAAAAATAATTTTTGGCTAACGCACTTCCTATACATGAATATTGATTTATACAGATTTGAAATATTAAAAAATGGCAATTTTTATGTTAAAGTCTATAACTTTAATAAGCACTGAAAGAAATTGTAAAATTTTAAATACTTGGAAAAAAGTAATTTCTTATTTTTGAGTTATTTGGGTTGAAGAATAATCCAAAATAAGAAAGATTTGCACTAAATTTGAAGTGTTTGAAATTACCTTGTTGTTCAATGGTACACATTGTGGTTTTAATTCAAATTTATTCACTTATATGTTTATAGAGTTAAGACATAACTATCTTCAGATTTAGTTTTGTAAAAAAGAGAAATATATTAAACGTACTCAACGTTAAAGTTATGTTAAAGCCAAATCTTAAGTTTCGGAATTCCTCTGAAAAGCAGTGAGATTCCAGACGTTTTTAAGTTTAATGTTAAATGCCATGTTTATTAACTAAGAAAAGAAAAAATATAGTATCCAAAATAGCTTATATAAATAAATAATTTCCTGTATTAGAATACCTTTTATATTTTTAATAATATTTAAATTAAGTTCAATGGTTAGAAATTATCTATTTTTTGTACAAATGATGAATTTCGTAAATTTAATTTAAAAAGTTCATAATTTCTTACTGACTTCAAATTTTTTCTCAAATATCATCTCCTCTTGTATTTGTTATTGCATTTTAATTTACATTAAAACAACTGTTTATAGTTACGTTTTGTTTAGCTTACTTTTATACGCATTTCAATTTCTAGCTCTTGAAAAATAAATTTTTTGCATGCCTTCCGAGTTAATTTCTCGACTGTTAGTTTTTCAATAAAGTTTCTAGTTTCTGTTTTCTATTTCTAGCCTAATTTCAAGTTTTTGAAATCATAATTGTTGATTTATGTGTGAAATTTTCCTATTATTTATGTCCTATTTTAATTAGGAATATTTATGTGACATTATTGTTGAATTGGTGCAATTTTACTAAAATCAAGTGCGCTGCTAAAGTTTTTAGTAGTATATAATTCTATTGGTGAGCTAATATTTTACAAAAATTACTTCACAATAAACTAATTTAATTCATTTTATGGAGAAATAACAAAAATTTTACCAAAAGTTTTTTTAAGCAAAATTATTTTTGTCAATGAATAAAAGGAAATTTAGTTGGAAGCTTTGCGTTAGTTATTAAGTTCTATAATTTTTAAAAGAATTCTGAAAGTAATTTCAATACAATATTTTGAGATTTTTCAAAGCAGTCATTTTTACCATATAGATCTCTTCTAATATGTCATATGAAAACAAATTGCATTCACATTCATTTTCTATAAAGTAGAGTAGTTTTAATAAGATAAATACTAATGTGATGTATTCTAAACTCCTTTCTCTGATTAAATTTTAAAAAATAATCTCCTAAAAATTTAAAAGAAAATAGAATCATTTCAGGATACTAAACTAAATTCCGAAACAATTCTAAAGGTATCCAAATTGAAAAACAGTTAAGATAAATTATGATAGAGAAGTATTATTTAACTATAATTACTGACACTTCAAAGAACAAGTTTTAAGGCATAAATAGTGTCCTGTCGATGGGTGAATTCCTAGTTGTTGCAAAAGGATTTTCATGATTAGGGTATTTTCACATGTACACAATGGAATATGATACAACTAAATAATTTCAAATTAAATATTTTAAAATTTTTAATAAAAAATTTTTAATAATGTTTTGAAGCATTACTTGATAACACTTTGTGGTTTCAAACAATTCAAATCTTTTCCTCAGATTTTATAACTAGTTTATTATTCAAAACCAAGCACAACTTTACTAAATTATATTGATTTTGTAAGTTTTCTAAAACTAAACTACACAGCAAAATGTTTGGATATTGGACTAAAATCATGTACAAAAACAAATGGTAGTAATTAAGAAGTTTTATGTGCTTAAATTAAATAATATAATTAGTTTGAGTGAAATGATATATTGAAGAATGAATAAAAACATATTTTATATTTATAAAATAACACATTCAAAGAAAAACAGTAGAAAATGTGTAGTGCGATCATCAAGGGGAATTATTTTTGCTTAAAAGAGTTAATCTTTCCTTTTATTTTATCCAAAAAAACTTTTCCTTGGGAAAATAATAGGAATTTGCATTTTTTATAAATAAAAATTGTGAAATAACTTGAAATTAAATTTCGCTCTCTGATACCTTTCTTAAAAGCTCATTTATATAAAGTTGATATTTAATATCTGATTTTGGAAAGCAGACTTTTGGAATTGTTAATAAAATACTATATAGATAAATGCTTAAGCATGTTTAATAAAATTAAAATATTTTGCTTTTAATATATTTGTTATTGTATGTTTAAATACAGTAAAGTAATACGTTAATTTTACCTATATTTGTATGTTTTTTGAACAAAATTATTAACAATATCTTGAAAGAGAATCTGTTTTTCGATAAATTTATTCTTGCATTCATATTTACCAAGACAAACAACAATCTAGTACGCCATCCCAATGATTTCATTTTAATTCTGAAGTTGTTAAGAAATTTGCCACTTTTCAGAAATACATAATTTCTTTTAGAAAACGTTTCCTCTAAATTGCACGATTTTCAAAAAAGTTTTTATAAGTTTATAATTTGAATAAAAATGCATCTAAAACTGCTTTTTGAAGAGTTTCATAAATGAAGCATAATAACATGAAGCGAATTAGCTTAATATTCAAATCGTAGAAAATTTAAACTGTTTACATGAAAAGATTAACAAGGTGTAAGCTAATGATCTTCCGATGCATGATTCAATTAATGAAGATGATGTTTGGAGAGAATTAATTCAAACTTCAAGGAGTTTGATAGTAATTAATTTACGATCCAAATAAAAGGCATTTAATAAACTCCCATCCTTAAATTGTAACAAATTTCCATCGACCACCTTATCAAAATGTATTGATATTTTACAAGAATGGCTTTTAATGTGCTATGAAATACATGAACTATTTTAAATATGTTGTTTTAAATATGCACTTTAAACATTTTAGTAACTTATAGTTAAGGCAGTTAGATAAAATTTTGTGATTTATAATTTATAATATACTGTTAATTTCTTAAAGTGATGTTTAATAAGAATTTTAACAGAACAGTAATTAAATAAGTTATTTTTTATACTACTGATCAAAGCAATTGCATGCAACTAAATTTTTATATAACTATACTTTTATACATAACTTTAAATGTTTGGATTCAATAACAAAATTGAAAAGTCTTTACTTTTTATCACGCAAAAATATTTTTTTACAAAAATATTTAAATATTCTTTATTTTTCAAAACTTTCTTAAGAAATGAAAATAGTTTTCAATACGTTTTACAAAATATTTTAACAATAAGGTAAACTCATAATAAACAGTTTTTAATTTATTTTTCTGTGTTAAGTTTAACAACTGTATAACAGTCAATAAATTTTCAATTAATTTCTAACAATAAATGCGATTTTCAGCTCAATAGCAAGAATGATGTTGATATTTTCATATTCTTGGCATAAAGTTAAATTCGGGGTTGATAGAGTATCTGTTTTTTTGGATTAAATTTTGCATTAAAAAGTTTATATGAAAACTTTCAGATACGACAAAAGTTATAGAATATCAAATTGAAAATATAGAAAAAAATGGATTTATCTATTTTGCATCAAAACGTAGAAAGAAATTTTAAAATTGAAATCATATAATTGTTGTATCGTGACATTCAGATTTGTCAGTATTGCGATATAGTACAAATATATATTTCTATCTTTTGTCTCATTGTCTGTAAATGAAGTCAATCCTTAAGATATTGCTCAAAGAACCTCTTGAAAACCTTTACATTCTAGTGAAACTCTAAAGATCGCATCCTGTGCTCCCAAATTGGTTGTTTTAGCTTCTACTTTCGAAAGAATGTTATGGAATATTTTTTAATCCTTTTCACTATTGTGGGAATAATATAATCTTTAAGCGCTTTTTTACTTTCGTAAAATGCCGGAACGTCAGAAAGGACATATATACTTCCTAGCCAGTTGCGGTTTTGTAAAAAATGTTCAGGTCACCCTTTTATTTCCGTAAATTTTCATTTACTGTCTAGTTTGTGTTATCAGTTAAACTAAGAACAATTTAAGAATTTTGTTTCCATATGCAAGAGTAATTTTATGTATGACAGTTGAATTATTGTTAAGTTTTTGCTGCATTATTCTTTAAGTTAGACCGATTCCCAACAATTAACATTTTTCGTAAGGCAGACACATTATCCTTGGTTATAGTTGACAATAATCTCTTCAAGTGCCTTCTTCGTTTGGAATAGAATTGCAATCTCCGTGAAGTTCCTTGTACCACTTGAATATAGTAACATGAGAAAAAACATTATTTTTTAAGTGTAAATCCTAGAATAAGAATGCATTTTTCTTACTTTAATGCGATTTTAATATCACAGAAAATCACTGTATGATAATATTCTTAACTTTACTATATAAATTTTTTTATAGAAAGTTATTTGCAATTTCTTTAAACATAAAAATTCGTTGCTAGACTAAAAAAATTTACATTTTCGAATGTTATTAACGATTAATTTTTTCCCATCTACAGCTACATAGAGGAGGATTGCGTATCGTTATATATGTAGTGGAGATCAAATTCTTGCAGTATATCCTTTAGTATACATGAATCTTTCTTTCTTTAATATATAATCTTTCTTTAATAATAATAATAAATCCTTTCTTTAATATAACATTTATGAAGTTTGCATTAATTATGATGAAAGATAGTGTAAATTAACTTTAGCATTTTAAAAAGGAATTTGATAAGTTTTAGATATTTACTTACATTTTCTATAACTTTGCTTACTCCTGATGAAAATTTAACAAGGATTTACACATATATTATTTTTTAAACTGAAATAATCTATTCTGACTTTTACACACATGTTCATTGATTTAAGTTTAGCTTAAAAGTTTATAGATATAGTTTAAATTCATTACTAAACTCTTATATATACATGTTGCTTTTAATTAATGTGTTCTATTTTATTTTATTAAGATCTGCATCAGAATCAGGAAGGCCGTTAGTAATTAGAAAGTTTCAAATATTTTTATTTTCTTAAACCTGCTTCAGATGCAATTTAATTTCTTTTTAATTTTTATTTGTTCAAATAAATAACATTCTTGTGATTCAATAACCATTCAGAGAATTCCCTTATTTTTTCCAAAAGCACAAACCGATTTTTCTCTTTCAATATCTTCCACAGAATACCAAATAAGGAAAAGTAATACCCTTTTCACAGCCAACAGCTGGAGAGGTATTTGTGGAAACAGAAAACATTCTTTCTCAAAACACGAATAGGGTTGGAAAATTTCAGCCATCAGTAAAAATGTGAATGTATAATACAGATAGTTTGTTATTTGAATGGCAGAAATTTTAAACTAGTATTTAAAGTTTGAGAGTAGAATTTTAAGCCAAACAACTGTATATTTATTTTTTTAAAAAAAACCTGATTTATAGTTGCATTTGTAAATTTAAAATCAACCACATTAATTTCTTTATAAATATATCGCAATAAATGTTTTTCAATGGCATTTATGAAAGTTTTAATTATAGAAACTTGCTAATGAGTTTACTTATAAGAAAATATATTATAAAAAAGAATTATAAGGCCATAAATGGAATTTTAACTATATAAGATTTAATGTTAATAAATTAAGTTATGAATGTTCCATGTTTTTAACTGTAAAGTGGTTGTTTCACTCGTTCCAGCTGAGATCATGATTGTGCCATTTTATTACAATTCTCATTGGTTTAAAATATCTATAACGTCAGATAGCGATTCATCTACATAATTAATTACTACATCATATTGAGAAGATGTCTTAAATACAACTTGTCACGAAATTTGCTGCCTGACTTCAAATTTCCATTCTTTGAGAGGCAGCAAACAAGGTGAAGTTCAATATCTAAGAATAATGTTGAAGTTAATTTTGTTAATAAAACGTTTTCTTATATGAAAACCAAAGCACCGATTTGAGGAGCCATTTTCGATTGATTCAAATCAATACGTTGATAATAGAGCAGAGATAAAAGCAAAATAAAAAAAGACAAGACAAAACAATTATTTTATGCTTATTTTAAAAGGATAAGAATGGTTTAAATTTTTAAAAAGTTCACAAATTGTTTGAAATATAAATTAATACTTACAATATTTGAAAACAATCTTCTTTAATCTTAAAACTAATGTCTTGCTTAAGCCAATATTGACCTTTTTTCAGTTTTGTTTCTCATTTACCGTATAATTTGTTAAATGGCCAGGCAATGGGACTTTATAATGTTATTTTTCAGATAAAATAAACTGTAATTGAATTACAGTTTAAAGTTGTAAATACTGATAGATATCGCCATCAACACAAGTAATACTGGAATCATCTCATTAAAATTTAGGATTACAGCCATACTGCCAATTAATATTCTAATACCTTATTCAAATATAAAAATAATTCACTGTAAATATTTTAATATGCGTAAAAAAACATCTTCCAGAATTGTACAAATTTATATTTCTTCACCTAGTTGCTGTGCCTCCATAATGCAGAAATTGACTTTAAAACCATTTATATTTTTCTTACTGTTGAATAATGCATATTTGATATACAGTTTAAAAAACAATTGCTGGTTCATTCTTGATTTACTTTTACCATTTTTTCTTTGAACAATTTGACTTCTTGAAAGAGTTTTCATGTCAGTATAAACAGAAAAATATGTCTAAAACATTTCATATAAAAGATTTAACAATTTTCAATAATTGAATCTTTTTAAAAATAAAGAAAATTACTTTTGCTTTCAACAAGTCAACAAGACGTAAAAACAGATTTAAGATAATAATATTAAACTGACACATTTCCTTTCCATTTTCCTCTCATTTGTGTGAAAATTTAAATTTCAAGAAAAATATTTTTTGTTACTCCCATTTAAGCACATAAAATTCTTAAAATATCGTACTATATTTATTTGAATAAAATTTATTTGAATAAATATAAATATTTTCTAAAATATTTTAATATATATGACAAATTATATATATATATATATATATATATATATATATATATATATATATATATATATATATATATATATATATATATATATATATATATATATATAAATAGATAGATAGATAGATAGATAGATAGATAGATATAGGATATAGGTATATATGTCTCTGTTAAATATCAGTCTAACGCGAAACCTCTTGTGTTTAGCTCCCAAGTACGCTTGGTACTCAGTTTTATAGGCCCACTGAAGGAATGAAATGTTCAGTCAAGCTTGCCCAACAAAAGGATCGTACCTCATACATGTGCCTTGAAAGAGCTGCTACAGCTCCACCACTTTTGCATACATTTATGAGGGTGGATGATTTTCAAAATAATGAAAATAAGCATGAAAGGGATATTTATTCGAATTCTTCGTAAGCATTAAAATATAATATAAGCTTACAGTTATTTTATAAATTGAACATAAGTGCTTGTTATATGTAATAGCTTTATTAAGGTTCTATAGGTCTCTCTCATTAAGATTCACTCATTGTAAAATGTTTGACTTGTCTCATTTTCTAAAATACCATGATGTCTGTCCAACTTGAAAAAAATTAGCCAAATTCTAAGCATTTCACGAGGCATAATATCTAAACTCATAACAGCATATATACAGCTCAGCAAAACAAGCTTGAAAAAGCGAAAATAGTAAGCATTTTCCTAAGGAAAACTTTTACCACAGATCAGCAATTATTAAGCCGCTTGTCACAGATGTTAATGCGAAACGTCTTCTTCAGTTTTGTCATACTTACAATACAATTATCAGTCGATAAGTTAAAGAGATGAAGTCTCAAGAGAAATCTTCATACTTTTCCCTATAACAGGACAAATTAACTTTTGGATGACATCGACACGAACGCATGATCGTGGTCGTCTCCTGTCAAGCATAGATCTGGATCTGTTATGAGATGAGCACTCGTGGATTTCTGTTGAGCCCATCATAAGTCTGAAAGGAAAGATCACTAGAAAGAAATGTCAGGAATTTTTAACTAACCAAGTTCAAAACTTTGTTCACTACAAACTTTGTTCACTACAAGTAAAAGAGCTTTTTATGGTGGTAAGAAAGCTGTCTGTGAAGCTGAACATCAGGATGAAATTAAATATCTAACTCGGTCTGTATATTCAGCTGTCTTCAAAATTATTGAACTGTTATGGTCTATTTTAGAGCATTCAATACGGAATCGATTATCTTTTCCAGCAGGAACTTTCACAGTTTCCCCATGAAGAAAAGTACAACAAATTGTACACACTATTCAACACTTGTATGAATCGACGATTCCTATACGAATCCAATCCGTATTGCATTTCGAAGATGTTTTTTTCACCCTAAAAATAAAGAATTCTTTATAAATATCAGGTGTTTCCATAGTTTTCATAACCATCTGTATAGGTATACAAACACATATATATAAGTGAGTCTATATGTGTGTGTTCTATGAGTCTGATCTATATGTGCTGTGTTCTATGTTAAGACTCTCAACTGGTTATATGCTTAAGATGAGATACTCATGCATACACAATATGAGAGATGATATCATCTAGGGTCATCTGTAGTGTAATTCATCACATTGAAGCTCTGATTTAAACTGCTATCAAGTTGTTTATGTATTGTTGTAGTCAGTGGGAGAAATCATGTTATTGTAAAATAGAATAACTTGTTAACATGAAGAAAAAGTGATGAATTGATATTGTGTAAATCTTCCTTTTAAATCCAGTTTAAATATAGTTTATGATAATTCTATAAAAATCGCATCATGTACTAAGCATATACGGATTACCTTGCAACATATGTCTATCTCAGATATATGTTCTTTGATTTTTTGGGTGCTTGGTATTTAATATCCAAAGAACTTCTCACGGAAACTTTTTTTTAAAAAAATTATAAATTTTGATAAAATCGAGATTTATCTTTTCTATATTAAATTATCTGAAGAACAAGTGATCATTTAATGAAAGTAAATTATAAAGTGCTGGTGATTCTGAGAAGATGAGACATTAGGTGCTTAATTATTTCCAAATTAGATGAATTTTTCTCTTATATTCCATAAGTCTTTTACAGTTTGCAAAAAAAAAAAATTTCGTAACTTGTAATAATATTAAATTTAAAACACGAGATATATGAACACATCAGTCTGAAACTAAGTATTTATGATTTTAGAGGAAAAATATCAATTCTGGAGATAAAATATGATTATGATAAAATTTAGAAAAAATGCAGGCTATATACACTCGTACGCAGCACTTTAGTGAATCATAATTCCAAAAAGTATGTTATGTATGTAATTATACAAGAAATAGCCCTAAATATTAGACGTGACTTTAAATTACTTAAATAGTTTTGTGAAAAATACTTATTGAGGGGATAAAAGTACTGCTCCGTAAAAACTTTTATCAATTTTAAAAAAATTGTGACTAGTTAGAAACATGCTTTAATATTCTCTAATAAGAAAGATTATAAAATTCTTCAGATGATTCTTTTTACTTAAGTTTACAATTTTTGATAAATGAGAATATAAAATTCAAAAATTTTATTTTAAACATAAATTTTGAACATCAATAAAAGAAACTTCTGCTTTTAATTTAAAAAAAAAAACTTTTTTGTCTATGAATAAAAAATACACTTTTAAAAAAATTGTTATAAGCTAGGTTTAATATTTTTTGTGTTTTACTTTGATAGAAAAAGTGTTCTCATACGCGTAATTAGATGTATGAACTTGTGTCACGTGTTCTGAGCACTCACTTACCTCAGAATTATTTTAAAAAAGAAATTTTACTTACCTATTTTGAAATACACAGACAGCTTATTTTTATCAGGAGAATATGTAAATCCCAGTGTTTTTTAAGATTAAAGTGATATTATTAAGTTAAAAGAATAAGCTTTGAATACACCCTTATCTCTTTCATTCCTGAATTACTGAAATTAACAAGCTTTAAAAAAGATCACTTAGTTCCAATACCATGGTTAAGTTTAAAATAAAGTTCCTTAAATTGTACAATTAAACAAATTTTACCCCTTCTCTTTACATTAGAGGTGCATGCTTCAATTGAATTATCCAATACCTTTCTTAAAGGATATTGCATTTTTATAGAGTTGGCTTCTAATACCAGCTAAATATTGACAAGTATCTATTTTGTACAGCTTTTGGAATTTAAATCACAATGCATTACACATTAATGTCCTTATCTTGAAACATTTAACTTGTTTTCTTTGATTATCGATATCTGAAATTTAACTTAATTGATAATTTTTATCGGAATTCATCAGAGTAAAATTTGCATCTCTTTAATATATTTATTATCAGATGTTTTCATTACTTTATAATGTATCAATCTCTTTCTGTAGTTCCAGTGTGTTAAAGATGTCTTCACACGGCTTAGGTATCTCGAAACCGATATTAATCACAATAATTTTGGATATGTTATTTCAATTTTTTTTAAATGTGTTCAGTGAATTAAACACAAATGAGATGTTATTTATCTTAAATGTTGATTAAATTGATAACAATTGCGCAAAATTAGAATAATGCTGGTCTTTTTTTATATTATTTTACTGAAACAAATACAGATACATATTAGCATTTCGATTTATAAAAAATAACTATGTTTTACAAATCATATTACTTTGCATG